>JAKZAP010000002.1:11023201-11441637 GCA_023053575.1 Branchinecta lynchi | reverse complement strand
TGATGCCTCTGCTGATAATATTAGACTTTCGGCAATCAAAAATGAGTGAGGTGATATTTCGAAAATACAGATTAAACAGGTTTTGGTACCTTTCGCGTACCACCGGTTAGGAACCACTAGGCTAGGCTACTAATTAGCACTGATCTATGCTATCATAACCTAGACATAAACCCTCACTGAAATAATAGCCTTGCCATCAGCCTAACATCAGCCTAACAAGGAGTTATTCCAAAATATGTACTCCCCTTTATAGCGGGGCACCAGGATGCTGTATGTTGCCTCTTGACTCACCAAATTTTTCAATTCAATTTAATTTATTCATTAAAAATTCTTGAAACGGTGGTAAGCCGACTATTTGATTTAAAGGTTAACAGTGTATACATTAAAGTTGTAATATCTGAAACTAAATAATATACATACAGCTAAACCACATATCACACTGGCCATCTGTCTGTCAGGTCACGTAACTTGCCAATAAAATTACAATGATTAATAGCCTACCACTTAATCTTAGTGTCAAAATTCATAATATTTACAAGTAACAACAAATACGCTAAAATAACCAAAATATAAATGACCATAAAATCTAAGGCAAAGATTAGGAATCAACTGTAAACCCATTGGCATGTGAGCTACCCCTCCAGCAGGCATGGCGTTAGCAATAAGAAGTTAAACCAGATTTTCCTGATCCTATAAATAACTGAGACAGTTCCAAGCTCCAAACAGGTGGCCGATTTCCGAATATTTCTAAGCGATGAAATGAATAGAGACAGAGAGAAAAAGCTAACCTTTGGAGGAATCCAGATGGGCTTTGTTGATTTTCTTGAGAAGCCAGATCATCCATTTGAAATAAGTAGTTTTTAATTAAACTCTTTACCTCTGTCGACCAAACCAGCAGGGGCGTCACTATGGGGGGGGGGGGGGAGGGGGGGGACTCCCCCCCCTAAAGGTCCTGAGAAAGTACTTTCGTCGGGCGAAGCCCGGCGAAAGTTCACTTGTTTGTCGGCGCGAAGCGCCGGCAAACACAGAAAAAATAATATTTTGTATGCTTTTTATCAGTCATCGGTCGATTCGTCGGCACATCGGGTGTTTTTATATGCAAGAAATAAGATCCTGCAAACGTTTGTCGGGCAAAACACTGAAGAAATCAAATTCTGCATGCTTTTGTCGTGCCTCGGTATTCTCGTCGGCACATCGGGTTCTTTTTATACAGAAGGAATCCAGAAGAAATAAAAACAAATTAAGTGTTTGTCGGGCGTCGGTCGACTCGTCGGCACATCGGGTTATTTTTATACGCAAGAAATGAAATCCTGCAAACATTTGTCAGGCAAAGCACTGGAGAAATCGAATTCTGCAGGCTTTTGTCGTGCCTCGGTTCGTCGGCACATCGGGTTCTTTTTATACATAAGAAATCCAGAAGAAATATTTTTTTATGCTTTTGTCGGGCGTCGGTCGACTCGTCGGCATATCGGGTTCTACTTATACGTAAGAAATCAAATTTTGCAATCTTTGTCGGGCGCACCCAGGAAGTTTAAGTTTCATTGGCACAAGGGGTTATTTTTACACGTATGAATCAAGTTCTGTACAGTCTAGTCGAGCAAAACACAGGACAAATCAAATGCTCGATGGTTTTGTCGGCCGTCGGTATTCTCGTCGGCACATCGGTTCTCTAAAAAAAAAATTAAAAAAATCAAATTCTGTAACTTTTTAAAAAATAAAAATAAAGTTCTTTACAATCTTGTCGGGCAAAATACAGAAGAAATCGAATTCTGAATGCTTTTGTCGGGCGTCGGTGTTCTTGTCCGCACACCTGGTCTTTTATACGTAAGAAATCAAATTCTGCAAACATTTGTCGGTCGCAGATTTTTCCGGAAAAATACAGATTAAAAAAAAATTCGCCGGCGTTGTTTAGTTCAATTTGTTCTGGGTACAGTCGTTGGAAGCTTCGCTTCTTAGCAAAAGTTGAAACGAAAAGCCGAATATGTGAAATTAAATATGTGTATTTACATCAAAGGAACAATGTCAACTGATGCATTACAGTAAGTTTTACACGAAATTTCGCCTGCGGCGCATTTTGTAGTATTCCCTATTTGGAAGAATGGTGTATCATTTAGTTTTCCTTTTAGGATAGACGTTTTTGGGGTTTGAAACACGTTAAAAGCCGGAAATTGTATGGTACTACAGCTGAATTTTTCGCAAAAAAACAGATTAAAAAAATTTAGCCTGCGGCGCTTGGTTTAACTTGCCTTGGTACAGTCGTTGGAAGCTTCGCTTTCCAGCGAAAGTTAATAAAAAAAGCCGAATAGGTGAACTTTAAAATACAAAACTATACCAAAGGAATAATCTCAATTGATGCGTTGTTACAGTTAGTCCACACAAAATTTCGTCTGCGGCGCATTTTGTAGTATTCTTTATTTAGAAGAACAGCGTTTCATTTAGCTTAACGTTTTAGGATTGAAATTCGCTGAAACACGTTAAAAGCTAGAACTTGTATGGTAGGTATAGCCAAATTTTTCCGGAAAAAAGGCAGATTTAAAAAATTTCGCCTGCGGCGCTTAGTTAAACTTGTTCTTGGTACAGTCGTTGGAAGCTTCGCTTTTTAGCGAAGGCTAAAATGAAAAGCCAAATATGTGAACTTAAAATACGAAATTACATCAAAGGAATAATCTCAACTGATGCATTGCAGTTAGTTTTACCCCAATTCTATTCTGTGCTGGCGGGAAATGTACACCCGCCAGTGTTTTGTCGGCACATTTTTTTAGTCCGTCAGCACAAACCGGACGTCCCCCCCCCCCCAAAGGTAAAAGGCTAGTGACGCCCCTGCAAACCAGTGGAGGCTTCACGCAATGGGATTGAGCAGAATTAAGGACTTCCAAAAATAATGTCTAATCTAGACTGACATCACTTGAGAAAACTTTTTGTGCTCTTTGAATCCGAATCTTTTGAGTCCGATTTTTGAATAGCCGTTTATACTGTCTTCTGCCAAAAACTAGTCAATTTGCCTTTTTCTATATCAGCACTCCTAGTAGACTAGTTTCTAAAAATCCCCCATTGTCTGATCACCAGCAGTTGTGACGGAGTAGAACATGGTACCTTTCACTTGTCTACTCCAGAGACCAGAGACTCCATTACCTAGGAAGTAGATTGCAGATTTTCCACTCATCAGCCTGTAGGCATATTTTTGTATGTCTGTCGCAATGAGGCTTAGGGAGACTTTCAAAAACTAGTCCGCTTGGAAGACATGAACTAGAAATCTGGCAAAATAAGGACAAGGTAAAGTATGAAACGAAGCTCCGGTGCGTGTTACTCCCACTCCACAACTAGAATCCAGCCGTACGTGATTCTCCCGTTGTAGAACATTTACTTCATGAAACCACAGTAAAACCCAGCAAAACGCTCACCGGTAATTATGTTCCATAGTGAAACCACAGGAAAACTTTCATAGTGGCTTTACCGTTTGCGTAAATGCTTGTCTTTGACACATGTGACTATTTTGAAGTCGTTTTTTACGCTTTAAAGTCCTATCTAGCAATCACTTTTTGCCAAGAAATAAGATTCTAAGTGGGTGTGTTGATGCTGTGTTTTGGTTATTCTTTTTGTAGGTGAGGAACAAAAAAAGATAAAGGTTTCGAAGGAATCCAGAAGGGGAATATTTACTGCACTTCTTCATCCAGAAATTTGGTGTCTTGTAGATTTCCAATCGTCGCCAGACCCTGGAAGCATGTCATTTTATCCCTATTCAACCTCTTGCCAAATCTTTAAGGCAATTCCTGTCTTTAATTTCCGGTCCAACTCAGCTCACGACCGGAATATCAGTAAAGTAGAAAGCTCATAAAATATTCTGATCCAAAATTTTTTGCATCCATACATCTAACACCAAAAATTTTACCGGATGATTTTATTCTTTCCGGAGTTTCCAGTTTACGTTAGATTCTGATCGTACCATTTTACTTGTACTTGTACTAGAATGACATAATCTGCATTACTTAAAACAAAGACGTCGGGTTTCAAAGAGGCAGCTGCGAAGACTGCGGGATTGGTCGGAACCGGAGTTAAGTACTTAGCTGAAAGCCCTGCAGGAATTCAGTACCCGAACTTGCCAATGGCTGAACAGCGGAAATCAGATTGACCGTCCTAATAAGAGGGCGCGAGGTGCAAACGACTCTGGTGACGGGGATATGTTTGATACCCAAGACTAAGAATTCTACCATGGTCGCCCTTTCTAATGAACCATCTAAAAAAAAATAAACACTACTTGGATTAGCTCTATGGCTACCAGTGACACTAGTAGTTATTTATCTTCTTAGGAATTCGCGAGATTAGCACTGGTTCCAAGTAGATTTATTAGATTGAAGCATGTTGTAACAAACATGGGGGTAAATGCTCTTTTCCAAACCGCATCGACATCTTCGGTCTACATCTACGTACTAGCATCCCAAAAATGAACATAAATCGCTCTGATTTGAAAACGCGACAGGATCTCATGTGTAAATGCACCACTAGACATTTAAGTGGTTCATTATTTTCTGGGAATGGTGGCCAGCTTCTTGGTATTTTACGCTCTACGTATCCAAGAGTGATTGTCTCCTTTGGGAATTTTATGCAAAAGGCACTCGAGCAGAGAAGTGCTGTTTCTTACTTTTTATGTTTAGTTTCCTATGAGTTGTTTGTTTTTTCCTATTTTTCCTGGCCTTTGGGTTTTTCAATACAGATATAGATATTTTCACAGGCAAATTTGCATTCATTTCAGGGGCGAGTGTGGCTGACTCGCATCAACATATGATGGATGTTGCTGATCGTATCTTAGCTTTCATGTTCTTGGTTTTACTGTGGTTTTCATCTGAGGTGTAATTTTTTACGAGAGAGATTAAGCCCATTTCACATTGACAAGCAGACCTTTTCACACTGAGACACGCAAGCTCTGCGTCGCGCTTGCGACGACGCAACGCACGGCTCGCGCAACGAAATATAAGACAACGCAAGAATAGAACCAATTGCGTCAAACCCGAGCGGATTAATATTTTTACGGGAATGGCAGTTCTCAAGGAAACCCGATGAAAAATTTGTATGGTAGTAGTACGAAAATTTTGCATGTAATACTATGTAATAGCAAAGAATACTATCATTTAATGTGCCTCAGACTGGTCCAATCTTATGTAGTAGCATCTAGTAGCATCCTGTCTTTCCATAGTAGCATCCGGTCTTGCCAATAGTAGCATAACACGGTGCATAACACCGTGTATGCAGTAACACGGTAGCCTTGAACTAGAAGGATGTATTAGCATCGTTAGTACTGCATGCTACTTTTTCGTACTACTTCTTAGTACTATTTTGAGATAAGTTTTTCATCGGGAATGTTGGCAAAATTAACTCAATACCATTCTGGAATATACGATAAAAATCTCCCTGCCCACCGTAACAAAGTATACAGGAACAATGCGCGTGGAAGTCAATATGTGATAATACCATGCTTCTAAAGCAACACATCGCACCGACGCGTCAATGTGAAAGAGGCTTCTGGGGAAAGTAGGCTATGCAGTCGCTGGAGCCCGATTTGACCGTTCCATTTTTTCAGATTCTTGCCAAAAACGATAAGGAAATATCCAAATACTAAATCGGCTAGAGTTCGTCTCGCAGATATTATTTATACTTTCAAAGACTGGAATTTTTTCAACGGAAAGAAAAACTTTTCATAGAACTTCGTATTGACAATGCAGTCCCTAAGCAAAACTGACAAGCTTGTTCTTATTAGGAAATTGTAACAAATTATTTGCTTTCCTCCGCACTTCGGTACGATACTCCTAATGATCTGTCAGAACTTTTTAACGATCCTGGGCAGCAACTATCGCATCCTTAAAGAACCCGTCGTACATGCAATGCAAATGAAATCTACTTCCGTAATCGATCCAACCGTTCTTAAAACCCGGAGAACTGAATTTCAAATTTCACTTTTATGTTTGTCATCATGATATCGGAAAATTCAGCAGATGTTTTCTTGGCGGTTTTTCGGCTCTTTCCGCCAATGCTTGTTATGCAAAGCACTTCATGCATAAGGTTTGTCGCGACAAGAGATAACATCCTAAGTGTTGTCTATTGCGTGTTGTCTGTTCAAACCAAGCATCCTTGTGTTGTCTGTTATGAGCCTTCTGACAGTGTGGTAGTCATAGTGACTTTTCTAGTTTTTTTCCATCACATTTTGAAAAAAAATTTCTCTTCGTTCGACAAGAAGCAAAGCTATATACTAAAAAGAACGGCCATTTAAAAATACCAACCTCGCTCCCGTTAGGTCGAAATTTGTCATATCCTACCTCGCCTTCGGCTTCGATAGGTTATTTTCCACATTTTGACATTATTTTCTGATATCAACTTCGACGTTAGAAGCTGATAGTTTTGTTTTTTAGCCAAACGACGCGAGGCTCCTCACGGTTCCTAACCCTTACCTGCAAATTTACCTGAAAAATTTGCAACTGCAGGCGAATAGGATTTCTCCTAATATACGTCTTCATAGGTGCTGTCTTATTCAGGTTTCCAGTTGAATCTCCACTGTTTGCCTGACCACTCCTTGTCCAAATGTTCTTTGAAGCTATTTGTTGTTTGGCAGGTAACAGTGGAATCTGCTAGCGCCTTCCACAAGTTGATCGACCTACTTGTGAAGAAGTTCTGTGCATGCCGCTTCTGTACAGGCCTCTTCGTCAGCCTTTTTGGGTGGCCCCTGGTGTTTCTTCCTGTGTTTGGCACGAAAATGTTGGGTGGGATGTTGTTGCTCAACTTTTTTTTTCACATCACCACGATCTCTCCTGTAGGTCACTGTGGGGATGTTCAGGGCTTTGAGTCGTTCTGGGTATGGGGTGCTTTGAATTCCTTTGACCATTTTCGTGGCCCGTCGCTGGCCACCTTCGACAAGGCGTTTGTCCATCTCATGTTGCGGGTATGCTAGTGAGACTTCAACTTCGAGCTTCGGCCTGACGAGTGACGTGTGCAATTCGCTGATCACCTTAGGACTCCTACTGCTGACAGTTCGCTTGATGATTCCAAGTGCTAGATTGGCATTACTCACGTAAATTATGTTAGGATGTTACACGTTACTATCTTCACATTATTTATGTCGTGTGTAAACCAATGTAATGTCAATCTGGTTCAATCTACTCTACTCTCTGTATCACAATGACAGTAAACTTTTCTCTCCGCTGCACTTTAAGGACCGATGACGCTTGAGAAAACGCACTCATTTCCAGTGCTTCTAGCCTCTTTATTACAGTGACGCAAAACCGGTATTCTGAACTCTCCCTTACATGAACACTATGAACGATATGTCAATAAATTACTTAATTACAATAAAACTCCCCGAACAAGATATCTTCAGGGGATCTTGTCTCTTGTCACATATTTGTGTTTTGTATTATGTGCAGTAGGCTACCAGAGAGACTTGGATGGTGACCTTAATGGGAACTTTCGTCTTGTTTTTATTTTTCTTCCATACCCTAAAGGTGCCCTTTTGCTATGCAAGATATAAGTGTTTAATGTTTGAAAAATTTACTTGCTTCAAAAGCACAGAATAAACTGAGGCCCTGAATGAGGCTCGGTCTTGACGCGTGTCCGAGGTGCGGTAGTATGATTTACAACCTGAGCCCCGTTTACAAGCAACACGCCTAGCACCGCCGTCCACACGCACGCCTAGGCACAATTTTTGGGCCAGACACGGAGTTCTAGGTTCTAGAATTCGGTGCCTGGCTAAGATTTGTCACTTACCTGCAATTCTGTGCTTGGCTAGGCATGCTTGTGAGTGTGACTTAAAGCCATTGGCAGAGGCGTTACTAGCCAAAATGTTTGGGAGGGGAACGAGGCATTTAACGACTGGCTGGTAATTTTTACCGACTTTTTCTGCAGAAAAACGACTTTTTTGAACAACAAAAATGGCATTTTTGAAAAAGATCGACTGATTTTCCGAAAAATCCACTGATTTTCAGAAAAACCGACCATTTTGACGAAAAATCGACCAATTTTCAGAAAAACCGACTGTTTCCATGAAAAAAAAAATCAACTGTTTTGACGAAGAATCGTGCCGCTTCGCGCCGACTCGGTATTTTTTACCGACTGGCCGACGGCTTTTGGGGGGGGGGGTGTTTCGGGTGTCATAAGAATGCAGGTCTTGGTTTAGTGTGAACATATATTGAAATGAAGACGGAAGGAGGTTATTGAAATACTTAAAGCAAAAAGTTGCGAACTGGAAATCTCGAGTCTTCGATACATCAAATGTCTTGGCACATCCGAAATGATGATTAAAGTTATCTGTGTGTTGAATCGGTGATATAATTTGAATTGCCTTATTTTGGATGATTTGAACTCTTTTATAACAAGATTTTTTTTTAGGAAATAAGAATTTGAGCGGTTGGATGACTCCAAGGGACCTTAAAAGTTTATTACCAACTAATTTCGCATGTTCTTTCCACGAAACATTCTCATCAACTATGAATCCAAGATATCTACTGGTTGTGGCACTTGCCATTCGGCCAAGTGCCATATAGCGATCGCAATTTCTGTCCGTCTGTCGGTCGGGCGGTCGGTCCAGATTCAGCTAGCTCGGGCACTTCCACACAAGCTAGGACGATGAAACTTGGAAGGCATATCAGGGATCCCAAATGATTGAGCTGGAAATAGTCATTTCTCCGATCCGAGCATCGTGGCGGGAGTGAGGGGAGGGGGAATCCGGAATCTTGAGGTATTGGTAACTTTTGAACGGGTGATAGGCTCTTAATGAAATTTGATATTTGGACAGATTTCGGGCCTCAGACGACCTACTTAAAATCCGAACCGGATCTGGTGACTTTGTGGGGAGACGGAGGGGTAAACCAGAAATCTTGGGAAACGCTTGGATTGGAGGGATCGGGGAAATTTGATGAGAGGCACAAGTTCTAGATACATCGTTGACATAACCAGACCGGATTCTGGCACTGTGCGGGGGGGGGGAGGGAGTTGGGGGAGGGGGGGGGGAATCGGTGATCCCGCCAGTTGGGTACTAGAACGACAAAATTTGGTAGGCATATCAGGGACCCGACCAGACTGCCTTGAGAATAGTCGTTTCACCGATCCAACCATCGAAGGGGGAGTGGAGGGCTGGGGAATCCTGGAATTATTAACATGTTTAACTCTGGAACGGGTAATCGGACGTGCTAAGTGCCAAGAACAAGTGCCTCAGATGCGCTCAGATGTTCCTTTTCAAATCCAAACCGGATACGATAACGGGGGGGGGGGGCTGGAAGGGGGCACCGGAAATCCTCTGAAAGACTCAGAGTCGAGGGATCGGGGTGGAACTTGCTGGGAAGAACAAGCTTAAAGCCTAGATTCTTTAGAGACAAAACAGGACTGTATCGTGTCACAGTCGAGGGGGTTTACTGGAATTCCGGTGATCTCGAGTTAGGGTACTTCCAGATGTGCTAGTACCATGAAAATTGGCAGGCGTTTAGGGACTCTACATATTGACTTGAAAATAGTCCGTTCCCGGATCCAATCATCGCGGGGGGAGTAGATGGGTGTGGAATCCGGAATCTAGTGACTTTCACAGCTTTGGAAAGGGTGGTCGGAAGTGCATGAAACTTGGTAAGTATTAAGAACAAATACGTTTCCGATGCTCAGTTTCAAGTCTGGACAGATCTGATCACTGGGAGGGGAGCTGGAGAGGGCACTGGAAATCACGTGAATCGCTTAAAGTCGAGGAATCAGAGTTGGACTTAGTTGGAAGAACAAGCGTAAACCCTAGATGTATTCCTGACAAAATAGGACCAGATCGTGTCACGGTGGGGGAAGTTGGAGGGGGTTTCCCGGAGTTCCGATGATCTCGAGCTAGGGTGCTTCCAGATTGCTAGGACCATGAAACTTGGCAGGCCTATTAGGGACTCTAGCATATTAACTTGAAAATAGTCCCTTACCCGACCCGACCATCGTGGGGGGAGTAGAGGGATGGGGAATCCGGAAGCTGGTGACATTCATAACCTAGGGACGGATGATCGGACGTGCATGAAACTTGACAACTGTCAAGAACGAGTGTCGCAAATCTTAAGTTGTAAGTCCGGAGTGGGTCTGATCACGGGGGGGGGGGAGGGGAGGGGCTGAGAGGGTACAAACTGATAAACATAATTATGTTCCGACAAGTGTCATATGAGCTTTCAGCTCTTATTATGGCACTTGCCCTTCGGCCAAGTGCCATAAGGCGACACAATTTCTGACCGTCCGTCGGTCTGTCGGTCGGGCGGTTGGTCCATGTTTTGCTAGTTCGGGCACTTCCAAAAAAGCTAGGACGATGAAACTCGGCAGGCATATCACGGACCCGACCAGATTAACTTATAAGTACTTCCCCGATCCAACTTTCCCCGGATCCGGGAGTCCGGAAACTAGGAACAAGGGTAGCAGAGGGGGAGGAAAAGGGCAATGTCCAGATGTGGTATCGATCCGACGTCCTCTTTGGTGGAAGACTCAAACACTAGACCACTCCGCCGTTCTTGCTTCTGTTTAGAGCCGAATGCAGGAACAGGTACAGTTTAAGGCTTTTGGTCAGAACAAATGCTAAACTAAACTTTTATCTGATTAATTGCGTTCTACCTTTTCCCAAGGAAGTAAGTTACTTCTATATTATAATCCGGAAAATCCGAACCAGATTCGATACCTGGGGAAGGAGGCTGGAGGGGGGCACCATAAATCTTTTGAAACGCTTCCGCATAAGCTAGGATAGTAAAAATTGGAAGGCATATGAGGGAACCGACCAGATTAACTTGGAAATAATCACTTCCCGGATCCAGCCATCGCGGGGGTAGTGGAGGGATGGGAAATCCCGAAACTAGAAACATGCTTAACTTTTGAAAGGGTAATCGGACATGCATGAAACATAACAAGTGTGAAGAGTAAGTGTCTCAGATTTTCAATTTCAAATCTGCCCGAATCCGAAAGCTGGGAGTTGGGGGTAGAGGGGGGACTGTAAATCTTGTGAAACGCTTAGGGTCTAGGGATCGGGAGGGAACTTGAAGGGAAGTACGAGTCTGGAACGACTACACTAGATACTTTATTGACAAAACAGGACAGGCTTCCTGGATTTCCGGTGATCACGAGTTGTGTCCAGATGTACCAGGACGATGAAACTTGGCCGACATAATAGGTACTCTCCCAGATCGACTTGAAAATAATTCCTTCCCCGATACGATTTTCTTAGGAGGATTGGACGGATGGGGAATCCAGGATCTAGTGACATGCATAACTTTAGAAGGGGTGACCGACGTGAATGAAACTTTTGACAAGTGTCCAGTCAGATGATCAATTTCAAGTCCGGAACGAATCCAATAACTCGGGGGGGGGGGGGGGGGGTGACTGGAGGGGGGGGGCGGAAATCTCGTGAAACTCTTAGAGTCGAGAGATCGGGATGGGACTTGGAGGAAAGAACAAGCTTAAGCCGTAGAGACAATATTGACAAAACAGGACCGGATCATGTCACAGTTGGGGGAGTTGGAGAGGGTTTTCCACAATTCCGGTGATAACGAGTTCGGATACTTCCAAATGTGCTATGACCATGAAACTTGGCAGGCATGTTAGGGACTCTATTAGATTGGCTGAAAAATAGTCCCTCCCCCGATCCGATCATCGTTGTGGAAGAAACACTTGTCAGTGAGTGGAATGACCATATCAGATTTACTAGATCACGCCTATTTTCTGATGAAATGAGCATCGGGAGAGAGACCCTGCCCTGAGAACTGCAAACCGTATCTGACAAACATGCTAACCGTTCTTACAAGTGCCATATGAGCTTTCAGTTCTTGTTTCTACTCTATCTATGGTATTATGAAGCACTACTATTACAAAATAAACTCCACTTCCTCACGCAAAACTAAAGTCAAATGCGACTCATTAAATAATTCGAATCAGCCCATGACACGAATTCAGTAAGAGCTGGTTCCATTTTTTTGAACAAAGAAGGTAGACTTTTACATGCAATAACAAGAAGTGTATCGTCTGCGAATAATATTATATTAGCTTCAGTTAAATAACATTGTATTTGTTCAACTTAAATAAGAAAAAGTAGGGGTCCCAATATTGACCCTTGAGGGCCTCCACATCTTATGAAATGGCTATCAGATGTTACGATTGAATTATGTTCCCTGTTATTTAACTTGCGACCTGTTACTTAAATACAAATCAAACTACAAACTACAGACATTTTTGGTGAGTGTGGATCGGGTACGGCTTACTAAGAGCAAGTCGTCCGCGTAAGCTATGTAGCTGAAGGCGTGGTCTTTATAAAAGTAAGCAGGATGCAAAGAATCAAGACAAGAAGATATGGCCGATTTGAAGATGTAGGGAGATAAGACTCCTCCTTGACGAACACCAGTTCGGACTGGAATAATCTCTGACAAGCTACCTTGCCATTTGAACCTTACTGAAGAATGACCATACCAAAATTTTAACAGATAGACAACAGACAGATTCACCCCAGAAGTAATGAGAGAAAATAGGGCTGGGAATGCGTTATATTGTCAAAAGTACCAGTTATATCTATAGAACATATATGTATAGAAGACTTGTCGCGGGTAGCCTGTTTCATCATTTTTGTCAATATGTGATGAGCGTGCGCACAACTGGCGCTCGAACGGAATACAAACTGCATTGAACCAAAGCGACATTTTTCAACTATTTCTGAAAGAAGGACGTATTCCAGGAGTTTGCTTATGGTACAAGAAACTGTAATTGGCCGATAGCTTTTGCAAAGGTCCGCGTCTTTCCCTCGCTTAATCACCGATGTTATAGTACCCAAGAGGAAACTATTCGGAACCAAACCCTGGCATAAACAAATTTGAAATAGCAGCTGAAGGTGCTGTGTTAAAGCTGGACACTCAATTTTGAAAAAATTGGCACTGAGGCCATCAGAATCTGTAGAACCAGTTCTTCTTAATTTTAGGAAAGCAATTTCGATGGAAGAACAAGAACAGAAAGATGGAATATTTTACTTGGTAGGTATTTAAGAAGTAAATTTTCAAAGTGCTGCTGAATCAGTTCTTCGCAACCACTGAATAGACCACTGTAGTGGCTGGTCCAGTCAGCCATAGTAAGCGCGGAAGGAGGTATAGCTGAACCTTTATCTTCACGAAGGACATTTTGCCACACTTTTTGTCAGTGGAAGCATCTAAGCAATTCCAACGAGCATTTTTAAGTGAAGATTTGTATTCACGCTTCGTTTTAGCTTTTAGATTAAAGACAGTATCATTCCCTGGGCGTCCACAAGCAATCCAAATTTTTAGCCAAAATTTTGCCGTGTTTTTGCCTTCTTAACTTCAGGACTGACTTTCCAAATAGGTTTCCTTGTACCAAATCGAATTCTCTCAGTCGGTAGGCCTACAGCAATATCGGCTGCCAATTTCAAGCAATGGAAAAGCTCGCTATAATAACAATTAATATCAACAAGCGAAGTGGTAGCTGCTGTACCAGTCTGAAGAAGGTGAAAAGGAACTTTTATAAGCGAGAGAAGATTAGTTAACGTAGAAATGTAGAGCACAGCATCTATACAATTCAAGTTACGCTTTTGGATCCAGGCCTTCTTGGGATTTGGACAGGTGATTCGAGAAACAGGGACAACCAAACAGAAAGACAGAGGCAGATGGTCGTCCTCAATTTTCTCCTCACCAACCTCGACAATACCGTCAACGAGACTTGTTTCAGAAACAATCAAATAATCAAAGTTGGAAACATTAGCGCCACGATTATGTATAAATGAAAAATGGTAGAGACTTCTCAATGAGACTGTGAGCTACCGGTAAAGAATAGAAAAATAAGTTAGTCCGTGCAGAAGAAGGTAGAAGATCAGTGTTCATATCCCCAACAAGAGCCCATTTCATTTCTTTCCGTGAAATGTCTGACTGATTTTCTGACAAGGCCTTAGCAAATGAACTATGTGATGCAATGTTCCGCCGGTCGCAAGGTACATATATGTTAACAATAACAATATTGTCCAACTGAACGGCAAGAGCATAACGCCCAGACTGGAACAGTTTTGGTGGTGCTGAACACTCGCTGGCTCGAAGAAAAATGGCTAACCCACCGGAAGGACGACCTCTAGTTTTCATTGCCGCCAAAATGCTCAGGAGATCGGCGCAAACTTTCGCTACTAGGGGCGGATAGCAGATGCTCTTGCAGACAAAGAATGTCCGAGCTGCCTAGCAAATCGTCAAAGATCTTTGTCCTTTGTGCCATTTACATTTAATGACACACAGCGCAGTTTCTTTTCCTGAAAAACCATTATTTGCTAAGACCCACGGAGTTCTTCATAACGCTGAATCTGAGGCTAAAAGAGACATGACAGCCGTCGCAATTGGCAAGGCGAGTCTTTGCTATAACTGTGGCAACCAGCACGACGAGCGCAGTTTGGAGAATCAGACGGATGTGGGCATTTGGCTACACCGTGGCTTGGGGGATTGACAGCGAAAGCAGCGCTTTGGCATTCGGTGGAATTCATGAACACGAAAAACTTCATACCCGATTTTTACCCCGATTTTCATGGCTGTGAGGAGACCAACTTGAATTCTGAACCCAATTTGAAAGAACGAGAGCCCGAAATCGGTACGACTTCACAAGCATCAGGAATCAGGGTCTTCAAGGCGTCGGCCGTAATGGTGACTGGAACACTCCTGACAACACCCACAAATTTAGGAGAGATAATTTTGGCAGTAGTACCCTCCGGCAAACCCTTGGTGATTGATCTCGCAACAACCTCTGCATAAGAAGCACTTGAAGTGTGGACGATGAGGCGATTTCTTTGAGTATTTGCTCTGACATTAGTGATCCCTTCGTTGCCTTCAACGGTGTCAATGTGTTGCGTCCTGGAATCAATGTTAAGAAGATCCGAAGGGATATTACTAACAACAACAGTGTGTGTATCGAAAAGTGGTGAGCAAGGGATGGCTGTCAAAGCCTTGGCACGAGTTGAAATAGTAGTGAAGCGATCAAGAGTAGAAAGTGCTTCAGCAATAAAACTGACATCATTAGCAACAGTGCTTAACTTGCTAGTCAATAAATATATGGCAACAGCTGGAACTACTGGAACTTCGCTCGGAAATCGTATGACGAAATCCGGAACAGCAACGTCCGAGTCATCACAGCGACGGAAAGCATCAACAATATCACACAGATGATTCGCCTGGGCATTTCTCTCGGGGGTAGCTCACTAGGAAAGGCAAGAGCCCACAGAAACTTTTTCGCAACGACAATCGCGACAACAGTGAAGAATTCTGCAGCAAACTTGTTGACCGAATTCGTATCAACTCCCGAGTGATTCACTCCTAGCTTCCGCTTATATCGAACGTTCGGCCCTTAAGCACTTTTCGATTCAGCGTTTATTTCCACCAGAATTTTTTCTAGTCGAGCTTTATTCGATAAGTTTACGTCCGTTTCCGGACTTTCAGTTAAAATTGGATTCCGGCAAAAAGCATTCAACTTCTTCGAATTCGACGTGTTGTCTCGCCCCTTTCCTATCCATTTAGTCCTATCTAGTGACAATTGATATTGATTTTTTTTCGTCTTTCACATGTTCTGGCCCCTTCTCCAAGTGTTGAGGTAGAAGCAGAGCAATATAGCTCTAGAAAATAACGCGAAGACCTATCCTTCCCATGCATCAAAAACGGGCCTCTGTCGCTTTGTTTGCTGCGTGCAGTGGCGGACGTAGATTCTAGCCAGCGCTCGTTAACGATTGGTCAGAGCAAAATAATTCTGCTCTGCGATTGGTTGAGTTTCGGTAAGGATGTTCGTATCCGCTAGTGGAGCTAGTGTTGCTGCGATTTGACTGTGTGTCACGTTTTCAAAGTTCGCGCATTACTCTTTAGAGTTCTTTTGCTCCGGGTAGAAGGGTCCATCTGCGAAACTGGAAAAAAAAAATCTCAATCCAAACTTTTTCAAATGTATCAAACTGTTCCGGCACGATATCAAGGAGGTATCGTGATTCGTGCCCACAGACCGACATAATGACGAACGGACTGATTGACTTTGTCATGGGTATTTTTTTATTATACCGTTTGGATCCCGTCAACCTTCATCATCAACTCGGAAGATAGCAATTACTTTGGACTTTCTGAATAAGAATGCTTTCCTGTTCCTTTGATCTCGGGTTCAAGGGGAACTTCGAGAAAAGTTTCCTCGTCTCCAAGTTCTACATAACTTTTTTGACCCCTCTCTCGTATAACAGGTTGCGTTTTTCTTAAGCATTCTCGAATGTCTTGCGCTTTTTTATACCTTTTAAGAGACTAAAGGCTAAGCTTCGCCTTCCAGATTTTCCGTCAGGATATTCGAGGTTAATCCGGAAGGTCAAGTCAGGCCCCAAAAAAGTCTGGCAGTCCCCCTCCCCCTCACAAATTAAGGAGTCGAGAAGAATGAAATGGAGGCAACACATCTTAGGGACAAAACGCCACTTAGGTAAAGGAAAAGGCGACAGCCATCGGCAGTTATAATTGGGAGGCAAATATCTACGATGGTTACATCAAGGAATAGCGAAGTTAGCTATCATCATCGTCATGAAAATACGGATCGCACAGATATCTGGTAATGGCTATGAGCTATTTGTTTGAAAATAATCATCTAGAGGAACGCTTTAGTATTTTCGGGATCCCAAAATGATAGTGGCGGGATACCTATGACTATGAAAAGTTGTCCGTCTGTTAGCACTATCGAGGGGCGGCGATATTTTGTTTGATTAACCTGTTCTTTGGCCCAAACAATTCCTCTAACCAAATCTGAACAAAATCTCTCAACCCCTTTAAGAGTTATTCTATTAACAGACGGACGGACAGACGAGCAGGAAGGACAACTTTTACGAAGTCGTAGGTATCCCGTCACTAACATTTCGGGATCCAAAAAAAACACAAATATGCCCATGCTAATTATTCACAGGGGATATCCCCATGAATGGGGATTTTGGAATCCCAACATCACTAAGACGTTCGAAATGACTGGCAAGCGACGAGCAAGGGACTGTGAAAAAAAACGAAAGCAGTGAATGTACTCGCGGCTTCAGGGTTGCCACATCTCGCACGATAGTGTGAATTGTCGCTCTATTTTGTTTTGGTCACTCTTGTCCCACGTAGGACATACAAATCACTGTATTTCATAAACGCCAATTATGTCATTTCTGCAGTAAGGATTCCAACTAGAAGTGACTATTTCAATTTTTTTTTGTGAAAATAGGATGCGTCGTTTTTGCAGAGGCGATTCCGAAAAAAAGGGACCATTTCACATAAAACTTCACTCCAATTCCACTCTCTGTTTTGGGCCAAAAGTCACTCTCTAAATGTTTTTAATGTGGCAACCCTGCGCAGCTTTGCTACAATATTTACTTCGGTGGAAGTAAACTTTGCTCGTGTCAGGAAATAGAGATTAAAGTAGGTTTTATGCAGAAGCAGCATATTTTGATACCTTCTTTAAAGGGAAGTGTCCACACGGTTACGCAAATAGCCGAAACGCTTTTTTCTCATGTGCAGTTTTTCTCGGCAGGTTCCCTCCACAGTTTATTCGAAACATACCTTCCTTCTACGCGAGCAATTTCTGCCAAGCCCAAAAAATCTGGGAGTATTCACAACAGAACAAACACATCCATGGCAACAAGGAAAGGTTATTAAAACTTGGCATGGGCAACTATGTACCGGCTCCCAATTTCGCGTGCTTTCACCTGGTTTATTTTCAAAAAAAAAAAGTGTTCGCGTGGTGGTTTGATCAAGCAAATGCCTGTTTCACTTCTGAGAAATTCGCTGCATGCGAAAGAAAATCGAAATAAACTCCACTTCCTCACGCGAAACTAAAATCCAATGCGACTCAGGGGGTATATTATAGACGTGATACGCAAACATGCAGCAGCACTATATTAGGATTAGTTTTGTTTTTGCAGTATCATCCAACATGCCGGTCATTCACTTAATTTATTTTTTGATTAAAAGAGCAATGAAACTTAACCTTTATTATCATTACAGTATCTTTCGACGTCCCATTCGCTTAAAGGACCCGTCGTGTCTATAATGTCTATTCTAAGCCTGCTAAAGATACCTGACTAATCTTTGCACTTGCCGCGATTCTATCATGCAATTGATGTGCTAAACCGGTTATCTGAACTGTGCCGATTTTTGCTAGATGTCAACGGACCTAGGAAAAGACAGCCAAAGCCCTGGATAATTTGTTAAAAACAGAGCCTAGTTTTAAAGTATTCAAACAGCTTTGAATTTTGGAACATACACAATAAATAGTGCGAGGTTTGCTTTAAAGGACCAATAGTAGGCTACCTATAATACTAGCGCAACTTACTTCCGCAATCATTACATAGTAACATTCCCAAGCTCGGAAACCCGAATTTCATACTGTATACTCTACCCCTTCCTCCTAATAACAACACACTGATTTTTACACTTTCCCTGTTTCCTTATCTTCGAACCCTATTATGCTCTTGACGGTCGTTTGCAAGAAGCTCATTCGTCAGAAAAATGTTAATGCGAGTTTTATGTGTTTTTGCTAGAAGTCAACGGAGCTGGAAAACGCTTTAAACAGCCAAAGCCGTGGGCAAGTTGTTAAAAGCACACTGTACATTACTTTCAGGTTTTAAATTATTTTAGTGTAATAAATCATAAAACAGTGAGAGTTGTCCTTCATTGCTGTTATGTTTTCGTGTGTGAAATATGGTTCTGTAAAGGCAAATACTGGTAACCTTCTGAAACGGCGTGATGACTGACAGCTGAATTTATGTTAAATATTCTTTGAGCCCAAGCTGACTTTGAAACATTTATTCAAACAATGTTTACACGGATACGTCAGCTCTGATTTTTCTGCTTACATAGTACAAATCACGAAAGACTAACGCAAGCTTAACTTAAAAGCTCAACATACAGTGTAATAATACACGTATTCAAATACTGTATACAACGGATACATCAGCTACGATTTTTCATCAGCGATATTTTGGCCCTTCTTGGCAAGGGTCCTCGTCAGGCTGTCAATCTTCAGGGTCAACGTCGGAAAAGGAAACAAACCTGTAATCAACCTGTAACCAGGTTTGTTTACAGGTTGTTTCCTTCCCCTAATCAGGTTCAGGTTTGTTTCCTTCCCTGACGTTGACCCTGAAGATTGACAGCCTGACGAGGACCCTTGCCAAGAAGGGCCGAAATATCGCTGATGACGAATCGTAGCTGACTTATCCGTTGTATACATTATTTGAATGTATGTTTCAAAGTCAGCTTGGGCTCAAAGAATATTTATGTAATAATACATAAACTGAAAACATTCATATTAAAAAACATGTTTTCATATCAGCATTCTTATCAATTATAAGTAGGCTACAAGACTGAACGCGCCAGAGTACTGCAAGTTGTTTACTACCGTAGAGTACTACACGTACCCAAAGCCTAGACTTGTTAAGGTACGTCTACACTGAGTCCGATTTTCGCAGTCGGGTGCAAATTTCTCCCTTCAATTTTCAAATATTCCTTCAGCCCCACTGCGAATCATATTTGTATTTGACAGTGCCAAACTTGTTAAAGCTGTATTTCGGCCTTTCTTGGCAAGGGTCATCTTCAGGGATAAAACTGATACGTCAGCTAAGATGCTCTGACAGCGATATATAAACGCAGTCAAAAGCTGACTTAAAAGCTGAAGTTGTGTTTTCACACCTTTTTTTCCTTTTTTATGGACAGTTTATGGCCAAAGAAAAATCTATAAATCTTGGTTATAAAAAAGGTGCCAAAAAAAAGCTAAGATAATGAAATAAAAAAAGTTTGCGGGTACGATCAGACGAACTAAAATTAAACATAACAAGACAAGTCGGTGGGTGGGTGGTGGGTGGACAAGTAAGGTTTCGGTGGGTTATCGTGGATCATTCCAGGACTGATTCAACTATATGGAAATGATCCGCTACAGACCATTTTGGGATCCCAAAACGTAAGTGGAGGGATACCTATGACGTCGCAAAAGTTGTCCGTCTGTCCGTCTGTGCGCGCTATAACTCTCGAAGGGAACGAGATATTTCGATGAAACTTGGTGTGAGGACTCTTTGGGTCACGAGTAAGGCGAGTAAGTAGATGGGCTCTGTAGCCCTACATTTAGGGGTGGGGGAGGGGGTTTAAATTAAGGGGCAATTGAAATGTTTTTAAACAGATGATCTGATAGTCGATTAGGGGTAGGAAGGCATGCTGCACATGAATGTGAAAACCATTTTGTCATCGGACAACTAGTTCGCTCGGAATCCGGCCCAAACCGGAAAGTTTGTTAAAAGTAAAATTTTTATTTGAGCTGATTAGATGTTCGATATAGGGGTAAGAAGACATGGTGAACACGACGGTGAAAGCCATCTTTTTCGCCGGACAAGTAGTTAGCCCGAAATCCGGCCAAAACCAGAAAGTCTTCTAAATGTAAGTTTTATCTGAAGTTGATTAGATGTTCGATTAAGGGGTAAGAAGACATGCTGAACACGATGGTGAAAACCATTTTTTCGCCGGACAAGTAGTTAGCCCGGAATCCGGCCGAAACCGGAAAGTCGTTAAAAGTAAGAGTTTTATTTGAAGTTGATTAGATGTTCGATTTAGGGGTAGAAAGACATGCTGAAGACGATAGTGACAACCATTTTCTCGCAGGGCAAGAAGTTCGACCGGAATTCGGCGAAACCGGAAAGTTTTTTAAAAGTAAAAGTTTTATCTGAAGTTGATTAGATGTTCGATTTAGGGGTAAGAAGACATGCTGAACACTTATTTGAAAAGTATTTTCTACCCGGACAACTTGTTCGCCCGGAATCAGGCCGGAACCGGAAAATCTGTTAAAATCAAAAGTTTTATTTGAAGTTAATTGTCTTACTTGAAGTTGATTAGATGTTCTTTATACGGATAAGGAGATACGCTGAATTCGCTTCTGAACTTTTTTTTTTTTTTCTGGACAAGTTTGATAGTTCGTTCGCAATTGTCTGGATCACGTATTGGATTTGGGATCCCATCGAAACCTTTGGTCTTGTTCTTCGAGCGTCAAAACAGCTTTTGTGGCCAAACTCGGTGAAGTTAATACGCTAGATGGAGTTCACGTAAACTAGACCACAAAATGGAGATAATAACAAATGTTCGATGAATTTCAAGTAAAATCTGAAAAGTTATAGAGGATTCGGTACTTCAGTCTCTCTGGTTTTGGAGGATAGGCACAACAACTTTGGTACAAAACTAAAAAAATAAGATTTCATCGCATCATTGACTCCCCGAACCAAAGAATATGTAGGCTACATAGTTTTTGTCCCGAACAAAGCCTAAATAAGGAGCAAACTGACGCCAGGCATTTGAAAAATTTAAGTTATGAATTTTTATCCAATATAGATCACGGACCAGGTATAGTCCGGCTTCCCCTAAGTTAGTTTAACGTTTTCGACTTTTAACGTCTTCGTGTCTAGATTGGTTCGAGAAACGACGTCCATACAACGTACCAGAGAAAACATTAATATGTAAAACTTGAAACGACATTTTTCGTACCGACAACGATAAATGACGAAAATGAACGAGGCTACTGTTAGTGTATACTGTGCCGATTGCCAGATCGGGACCAGTTTTCAGGCGTCAAACGTTAGCCTATTTTACTGCAATAGCAAAACATTTCAAGCAGGAATGAAAAGAAAAATTGAAAAAAGCTTCAGATTTTGTTTGCAAGTATTAATTAACTGTTTGCAAGTTCGCATAAAAGACTCATAGTTTATGCTATTGCTTACTATTTATACGGTGCCCATTGCCAAAATGTGACCAGTTTTCAGGCGACAACAAGATCTTGCTGCATAGCAACTCATATGAAGCAGGAAAGAAAAGAAAAATGAAAAAAAGACCTTCAGATTATTCCAAGGATTTAATTGTTTGCAAGTTCGTATAAAACACCCATGACTTTGCTATTGCTTATTATTCACAGAGGGTTTATTCAGCTCATGGAAGGAATAAAGGAATTTTGGTGCCACGCAACCGGAACAAAATAAATAAATAAAAAGCAATGTTTGTGCCCTTGCGCTTTAAAAATCATTAGTTGCGCCTTTTCGACGGCTTTTTACTTTTTTTGCGTTTTCGCAAAACGGTAAGCAGCTAGGCACTGTTTGACAGTTTCCCGTTTTTGGGATCCCAAAACGTAAGTGGAGGGATACCTATGGCATCGCAAAAGTTGTCCGTCCGTCCGTCTGTAAGCACGATAACTCTCGAAGGGAATGAGATATTTTGATGAAACTTGGTATGAGGAGTGTTTGGGTCAAGGGTAAGGTCGTGTTCATAGATGGGCTCTGTAGCCCTATATTTGGGGGTAGGGGAGGGGGTTCAACTTAAGGGACAAACAAAATATTATATATAAAATAATGTGATAGTCAAAATATATAAAAAATATATAAAAAATATATAATGTGATAGTCGATTATGGGGTAAGAAGAAATGCTTAGCATGATGGTGAAAATCGTTTTCTCGCCGGACAAGTAGTTCGTCCGGAATCCGGCAAAAACCGGAAAGTTTGTTAAAAGTAAAAGTTTCATTTGAAGTTGATTAAATGTTTGATTTACGGGTAAGAAGACATGCTGAGCACGATGGTGAAAACCATTTTCTCGCTGGACGAGTAGTTCGTCCGGAATCCGGCAAAACCCGGAAAGTTGGCTAAAAGTAAAAGTTTCATTTGAAGTGGATTAAATGTTTGATTTAGGGGTAAGAAGACATGCTGAGCATGATGGTGAAAATCATTTGGTCGCCGGACAAGCAGTTCGTCCGGAATCCGGCCAAAACCGGAAAGTTGGTTAAAAGTAACAGTTTCATTTGAAGTTGATTAAATGTTTGATTTATGGGTAAGAAGACATGCTGAACCCGATGGTGTAAACCATTTTCTCGCCGGACAACTAGTTCGCCTGTAATCCGGCCAAAACCGGAAAATATGTTAAAAGTAAAAGCTTTATCTGAAGTTGATTAGATGATATATTTAGGGGTAAGAAGAGACGCTGAGTCTGTATATAATGATCATTTTTACCGGGACATATAATTACTCCGGAATCCGGTTGTACCCACATTTTTTTTAAGTAAAAATTTTATTTAAAGCTGATTAGATTTCTTTATAGGGATTCGTTTCTGAATTTTTCTTTTTTTGCTGGACTAGTAGTTTGCTCGGAATTCGGGTGAAACCGCAAATTTGGCAGTAGTAAAGCAGGAAGTTTCGGTCAATATCGTCAAAATAGATATGGCTTATAGAGGTATAGATAGGTAGATAGAATATTTGAACTCGGTTTTCTCTGATGATTAGCCTGGCGAAGACAAGACCGAATTGTCTGGATCAAATCTTAGATTTTTGGGATCCCATCGACACCTTTGGTCTTGTTGTTATGGCACTTGCAGCCTCTGGCTCAAGTGCCATATACCTATCACAATTCCCTCTGTCGGTCGGTCCGAGTTTTTTGTGACACTTTTTCGAGTTAGGGTACTTCCAGATGTGCTAGGACAACAAAACTTGGCAGGCATATCAGGGACCCGACCAAACTAACCTGGAAATAATCAGTTTCCCGATCCGACCATACGCGGGGAGTGGAGGACGCTGGAAACTTGAAAATAAGGGCATTTTTTCACACTTTTTCGAGTTAGGGTACTTCCAGATGTCATAGGACCATGGAACTTGGCAGGCATATCAGAGACCCGACCAAACGAACTTAGAAATAATCAGTTTTCCGATCCGACCATTTTGGGGGGAGTGGAGGGCGGGGGAATCCGGGAAATTGAGTAGTGTGTAACTTTCGAACCGGTGATCGGATTGTATGAAACTTGTAATGGCGGTTTCGGGGATTTTTACGATGAAACTTGACAGGCATATCAGGGACCCGACCAAACTGACTTCAAAATAAAAAATTTGTCGATCTGACAATGGTGGGGGAGTGGAGGGAGGGGAATCCGGAATATTCAGTCATGCTTAACTTTGGAACGGGTTATCGGATTCGAGTGAAATTTAAGAATTGAAAAGAGGACATTTCTCTGGTGATCTTTTTCATATCAGGACCGGATCCGGCAACTAGGGGGGGAATACGTGACCCGCTTAGAATGGATATATCGGAATAAATTTGTGGGAAGAACAAACAGATGCTCTAGATAAATCATTTACTGAATCGGATTGGCTACGGGCACCGTGGGGGAGCTGGGGGGGGGGGCGGGAATGTCGAGAAACGGTTAGAATGGAGGGATCGAAGTGGAACTTGCTGTGAAGAACGAACATCTGCTCCATGTAAATCTATTACACAATTTGACTGGATCCAGACACTTGAGGGGGTGGGGGGGGGAGGTGGTTTCCCGGAATTCCGTTTTTGGGGGATTTTCACGACAAAACTTGGCAGACATATCATGGACCCGATCAAACTGACTTGGAAAAAAAAATCTTCGATATGATAATCTTGGGGGGGAGTTCAGGGAGAGGAATCCCGATTATTGAGTCATGCGTAACTTTGGAACGGGTGATCGGATTCGAGTAAAATTTAATAATTGAACAGATGACATTTCTCTCTGGTGATCTTTTTCATTTTCGGACCGAATCCGATATTCATTGGAGAGGGGGATACTTCACCCGCTTAGATTGGTGTGACCGGGATCGAACTTCGTGGGAATAACAACCAGATGCTCTGGATTAATCATTAATAGAACTGGATTAGCTCCGGTTATTGTGGGTGGAGTTGGAGGGGGGGGGTGGGGGGTCTGGGATTCCGGTGAACGGAGTTAAGGTACTTCCAGATGTGCTAGGACGACGAAACTTCGCTGGAATGTTAAAGATTCAGCAACATTTGCTTATAAATTGCTACTTCCCAAATCTGATTATTCCTTAAAGTACCAATCTTGACCACAAAGTAAAAAAAAAACTTTTAAGCAATATATGCATTTTCACGATGCCCATCAGCCCATTATCATTTTTGCTTCAAGGGTTTTGCTTACAAATGAAGTTCTAGCTCCCTTAGAGTGCGCATCTCAACCGCAAAGTCGAAACTTACTTTTGATCAATCAAAACATCTTAACCCATGCAAGTGCCATGTGAGCTTAAAGCTCTTGTTGTTTTGTCCCTCGGCTTTTTGCAAAAAGTCAAACTTGGTTGGTGACCAACGCTCTCCTTTTGGCTTTTGCTTCGCGATTCTTATCGGTTTACCCCAAAATCCAACAAAAGATGGATTTGGGTCAAAATCATTAACAGTATTTGAAGACTATCCAGGATATTTAAGTTGGACAGTTTATAGTACAAATAAAATACAAGTAAAATGGCATTTGTCAAAACTGTGTTTTCATCCAGGAAAAGAGAGAAGTCCTTAGTAGAAACGGCGACTTGCAAATACGCGAAAATGTTAAAAAAGGCCTGAAAAATGCTAAAAGTTAAAGCCGAAAAGGGAAAGGCAATAGCCAAACAAAAACGCATCTATTATATGCGACAAGCCGTATGGCTTTAATCAACCATTTTATGCGAAACGCCGTATGGCTTACCCCTTTATTGAATAAAATAGATAAATGAATAAATTTGTAGGTATTCCTTACCAACAGTGACCGGATATCTATAGCGTTGAGCGTGTTCCACCCTACTTGCCGTAGTTACTACGCGTGACGTCACGATTTCTGGCTTTTTGCCGTCAAGGCAGGAATAATTTTCTATTATATATTCTTTTATTATATATTCTTCTCATATATTATATATTCTATTATATATTCTTTCTCATTATATATTCTTTGAGGGAAATAAATAAATGAATGAATGAATGAATTTTCCAGCAGAATATCATACCACGTGCAAATCCGACCGATCACGTTGCAGAGGTGCGTAGTTGCCATGCTTACTACGCTCCCGAGCATGGTATTTTGTTGAATGCTAATGAAACAGTCGATGTAGAGGTAAGGTCTAGAACCGGAAAACTGGTAAAAATAACCGTTCAGTCTGTAGTTTCTTAGAAGTTACATAGAGGGGTAAGGGGATACGTTGAACCTGTTTTTGAACTGTTTTGTTGCCTGACATTGGACTCGGAATCCGGCCAAAAAGAGAAATTCGGTAGGTTAAAAAGAGCTTCTTCTGAGGTCAATTAAAGATTCGATATCAAGGAAAAACTAGACGAAGAACAAATGTTTGATTTTTTTTAATCTTACCGGACAAGCAACTGGCCCGGAATCTGGAAAAAACGAATTTGGTTGAAGTGACATTTAGTTCTTAAGTCGATTAGAGGCGTAATATTGGCCGTAAAAAGTCTCATTAGATTAGCAGTTTGCCCATTCTACGTAACATATTTCAAACTGGGAAGGCGCGTCGGGGAATACTTTTTGTTCTAGCCTTAGGATATACAGATGAGCCTAATCTTTGAAATTACCCATTGGCCATTACCTATAATGGAAAATGGGTCTAATAGGATTACACTGCATGCTGACGTATTCTGGAAATCTGTTGGCCCCAATTGTTTGTATCAGGAAGTCAAAAATATGTTCCAGTTTTGGGATTCCATCCACACCTTTGGTCTTGTTTCCAAGGACGTTGAACTGGAATGTAGCAACTGTTACGTGGGAAACATGATTTATAAGCTCTTAGAAGCTCTAAAGCGTTCTCTCATCAAACCAGGAGCTTGTCCGACAGCGATGTCCCAACAAACTTTCTAAACCCTTCCCTAACCTGACAGCCGGTCTGCCGTAACTACCAATTTTTCCCACGAAAAAGGCCCTCCTAGCACCCACTGAGCTTTGCAGAACTGCATCTGCTAAATGAGTATTCACCGGTGCGTAGAACTTCGCTATTCTCAATTACTGTTTAATTCTTCTTCTTCCCCAAAGAACGAGAGGAAGGACGTGGTATCCTGGCTTGATCGGAGCTGGAATCTAGTTGCTAAATAAGAAATAACACAAATCAATACAAACCGAGAACGAGCTCCGAATATCGTTTCGCGGAGACAAGCTGGATGGGAGAAATAAATAAACGAGGCTTTCCTTGTGGGCCACAGCGAGAACCCTAAGTTCAAGAACAAATAAGTCAATAGAACCTCCACCTTTGGTCCCATGCAGCGACTATGGATACCCCGACAAAACTGAGCTGAGCTAGAGGTATTTGCTGAGCTCGAGTTGCTGCCCGTCTACTTCCCTCTTCGCTGTTGCGCATATCAGAGAGATTGGTGCAGGAGGCGCGCTGATCCACTCTCAATCGGCTTTTACTTTGAAATTTCTTCTTTGGGGATTTACTGCGATATATCTGTTTGTAGAGGTAACGAATTGTCACGTTCCGCGTAGCTCCAACCCTCCCCTCGTTTGCATCGGGAAGGATACAGGGATTTATTCGACTCCGCATGGTCGTATTACAGAGGTAGGGAGACTATCTCTGTATAGATACAGAGATAGTATCTATACAGAGATACAGATACTCTATATCTCTGTATAGAAACGTATAGATATATAGTATACTATCTCAAATACTAATCCCAAACGAAAGACGACGCGTCACCAGTGAACCGATGAGAGGTTTGTTGTTAACCGTTGGGGTTGTTACTCTTCTTAATCTATGCCCATCTTAAGGACATTACAAGGTAGCGTGTGATCGGCGGATAATATTCAACTCGAAGGCGTATAGGGATCGTAGTCTTTCGTTTAGGGAGGTCGGTTCTTTTTCTTTAACACTTACTTTATTTATTCCTTTAGTACAACTTGCTTCTGTTAACACGTAAGGTAATCTAATAATACAGACACATGTCTCGCTACAGTCAACTCTCAGAATCATCTGCTCGTTTTGAGCTTCACATCAAAATCCTATTCTTGCTTACTGCGTAGGAGCTAACCGCAGTCGCTACATGTAAAAGATTAAACCAAAGTCCTGATCAAACGTGCCTGAAAACTCGGGAAAAGGATGTTCAACAACAGGGAACTGATAAGGCTACTTCCATCGTCCCGAGGCTTGAATTATTACCAAATATGGAGTTGCTTTTCTCAGCCCGCATTATTTCAGATTAATGAGTCAACTTTGATATTTAATATCCTAATACTATCCGTAATACTTATATACAACAAGTAAGCACCAATAGATACTGGTGCTTATTTACTCTACAGTAAAGCCCGTTACAGCTGGAGATAGCCTTAAAATGTGATGGCTTCCGTTTTCTTCTTTTTCCGATTTTTTTTTGTCTTTATATTTCTTTTTTTATGTTCCTTCTCCCCTTACCTAACCTACGTAAGTTTTATGGTGTTAGACCATCATCCCACCTAAATTTTGGACGTTAATATTAAACAGAAACAGAAGAAGTAGTTATTAAAGTTCTTGTTTACTGGGAGGTCTTCCGCAAGGAGCTGACTCCGCCTTGGAACTCCAGTCCCTTAAAACTGTATAGTGTAAGAAGTGTATCAATGAACGGAATGGAAACAAACGGCTCAATAAAAAAGGCAAACTAAATTGTGTGTGAGCGATCCCAGATCTGCTCTAAAATGAGTTTGATCCAAGCGTTACCTTAAAGGCTCACTGTGAGCATGGCTGAAATACGAAAATCTAGTTAAGAAACGACTTATATAGTTCCACCTACAGGGGCGTCGGAAGTCCATTCTCGTTGGGGGGGGGGGGGGAAGCTAAAAGTGTTACTGAATCTTTCAAAAAATTTACCGAATCCTAGGAACTGATAATTCAATCTTTAAATTATTTTCAGTTATTGAACAGAAAGGATTAAGCTCATAGAGTAACAATTGTTCATCTTAGTACGTAATCTTTCTGTTCAATAATTTAAAATAAGCACTAAACGGCAGCATGAAAGATGATTAGCCATTTACTAGGTGTCATTTTCGCGAAGCCACTTGAACAATATATTACTGGGCACGACTGCAGCAGCAAAATTAAATCGTGCGCCGCAGGCAAAAATGTTCTAGATTCTATTTTTTTTTTCCCTTCTCACACAACTTCTATCTCTTACCGTGGATAACCTAGATCCTAAGAATATCCAGAAGCCAGATAGAGCGACGGGTCTGGCAGCATCAGCTAGCGTAGGGTAGTCAATACTACCCATGATCATATAAATTGAGCGCCGCAGGCGAGATTTTTTTAAGGTCACTTTTCCTGCCAATTTTAACTATTTTCATGCAGACTCTAGCTTCTAATGTTTCTCAAATCCCAATCTTAAACAGTAGGCATATAATGGGTTACTACTTTACTAAAATAAAGTTTCCTAACCCATTAGCAAAAAAGTACAACACAAGTAGAATAAATCCTACCTATAAAAATATTCTTTTAAAAAAAAAGTTTAACATACCTCCATCTCGGTTCATATCAGAACAACAACCTCGAGCGGCCATTTAAAAATATCAACGACGCGCCCTTCCACAAAATAGAGAATATTACGAAAAGCGCCGCAGGCGGAATTGTCGAAACATTTATGATTAGAGCATCTTTTTCGGATCCAAAATAAAAGAACCAGCAACTCCCTATCTTTGACTATCGTTGCAATCAAGCATCAGTCCTTTTGTCTGCGACCAGTACTTCGGTCGACCTCTTCGAGTTTCGAGGTTCGTGGTAACTATAGCAAATACTGGAAATTTTAACGAATAAATTACCAAATCCCAGTTTATACCGAATAAGCTTAGACCGATAGCCGATTTGAGATTTTGTGCAACTGCCAAAACCAGGTTTGGTCCACTACCGAATCCTGAAAATTATACCGAATACATGACTGGATCCCAATCATGAGACCGAATCATTTTGGAATAATAGCCTATTCGGGATTCTGTGTAACTACAGGATCTCATGAATATACCGAATAGTTCTGGCATCGAAAAATTCCCAAATATTTTCAGTAAATTCGCTCACCGAATTCGTGGTAACTACGGAATCTTTTCAATTAAACCGAATCCCGATCAGTATACTGAATAGATTTGTAACGATAGCCTATCTGGGATTCTGTATAAGTACCGACTCCCCATAAATATACGGAATAGTTCTGGTATCGAAAAAATACCAAACGGTTTTAGTTAAATTAAAAAAAAAAAAACCTTCCTTCGCCCCTACCCACCAGTCCCCCAAAAGTAATCAGACCGTCGAGTGACTTCCATTGAAGATAAGCTAAAAGACAGGTATAATTCTTATTTGACAATTCAAAACGAATACGTCAGCTACATTTTCTTGGAGCTATATTTCGGCCCTTCTTGGCAAGGCTCATCTTCAGGCTCAAGTCTCCAGTAACATGTAGCTTACGTATGCGATTTGCATTGTCAAATATGATTCGCAGTCAGCTTGGGTGAAGGAATGTCAAAGTATAAATCAGCTGAAATATAAACAATGATGTTCTGTGTGCTTTAACACATTACCCCTGATTTTTTGGCCGCAATTCCATCACTTCGATGAAGCAACCCTGGTATAATCTTGATTTTTCCTTTTCTTCTTTATGGCATTTGTCCACCCACATAGGGTGGAAATGCTCGGAAAGGATTGGGACCAAAATAAATGAAAATCAACTGTACAATACTAACGAGAGCGGAGCGTGTCATGTACTAACCTCTTGTAATCAACCAACGACGACTCATGAAACTTCAAGAAGATGACGCTATTATGCGCACTGACAAACGACCAATCAAAACGATCTACTGATTTAGGTACTGTTTTGATTGAAAAGAAACTGATTGAAAGAAATGCACGCTCCCTTGTTTTCAGTAGCCTTTTCCCTACTGTCTGCTAAATATATTTCTTACCTGTGACTATTGTGTCGACAGCTACTATGACATTGCCCGGCCGTGTATTTTCCTAATAGCACCACCAGCTGGTTTCATGACCGTACTGCGTCCTGGTTTGAATCAGCGTCCTGAAAGTGGGGATCTATACATTACAAATCCATGTATGCTTCTGATCAACTCCTCTAACGCGACGCAAAATTGAACTCATCGCGCGTAGTAGTTCTTTTCCGATTCTGATACACTTTTTTCCTTTTTTCTAGGAATCGGTATAACATTTCGGAGATCCTTGACAGCCTGCAAAAGGGCTATGACAAAAGGGTTCGCCCACTCTATGGCGGTCCGCCCGTCGTTGTCGAAGTGACGCTCTTCATCATTGGTCTCAGCTCAGTCTCCGAGGTCTTTATGGTAAGCAATAGTCTTCATTAAAAGGCTGTTGAAACATGGGATTCTTAAAGCCCACCTTACTGAAGATGCGGTTAATACTGAATCGATTAATATTTTGAAATGTATAATAGAAAGATTTTTAACTCGGCTCTGTAATACCAATCTCAGCTTCTTCGATATATGTATATTTGTATAATAATATTATATTTTACGGTGGAAAACGGATATCAGCTACATTTTTATTAGAGATATATTTCGGCCCTTTTTGGCAAGGGTCCTCTTCAGGCTCAAACCGCTCTTTCCGTTTTGCACCGTCAAATATGATTCGCAGTCAGCTTGGGCTGAAAAAATATCTATAATAATATTAATTCTCACTTCGGAGCTCCGGTCCGGTTATTGTTGTTTTCTGGTTGGATGGGCTTCTATTGTCTTGTTCGGTTTTAATTTTGATTCTGAGAATTGACTCAACAAGATATATAATCCCATTGGTTTCTGAATGTTTTTTTCTTCCACTGCTTCACTAGACGAGACTTGAGGCGTATTCTCGCCGTTCCCCAAGGACTCTTCTTGACGACCTCCCCGCCTTTATTATTGTCCCACGGACTCGCTCGCTGTATTCTCGCGAGCCCCCACGGACTGGGAATGCTACGCTTGTCATCACCATCATCAAAAAGGACTCCCTTTAAGATTCGGCAGGGAACCAATTTTGGGAGTTGCTGGCTTTTGAAAAACAGATGCTATGGATGGTTAGTAAGAATTTTGTGATCAATACTGAGCTTAGTTATGGAATAAAACTGATTTTGAGAAAAAGGCATCTATTCGATTGGATTTTTGGGATCCCAAAACGTAAGTGGCGGACCAGACATCGCAAAAGTTGTCCATCCGTCCTTCTGTCCTTCCGTCCGTCCATCCGTCTGTCCGTCCGTCCGTCCGTCCGTCTGTGCGCACTATAACTCTCGAAAGGAATGAGATATTTTGATGAAAGTTGGTGTTAGGATTCTTCAGTTAAGAGTAAGGTCGAGTTCGTAGATGGGCTCTATAGCCCTACATTTAGGGGTGGGGGAGGGGATTTAAATTAAGGTGCAAAGAAAATATTTTTAAACAGATAATGTAATAGTCGATTATGAGGTAAGAAGACATGCTGAACACTATGATGCAAACTATTTTGTCATCGGACAAGTAGTTCGGCCGGAATCCGGCCAAAACCGGAAAGTTTGTACAAAGTAAAAGTCTAATTTGAAGTTGGTTAGATGTTCGATGGATATGTAATAAGACATGCTGAACACGATGGTGAAAACCATTTTCGCCAGACAAGAAGTTAGCCCGGAATCCGGCCAAAACCGGAAAGTCTGTTAAAAGTAAAAGTTTTATTTGAAGTTGATTAGATGTTCGATTTAGGGATATGAAGACATGCTGAACACGACATTGAAAACCATTTTCTCGCCGGGCAAGTAGTCCACCCGGAATCCGGCCAAAACCGGAAAGTTTGTTAAAAATAAAAGTTTTATCTGGATTTGATTAGATATTCGAATTTTTGGGTAAGAAGACATGCTGAACACTTATGTGAAAACGATTTTCTACCCTGACAAGTAGTTCGCTCAGAATCCGGCCAAAACCGGAAACCGTTAGAAGTCAAAATTTTATTTGTAGTTGATTAGATATCCAATTTAGGGGTAAGAAGAGATGCTGAAACCGTGTATGACAATCATTTTTTACCCGGACATATTGTTCGACCGGAATCCGGCTGGAGCCGGAAAATTTGTTCTAAGTTAAATTTTTATTTGATTAGATTTTCAGTATTGGGGAAAGAAGATACGCTGAGCTCGTTTTTTAGCTTTCTTTTTTCACCGGACAAGGAATTCGGTAGCAACGGGGAAATTGGCAGAAGTGGCAGGAAGTTTTCGTCAAAACAGATATGAGTAATAGGGGTAAATACACATGCTGAATCCATATCTAAACTTGGTTTTCTCAGATGATTAGCTATTTTGCCTTAACCTGTTGCTGAATTTTAATAGTAAAAATATTTAAGGATTCTGGCGAAGACTGGATCTGGCGAAGACAAGACCCAATCGTCTGGGTCAAATATTGAATTTTTGGGATCCCATTGAAACCTTCGGTCTTGTTCGATTGGAAATAAAAAATGCAAATTAAGTAAAAAAGTCAGCATAAACAAAAGTAAAAATAAAGCTGACCAGGGCTTATACAGATTGATTCCTTCACCTGAATGTTTATTATTCGAACAAAATTAATTTTGAGGCATTCCCCGTGTTCTCCCTGTTTTCCGTCCGCGGAGTCCGCGCGGAGTGACTCCATTTATTCTCGCCGGTCCCCACGATTCCATAGCTTAGTTCGTTGCACTCCTGGCTGTCTCCGGTGTTTAGTCACAAGTGTCTGGTTCTTCCCTTAAGACGCGTTTTTTTGGTTCTTCGGTGAGTTGATGAAAACTGGCTAACTCCTCGCTGAAGCCGGGCTCCCGAGCAGGTTCTGGTTACTCCGCACCGGTGAGATAAACCCGGAAACTGGTTAGTTTAAAAACGGGTTATAAGACTGGTGAGAAGTCACCGGTGGATGCAAAAACGGCTTATAAGAACAAGAACAAAGGTTTCGATGGGATCCCAAAAATCTAATATTTGATCCAGACAATTGCGAACAAACTACCATACTTGTCCAGAAAAAAAAGTTCAGAAACGAATTCAGCGTATCTCCTTATCCGTATAAAGAACATCTAATTAACTTCAAGTAAAACTTTAACTTATAAAAAAAAATCCGGTTTCAACCGGGTTCCAAACGAACTATATGTCCAGGTAAAAAAAAAAATTATCATATACCGATTCTGCGTGTCTTCTTACCCCTAAATCTGTCATCTAATCAACTTCAAATAAAACTTTTGCTTTTAACAAATTTTCTGGTTTGGCCTGATTCCGGCCGAACAAGTTGTCCTGGTAGAAAATACTGTTCACATAAGGGTTCAGCATCTCTTCTTACCACTTAATCGATCATCTAATCAACTTCAAATAAAACTTTTACTTTGACTAAACTTTCCGGTTTTGGCCGAATTCCGGGCGAACTACTTGCCCGGCGAGAAAATGGTTTTCACCACTGTGTTCATGTTGCATGTCTTCTTATCCCGAAGTCGAACATCTAATCAACTTCAAATAAAAAATTTACTTTTAACAGACTTTCCCATCTTGGCCGGATTCCGGGCTAACTACTTCTCCGGCGAACAAATGTGTTTCACCATCATGTTCAGCATGTCTTCTTATCCCTAAATCGAACATCTAATCAACTTCAAATATAACTTTTACTTTTAACAAACTTTCCGGTTTTGGTTGGATTCCGGGCGAACTACTTGTCCGATGACAAAATGGTTTTCACCATCGTGTTCAGCATGTCTTCTTACCCCATAATCGACTATCATATTATATGTTTAAAAACCTTTCATTTGCCCCTTAAACTAAACCCCCTCCCCCACTCCTAAATGTAGGGCTACAGAGCCCATCTACGAACTTGACCTTACTCTTTACCCAAACAATCCTCATACCAAGTTTCATCAAAATATCTCATTCCCTTCGAGAGTTATAATGCGTACAGATGGACAGACGGACGGAAGGACAGACGGACAACTTTTGTGATGTCATTGGTATCCCTCCACTTACGTTTAGGGATCCCAAAAACCGGAGACCACCGGTGAGGACTCCCGTGACAAAGAACGCAGCTCATGAGGAGTCCCCGGGGAAGGTCGAGAACGCACCTTTGGACATGTCACGGGTTTCGACATGGTGGTGCGTTAGCAGGTTCCAATCTTTCACATGATACATTAGAACAGTTCATATTTGTCCAAAAGCCAGAAGGCCATGGCAAAAAAATTACCACTGATTCAAATAAATAACGACATAAAAAGAAGAAAGCAAAAACAGAATCAGAAAGACTCTACTGAACAAAGAGTTCGCGGTGGCGCAAACAAACTCGGAGGAATTTCCCGAACATACTCGCATCACCAAATTGTGTACTTTCAATATCGTTAATATCCACTCTTTGACCAAATACCTCGGATCTTCGTTCAAATCCCTGCACTAGAACACCTCCCAAAAACCTCCCTTTTGTCTCCATCTGTGTCGCACGGTAAGTCTTTGTTCCCTGATTCCGAATAAAGGACTTACTAGGCTAAAGCCGCCAAATCCTTTTAATTCCCCATCCACTCCGTTGTCTCGGAAGTAGATTTTCCTCCACGTTCCCGAACCTCAAATTACACTCCCATTTGCTAATTCTTTGGGCACTCTTGTCATGTCCACCACCCATCAAAGAAGGGTCCCTTTCAGTGCTTTCACTATTAAGTGCTATTTGGTGAAAACGCCCGTCACTGCGCTATTGAACCCAAGAAGAATAATTAACTGAAAACTGTCTCCGCCTCGCAGTTTTCCAACCAGAAAATTCCGGACATCCGACCGGGCATGTGTACTCGGTTGTCAGTGAAATGCATGGCTGCTTAGCTTTTAGGAAGAGATATATTCAAACACTGCAGATAACGGGTACGTCAGCTGCGATGCTTTAGCAGCGATATTTCGTTTCCTGACGAAGACCCTTGCCAATAAGGGCCGAAATATCGCTGCTAGAGCACCTGTAGCACTGCAGTTCCAAGAGAACCCAAGTGGTCCAAAAGCGTAACTGGAATTGTATCGATACTGTGCTCTACATTTCTACGTTAACTAATCTTCTCTCGCTTTTAAAAGTTCCTTTTCACCTTCTTCAGGCTGGTATAGCAGCTACCTCGTCCGTTGATGTTAATAGTTATTATAGCGAGCTTGTCCATTGCTTGAAATTGGCAGCCGATATTGCTGTACCAACTGAGAGAATTCGAGTTGGTACAAGGAAACCTATTTGCAAAGTCAGTCCTGAAGTTAAGAAGGCAAAAAACACGACAATTCTGGCAAAAAATTTGGATTGATTGTGGACGCCCAGGAAATGGTACTGTCTTTAATCTAAAAGCTAAAACGAAGCATGAATACAAATCTTCACTTAAAAATGCTCGTTTTGGCTTAGATGCTCCCAGTGACAAAAAAGCGTGGCAAAAGGTCCTTCGTACAGATAAAGGTTCAGCTGTACCTCCTTCCGCGCTAACTATCGCTGACTAGACTAACCACTACCGTGGTCTATTCAGTGGTTGCAAAAACCAGATTCAGCAACACTTTTAAAATTTACTTCTTAAATACCTACCAAGGAAATATCAACCTTCTGTTCTTCCCGTAGTTCCCGTTACTTGTTCTTCCATCGAAATTGCTTTCCGAAAATTAAGAAAAACCGGTTCTACAGATTCTGATGGCCTTAGTGCCGATTTTTTTAAAATTGAGTGTCAAACTTTAACACAACACCTTCAGCTGCTATTTCAAATTTGTTTATGCCAGGGTTTGATTCCGAATAGTTTCCACTTGGGTACTATAACATCGGTGATTAAGTGAGGGAAAGACGCGGACCTTTGCAAAAGCTATTACAGTTTCTTGTACCATAAGCAAAATCCTGGAATACGCTCTTCTTCCAGAAATAGTTGAAAAACGTAGCTTTGGTTCAATGCAGTTTGAATTCCGTTCGAGCGCCAGTTGTGCGCACGATCATCACATATTGACGTTGAAACAGGCTACCCGCGACAAGTCTTCTATACATGTATGTTCTATAGATATAGCTGGTGCTTTTTGACAATATAACGCATTCTCCGGCCCTGTTTTCTCTCATTACTTCTGGCGTGAATCTGTGTGTTGTATATCTGTTAAAATTTTGGTATGGTCATTCTTCAGTAAGGTTCAAATGGCAAGGTAGCTTGTCAGAGATTATTCCTGTCTGAGCTTGTGTTCGTCAAGGGGAAGTCTTATCTCCCTACATCTTCAAATCGGCTATATCTTCTTGTCTCGATTCTTTGCATCCTGCTTACTTCTATAAAGACTATGCCTTCAGCTACTTAGCCTACGCGGCGACTTGCTCTTAGTAAGCCGTAGCCGATCCACACTCACAAAAAATGTAAGTAAGCTGTCGTCGGAACTAATCAAAACTGGCCTTGAAGTTAACCTGTCAAAATGCGAGTACCTGCATTTCAACCCTTCGTCAAATAGTTCGAGAGCATCTAAAGCTTCTATATCTCTTGGATCGTTCATCGTCAAATCAACAGATTCTCTACGCTGGCTCGGCATAACATTCAAATCTTCATTGTCAAAGTTTAGCTCTTCGGTTGTTCAAGAAGTTTATAAGTCAATCCGTAGCGCTTATGGGCGCATCGTCCCCAACCGGGGGCGGTATAATCGTAAAGCTTTGGGAAATTTGTACAGCAACTTCTGCGCTCCTTCTATACTATTTCATTCTGGCGTCACTCATGTCCCGCGAAAGAAGGAGATTAAAAAGATGAGATCATGTTATTTTAAATATGCAAAGCACCTGCTCCACTTGTCGAAATTATGTCATAACCATACATTGACGGAGAAAATTCAAAATTCAAGATGCAAGTGTTACCTTTTTGGATGTTTCGTCGTCGCTTTCAAAACTCATCGACAACAAGGCCCAACCAGCACACGACGTCGTCCACTGCTTTCTGACCGAAGATTAAAAATTAAGTGTCTTTTTCTGTGTGTATATATGTGTTTTGTTAATTTTCATTATTTTCTTCATTTACTCCGTCTTTTCAAAATGGCGGGTCATAAATAAATTACTTACTTACTTACTTACTTACTTACTTACTTACACACATGTATATAGACGTATGTATGTCTGTATATAAAAATATAATGATAATAAAAACTGTCGTACTATTCATAAAAAGAACAAGGCAAGATAGTACGAAGAGGTCGTTTCGGGGAGCTTACTGACTGATGTTGCAGAGGTAGGAACGAGCTCTAAGAACTATTTATAAGTGTTCAAGTTCCAAGTTTTGTGGCCTCCCAGGATTGGTAGAAACGAGATTAAAATGTTGCATGTCTTGTTCGAACTGGAAATATATACCATGAAAGACATACGAGGCTCTTTGGAGCATGGTCCGTTGCGTGCATCATTCAAGGGACTATAGCTACTAATAAAATGGTTATTACTAAATGGATACTGCATCATTTATTTCTTGACTTCAGAGTTCACTGCTGAATGACCTGGTGCAAAATCTAATATGGTGTCTATACGTCGATCAGTTTAACAATAATAAGTAGGTGTATCAGTAGTTTATTTTATACTAAAGCCTTGACAGACATGGTCAATTGCAGAAACAAAACAAACGTTAGCCTACACTACCTACATAGTTTAAAAATTAACGAAACCAAAAGTCGGGGCAGAGGCGTCACGTCTGGAAAGGACCCCCCCCCCCCCCGATGTTGTCGGCCAGTCGGTACAAAAACGAGTCAGTACGAAACTTAAAAACAGCCGACTTTTCTTGAAAACACTTCAACTTTCTGAAAATTAGTCGGTAAAAATGACCAGCCAGTCGATAAATAGACTACCTTGCCCCCAACAACATGCCTTTGCTTAGCAGGCCCACAGAAAGTGACATTCCCAGCCAGATGAACCTTCCGAGGTTTTTAATACCTAGGAAAAAAAATGTTATCTCTTATCGTTTTCGAGAAAGACTTTCAACGAAAGTGAAATTACTCTTGCAATGAGGTCTCCTAGGATCCTTATGACTCTCGGTAATGACTACATATTGAAGATAGCCTAAGTAACTTCGGCGTTACATCTCTTAATTGTTATTTAAAATATATGCTAGAACACTACTCTCGTACATCCTAGATGGGGTCCTTGACAGTAATAACGGTAAATCATCCCAGTGGCTTGGACACTCATTCATCAAAAGAGCCAATGATAGATAATGGTCGTAAAATGTTCCCAGAAACCGCTCTTGCCTGTTACACAGATAAATAATAAGGAGATGGGGGAAGGTGATAAGGAGAAAATGGGAGGGAGAACCAAGTAACATCATCGCCTGTGTGGTCGAAACTGGAAAATGTCTGAGCAACAGTAACTCAAAAGAAATCTACTTGACCTATCTTTTGCATCATGCGAGCTTCTATGGCTTGGTAATACATGGACTACGAAGGATCGGTTTAAAGACAACTAAAGGAACGCAAAGCAAATAATAAATCGTATGCGAAAAGCTCGACTTGTCTAATCAGAAAGCGCTTGAAGCGATCTGGTAATGACTTCGACGACCTGATAGAAATCTCGCTAAAACGACCTACCAGTCTGTCCCCTTTACCAGCTGGAAGACGGAAATAAGAACGGTCAAATGAAATAACTAGACAAACCCCGAAACCTTTGAACAGCTTCACAATTATGGAAGTAATCAACTATGGAATAGGGAAGTAAAAGCAACACACAATCGGTCGACCTTGTCACCCTTTTCCTTGGCACATTTGTGTCCCATATATGTTTTAGTGTATCTCGCGGAAACAGAAGCGTGCCACACTCGACCACAAGTTACAACTCGCAATTTGAGTTCGAATTTTCCACCATATTCGTACCCCAGATATCGACAATCCCCTCAACAATTGCCAGTCAAATACTGTATATTAGCTCACAACATGCAAGTGTACCTCGAGAAACTTCATTCATACGAATCCTCAAAATTGATGTAAATCCTAGATGTAAACCAATCAACAACGTTTGTTGGTAAGGTTGTGGTGACGTTTCTGGCTCTTCGCTGGGCACACGGCGATTCTACGTTGGCACGAAGAATTAATCATCAAGTGTATCCGAGCCACAAAAGCCATCTTCGTCACGGAAACACACTTGTAGGCTACACAAACGACCGCGGAAACACTTTTTTCGAGCTACAAACTTTTGGGGATCGCGAAAAACGCCTCATGACTCGATAACGCACCGATGAATATAAGTCAAGCTGAGCAATCTGTACTCCTTTCTCGAGTCAAGATCATTACTCCATGGAAGCTAATCCCGAAGAGCTAGATCAAGATACTGCAAGGCGGAAGTTCTAAGCCGTCCAAGACAAGAACGAACGAGAGGAAAGTGTCACTAAAATCCAGTTCCGAGGAAGGGTTATTTATCACGAAAGGTTCCCAGAGACAGCGACGAAATCACGAAGGAACCGAAAATCTAGTGGAAAATTGCCCTTGTAGGCTAGATTAGAGCTATGTTACGGCGGACGTTGCGTAGCTTGGAATGGCAAGGAAGAGGAAGTCAAAAATAAGAAAACAGTTTTTTTTTCAATTTTTTCCTCTGTTCGATAAGTTGTTTTTGCAACCTCTAATGGTAAACTTTTTGAACACGCTCTTTTGTCATTGACATTTCTTCTGTTGGATGTTCGAATGTTATGAACGTCACGAAACGAATACACAAACACTCTCGCTCTACAAGGCTCTAGCAGATACGAGCTCTTAAAGTTTAATCGAATAGGGCTGAGACCCGATAGTCTAGATATATCACTTATTCACTTAAATAGGCTTGAAAAGAATGCGTTGCTTAGTTTGTCCGCTATCCACAAATATTCAATTTCATTGAGTGAACTTACTCCTTAGGATTTGCAGTACCTCTATATGATTGAAATATATAGCAAAAAAAGGTAAGCCATCTTCTTACTTTCTTCAGCCATGCTTAACGTCTTAAGGCATGGAAATACTTTTTTTAGAATTCAAATCCTCACGTATGGATTAATTTGGGTTTCCTGTGCTCTTGGCGCAAATTCTGCCTGTTATTACTAGCGCCTTGGGTGAAACAAGAGCTACGAGCTCATATGGCACTTGTTACGAGTAGGCACGGCTCGGTTATGTCAATGATATATCTAGTGTTTGCTAGGTGTCTTCCCACCAAGTTTCATCTCGATCCCTCCACTAATAGCGTTTTCGAATATTTCCGGTTCTCCCCTCCAGCTCCCCCCAAAAGTCACCGGATCCGGTCCGGATTTTAAGTGGGTCGATTGAGGCATGAGGTCTTTCCAAATATCAAGTTTCATCGAGATCCGGTCACCCGTTCAAAAGTTATAAATACCTCAAGATTCCGGATTCCCCCTCCCTCCACTCCCCCAACAGTGCCCGAATCGGCTCGGTCATGTCAATGATGTATCTAGTGTTTGCTAGGTGTCTTCCCACCAAGTTTCATCTCGATCCCTCAACTCATAGCGTTTCCCAAGATCAGCTCCCCCAAAAGTCACCGGATCCGGTCCGGATTTTAAGTGGGTCGTCTGAGGCATGAGGCCTTTCCAAATATCAAGTTCCATCGAGATCCGATCACCCGTTCAAAAGTTATAAATACCTCAAGATTCCGGATTCCTCCTCCCTCCACTCCCCCACAGTGCCCGAATTGGCTCGGTTATGTAAATGATGTATCTAATGTTTGCTAGGTGTCTTCACACCAAGTTTCATCTCGATCCCTCCACTCACAGCGTTTCCCAAGATTTCCGGTTGCCCCCTCCAGCTCCCCCAAAAAGTCACCAGATCCGGTCCGGATTTTAAGTGGGTCGTCTGAGGCATGAGGTCCTTCCAAATATCAAGTTTCATCGAGATCCGGTCACCCGTTAAAAAGTTACAAATACCTCAAGATTCTGGATTCCCCTCCCTCCACTCCCCCGACAGTGCCCGAATCGGCTCGGTCATGTCAATGATGTATCTAGTGTTTACTAGGTGTCTTCCCACCAAGTTTCATCTCGACCCCTCCACTCATAGCGTTTCCCAAGATTTCCGGTTGCCTCCTCCAGCTCCCCCCAAAAGTCACCGGATCCGGTCCGGATTTTAAGTGGGTCGTCTGAGGTATGAGGTCTTTCCAAATATCAAGTTCCATCGAGATCCGATCACCCGTTCAAAAGTTATAAATACCTCAAGATTCCGGATTCCCCCTCCCTCCACTCCCCCCACAGTGCCCGAATCGGCTCGGTTATGTCAATGATGTATCTAGTGTTTGCTAGGTGTCTTCCCACCAAGTTTCATCTCGATCCCTCCACTCATAGCGTTTCCCAAGATTTCCGGTCTGAGGCATGAGGTCGTTCCAAATATCAAGTTTCATCGAGATCCGATCACCCGTTCAAAAGTTAAAAATACCTCAAGATTCCAGATTCCCTCTCCCTCCACTCCCCCCACGGTGCTCGGATCGGGGAAGTGACTATTTCCAACTTAATCATTTGGGGTCCCTGATACGCTTGCCAAGTTTTATCGTCCTAGCTTATCTGGAAGTGCCCGAACTAGCAAAACCTGGACAGACTGACAGACCGACAGACACCGACAGACCGACAGACGGACAGAAATTGCGATCGCTATATGGCACTTGGCCGAAGGGCAAGTGTCATAAAAATCCAAAATCCCTTAGATGAGTCAAAATAAGTAAGTGTGTTCAAGCATCAGATGTAAAAAAGCTGCCTTTTCAGTTAAGCTTTAAAGCGTACGTCTCCTATAATCAGATTCTTTACGAGGAAGAGGGTTATCCAGATTGTAAAACCCTGTAGAAAGGTATATCAGTACAATATTCCGGATTCCCTTATCCTCCGATCCGCCCAGGAAGTTTTATCGTCCTATCCCTTCACCTACCCCCACAGTGACCAGCTCCGGCAAAATCTGTAAACGAAATACCTAGGACGTGTGCTCTTACCACCTGTAAAGTTCTATCCTAGTCAGATCACTCGTTCCAGAGTTCATACACGTCACAAAGTCGTACCCTCGCCCACCTTCCATAACTTTCTCTACGGTGCCCGAATCCAGTCCGGTGCTATCTAGGGCTTATGTTTGTTCTTCCCACCGGTCCCTTCCAGATCCCTACACTCTAATCTTGTCACGGTATTTCTGGTGACCCTCTCCAACCGCAGCTGTCGGATACGTTCAGGACTGAAATAGAACGTCTGGAACACGCACTCAAACCAATTATCAATCCTAAGTCCCCCTCCCTTCACTCCCCCAAGATAATACGCCTGCAAGATTTCATCGCCTAGCAGACCGAAATACTGACCAGACAGTTCGGCCGAAGTCTGTAAGTGCCATCTGAATAACACACCACTGTTACCAGTAAAAACCACGCATAGAACGAATGAACAAATAAAATATTGCCCATCAAAATTGGACTAGGAGGACCTAGATGGAGCATACAAAAGTAAAGGAATGCAGCACGACACAATACCCTCACGACAGAACAACAATGTGAGAAAATACAAACATTAACACGCAGATGGGTCGTATAAACCGTTTGACCTGTTTAAAGAGCTTTCAAACTTCTTCATTCTTCCCTCAATCGCAGTCACAGGGTCGACAAGACGGTAATTTATACTGTTTCTTGTATTCTATATTAGGTTCTACTAACTAAACTAGAAATCAAAGAAGTCAAAAGAAGGAAGAAATAAGGAGAGCAGGATAAATAGGTCATCCATAGCGTTCAGTCCAGTTATTATTCCAAGTAAAATATCATTCAAATTCGAACCTAGGCAGGAGTCATACTTTATATTGCCTGCCGCGTTTCTCATCTGGATTCCGGATTTCCGCTTTCTTCGAGGTTATCTTAATCTAAAAGATTAATAAGAAAAGCGTGACGATAAACATAAAGCCCCCTAGTTATACAACAGCGGATAGATATCAACGGCACTTAATTCCATACTTCTAATCCAGTCCGATACGTCAAGAAACGCTGCGACCACCCAGAACAGGAAGCTGGAAAGTTTGTATCGATGCAACAAATTTGAGTGACAGAATATATATTCAAATAGAGAGTGAAAAAAAAACGACATTGACAGGCGGTTACGGTTAGGTGCGTTCGTTGCATTACGGGTGTCTCCGGTCTTTTCTCACCAGTGTCCTGTTTTTCTTCTCTGTTTCACCTAGAACCGACCTCCCGAGCCGGTTCTGGCTAGCCAAATCCGCACCGCAGAGGAACTGGTTACTCCGAAAACGGTTTATAAGACTGGGTGGGGTAAGGGGGGGGGGGGGTATTTCCCAGTGAATGCAAAACGTCTTATAGGTAAAACCAGAGACCATTGGTGAGTACTCCAGCGCCAGCTTAAGATACGCGAAAGAGAAAGATGTTGAGCAATAACGAAGTTTTCTATAGTTTTCATGAAAATCTGGAAGGCCCGGCTTGTCTTTACGAAAACCCCAGTTATCTGGAAACCGGTAGGTGAAGCGTGGAGTTCGACCACTTATTAGTGAGGAACTATACGGCGTCGAGACCAAGGGATCAATCCCATGTACATACGAGTAAGGGAGTTCTATATCATGAAAAAAGAACTGGAATGACCATCATTGCCTGTAGAAACCACAAGTCAAATACAAGATTATCCAGTTAGCAATAGCATAGCTCAAACAGGAAGTGGTATGCCTGATTCAAAAGGTAGAAAATACTGTAGGATGAAATATTTTGCTTTGCCCTTTTATTACAACTGAAATAGCGAGTATTCAAAGAAGACTAAACGGGGACATGGTACGCACCAAAATAGCGAAACAAAGGGAAGTGTGAAAATCATAGTGGAGATTAAAATAGGGTCACCAGATTTAAGAATGGATTGGGCGATTGCGGAAGTAGGTTGCATTGCCAGGTTGTAGGTTGGTACATTGTAGGCATCGCGCCGTTTAGCCGATATGACACGACAGACCGACTTCCCCCTAATAAAGTGGAGAATTTCTCAAGTGAGATTTGCTGTGACTAAAAATTGTCACAAGATAGTTGAAATGAAATCAAAGAAATCTAAGGAACCTCCTCTAATTCTACAAAGATTTCTGCAAAGAAATTTTACAAAGATTTATTGGTATTTAGAAACGGCCAGAATAAATTGTTCTACTGAGAAGGGAATGGTTTATGAGCTCTTGCTTTGCCCTTTCTTCATCTGCCATTCAAACTGTCAAATTAGTTTTCTTCCCAAGAATCACAAGTGTCCATTGTTCCACTTAATGCTGACGAGCGACATGGCAGAGGCCGTCAAGCCCTTGACGAGTGTTGCTACCAGCGCGACTTTTCCGAGTAGGATACAGTACAGTACTCTCCAAGTTTTTCAAGGAGAAACAAACAGAACACTGGAAAAGCTGAGACTGGTAAATCCCATCTCCATTTTCACTTGAAAGGTATCTATTTGATGCTAAGGACCGTCATTTTCCCCTGCATACTAAAATATTTACACATACTTGAGGGAACCAAGTCATCATCACCATGTATATAGTGGGCTGGTTTTAAAAATGCACTTCGGGCGCTCGTTGCCACTTGTTGGGAAACTTTTTCGAGTGGTAAGCCTATTTTATATATTTATTTAACTTCCTTAAACAGAGAAAACGAATTCAGAAACCCTAGAAGGAGTAAGTAAATAAGTGCCCAAACGCCCCTCCGGTACTCAGGTTTTGTCGACTTTTCTGGGGATAGAAGGAAATAATAGAATTGTTTCGGTTTGTCAAGCGCTTAACTAACAATATGTACATAGCTTAAGTGAACACGATCGTCTGATTTTTCAAGAACTCGCTTAGGTGGAGAAAGAGAGCAAATATGCTGACGACGTAAGCGAACATTATCATCCGCTATTTCTAAAGCTCAGTACGACGCAAGCGAGAATCATACAGTTAGAGGCTGCGCCAGTCGCCCAACTGACTCCTGGAGAAGAAGTTTGTCGCATATAGAGTCGTTTCACGAAAAGGGTCAAAATTGCTATTCTAAAGATTCAACTTGATCTATTTCAAACCAAAAGATTGCCAACGTGATGAAGACACGTGAGCAACGAAAATAGATGAAGGAGCGAGGTCTCCATTATTAAATCCACAACGGCTCGACCACAGTGGGTCAAAATCACACTAAAAATGTTCCCACAAAGCTTGACCAGCAGCAACATTTGCTGGCGAAACGGGATCACCAACAGAGTCTACGCAGGAATCCATAACTTAAGGGAAAGAACAGACAGCAACGGAATTCAGGGAGAGAAGGGAGGCCTTTGGCAGCGATCATATATGAACAAGTGTAGCTCCACATGTATCCACGCAACCGTCATAAAGCGTTTTAGATACAGACAGGAGGTTAGGATCGGAATCGACTAAAAACAGGAACGGAACGGAACGACACGGTGCAGGAGGAACATAAACTAAAAATGGGAACAACGTACTATAATCGGGAATATTGCACCAGGAGGAACACTTCTAAAAGGGGGAAAGCTGCACCGTCCTTTCTTTTATTTTATTTTAATAAAAACGGGAATGCAGGACCCCTGTCCTTTGCACTTCGTTTCACTTTCATGAGAACCAATTACTAAAAGCGGGAGTACGTTTTTAAGCCGTTTTTAGTACTGACTTCTGATGAAAATGGAACCCAGTACCAAAGAACAGGGGTCCTGCATTCTCGTTTTTATTACTTGTTCCGTTCCCTTCCCGTTTTTAGTCGATCCCCAAGCAAACTACTAAAAAAGGCAAGGACGGTGCAGCCTTCCCCCTTTTAGTAGTGTTCCTCCTGGTAAAATGTTCCGGATTTTAGTACGTCGTTCCCGTTTTACTACGCGTTCCCGTTTTTAGTGCCCGTTCCTCCTGCACCGTGTCGTTCCGTTCCCTTTCCGTTTGTAATCGATCCCGCGAAGATCTTTTCGCTAATGTGAAGGAAACTGTGCACAAGAAAGTAGCATTACGGTTGGGAGTGGTACGTACTGCAAACGATTGTCCAATAGGTTGACGCTACCAATACTCTATATGACTAAGTCGAAAGCACGCCAGGGATCCAGAGCAAAAAGGAGAAAACGTCTCACGAACAACTCTAACTCAACGACTCTCTAGTGTCAAACAATCACGTCGATCTTCGGGAACAGCTGTGATACCCGAGGTGATACCGCTTCTGGCTCTTCCGCTAGGTACCCGGCGATTTTGCATCGGCAAGGAGAGTTATAGTCATCAAGAGTATTCGGTTGTCGTGGGGCAAATTGTAGTTCCCAATTTTTTCCGGTTTGAGTAATATTTATGAGTCTGGTGTTGTTTATTTTTGTTTTTGTTGTTTCGATTTATATGGCCCTTGCTGTCGACGAGTTAAAATAGAATACAAGATAAATATAAAAACTATTTTGGCAACCACAGAAAGCTCGAAGTTCACTCATCGCTCAGTGATTTTGTATAACTGCTGGTCTCGGAGCGTACTACGGTCGTGATGACCGATTGATGCACATCATGAGATGTATGTTCTTGGAGGTCTGATACAACTGGGTCAGCAGCGAAGCGAAATGAATGGGTTGTATAGCCTCGCCTGAACCTGTTAACAATGAACTTTCAACGTCCCGTACTCGCGGCAATGTCTAATTCAATCGCCTTACCTCAAATCCTTTATACTGCACCATATTGGAGACTTCTCAAGTCGGACAAAAAAGAAACCCGGTCAATATTTTACCATTTTGCTAAATACTAGCCTATGCCTCCCTCCCTGGACGAGAAATTAAAAAATATCCAGTCATTATCAAATTAATGACCTGACAACAGCAGTGGAGAAACAAACAGAAAAATATAGCCAAAATATTGATCACGACTGGAAAACCCTTTTGATTTTAGTAAAGCCCTAAGTTTTCTTTTGCGTATTCTTGGAAGTTATTTTTCTATCGCGTTTGTTCTTATTTCCTTTATTATTTACTCCGGCTTGATGGGTCAAAAATAAAATCATCATAATCATCAATAGTGGTTGCGAGGAGCTGGCAGCTGAGAGTATAAAATAATAAAAAGTAACAGAAGTAACTACACACCTTGACAAAGCATCAATACGATGCTAATCATTCATAGTTTGGTGGGATGCACAAGAACACAAGGTACTTGGGGTCCATCAATTTCAATATCTCACAAAACTGGAGCACGTGTGGGATATGGACCAGCTTCAGACCATATAGGACGAGCGCCGAGATGTGCAGCGGAACTATTTCAAAAGATATCAACCAAGCGTGCTTTATCCAATTTGATTATGCTTCCCATTACGCTTCTATACATTTCTCATAATCTATTTTCTCTTTCTCCATTTTCTCAGATATCATCCCCCATCATTTCCAGTGTTGTTTATTATTAGAAAAAAGTGTTTCCCATGGAAAAAAAAATCTAAGGGACACAAAGAGATGTCAACCAATGTCGTCGGCTAGATTACCTTTTCTTTCATTCCCAGCTTCTATTACCGAGTCAGGACCAGCTGTGTCGTTACAGGACCCCAGTGGACTGTTTGTACAAGACATTGAAAAATGAATTTTCAGGAAAGAAGATTTACCAGCGATATCTAAAAAAAACAGCGCCTCAGTCTAATAACTGAGCATAATTACCTATGCCTTTGAGTTGTGCAACAAGACTAAAGGTGTCGATGGGATCCCAAAAATCTAAGATTTGATCCAGACAATTGGGTATTGGCTTCGCCAGATTCAGTCTTCGCTAGGCTAATCATCAGAGAAAACCGAGTTCAGATATTCTATCTATATATCTATCTATACCTCTATAAGCCATATCTATTTTGACGATACTGACCGAAACTTCCTGCTTTACTTCTGCCAAATTTGCGGTTTTGCCCGAATTCCGAGCGAACTACTAGTCCAGCAAAATAAGAAAATTCAGAAACGAATCCAGCGTTTCTCCTTATCCCTATAAAGAACATCTAATCAACTTTAAATAAAACTTTTGCTTTCAACATATTTTCCGGTTTTTGCCGGGTTCCAGGCTAACTAGTTGTCCGGCGAGAAAGTGGTTTTCACCATCGTGTTCAGCATAAGTCAGGTTTTTGCCGTATTCCGGACGAACTACTTTTCCGGCGAGAAAATGATTTTCAGCATCATGCTCAGCATGTCTTCTTACCCCTTAACCAAACATTTAATCAACTTCAAATGAAACTTTTTCTTTTAACCAACTTTCCGGTTTTTCCCGGATTCCGGACGAACTACGTGTCAAGCGAGAAAATGATTTTCACCGTCGTGTTCAACATTTTTTCTTACCTCATAATCGACTATCACAATAGCTTTCAAAAAAATTTCTTTTTGTCCTTAATTTGAAACCCCTCCCCCACCCTCAAATATAGGGCTGAAGAGCCCATCTTCGAACTTGACCTGTACTTTGACCCAAAGGATCCTCCCACCAAGTGTCATCAAAATATCTCAATCCCTTCGAGAGTTATCGTGCGGACAGACGGACAACTTTTGCGATGTCAAAGGTATCCCTCCACTTACGTTTTGGGATCCCAAAAACCAGGTCCGATAAACAATTACTAAAGATCATTTGGCACTTGCAGAGACAGTTAAAAGGTATGAATTAATGAAATGTTTCTCTTCCGCCAAAATCAAGAGGCAAGAAAAGGTTAAAGGTTAACGAATTTACAATACAAAAATCGAAATTTTCAGATCCTAGTGCACATATGGAAAAAAAAACAATTTTTTAACAGGGCAATAACTTAGGGAGTTCTAGGCTCGGCTCAAATCCTGGGGCAGACTTGTACGACTTCGGGCGGTCGTGTAATCAAATTCCGGAGAGGATCAATCACTCGAAACTTAAACATGTATGCCACAATATTTCCGGGATCCCAATCCAACGTCCCACCGAGTGCTCGGATCCTGTCCGAATGTGTAAATAGTAGGGGAGACCAGCCATGATTGAGACAAAAAATGTTTGGCTCGCTATAACTCCAAAAGTTGTGAACTGATTTTCTTGTTGGGCATGGCAAATGGAAGTCTAATATATCTTTTGCTTATCAGGATCTTTCCTATATTGTGTTGCTGTTAGTTTGAGAGTAGAAGGGGAAATAGCAAAGTCCTCCATTTTGTCTCAATCATCAACTTGCCGTCTATCCCTGAGACATATTATGGTGAGGTACACTGGGACACCATTACTTCAGATGAGGTAATGATTTAAACAGGCAAAGAAAAATGTAAAAAGGAACATAAGGCTCAGAAACGAGGTAAAAATAAACAGAAGACATAAGATCTCAATTTGTGATCTTCAGCCAAAACCAAGTGCTTCACCACTCGTTCTGTTCCACCCAAGCTCATGGGATTTCCAAATTTTTCTTCTTCCGCAGATTCGTCATCTGTCTACATAAATTTGCGTGGTTTCCAAATTTTTTTTTCATGTAGTGAATTTACAGTTTCTGTGGAAAATAGCTTGATGGTTTCTGCGACAAAGTGTTTTGATCTTACCAGAGAGATGACTAAAACAAAGTCAATCCATGTTTCTTGCTTCTCCACCACGTTCCCACACGTGAAGAGATTCGTCATTGCATTCTTCGTCCAATATGAACTGGTCATCATCATCAGTAAAACTGAGAAATTTTACTTACTTTTTTCACTGTTGTGGATTTTGCACTTCTGTCTTCTTCTGTTTTATTGTCTTTTTCAGAAGTTTTGTAAAAAAATACTATAAAACAGAAAATGGCTTTATTTTACATCTTCGGGATGTTCAGCTGTTAACAACCAGCCTGGACATAGCAATTAAATTGAAGTGATAATGTAGAACTATCATATCTGTGACCGGGACGACTGGACCATAGTGACAAAACAGCCCGATTTGCATTGTGTCCCAGACATCCCCATCCTCCTGTTCGAATACTGCTTGTCCCAATCATGACTGGTACATGTGTCCCAGTCATCAAATTTTGAACTGAAGTTAAAATGACCTGAATTTTGTATGACAGTTGTTGCTCAAATGTAAAATGGTGATGTCTAAGACGAATCCTAAAAATAAGCTTCATTTGCAGCTGTCATTCGATTTTCCATGTTTATCGTTTGAAGATATGCCCAACTTTAAAGCTCTCCATCGAAATTACAAACATGGTTGAAAAACTTATTTCAACCAATTTTCTGATACAAAATCGATCGAATAATGACCGTATAGTATGCCCAAATGTCCGCCACGCCGTGCACAGATACCGGGAGACGATATCGTGATACCATAGCCCATAGTAGTTCTGTCAGACTGCGACAAATGAACAATTCGATGATATAATAATTAAACTTTTGGAGGCGCTATCGGCAATTGTAATACCTGTCAAACTCCCGATCAGATTGGGAGGTTAAAGTAAAGATAGAAAATCAGTATGTCTTCAAACACACGAATCGACACAAACTGATCGTCGCCTGATCCGGTTCTCATTCGCCGGTAGACACAAATATTTTGCATGCATTCTTCATGTCTAAATTCCCGACTTTTCCCAGATTTTGGTGTCCACCTAGTAAGAAAACGACGCAGCTATACCTGATATCGACAAACCTCGTCAAAATAATCTAAACGTTCTATTCCCACCGAACCTCCGGATTCCGATCGAACGACCGATCCGACAAGAGAAAATAAGTGCAGAAATTGGTTCTGCAATTCCTCTTACAACTTATAGACACTCTATTCAAACTGTATATTCATGCTTTTATTTTTAACCCCCTCTTCCACAAGCTTCATCCGTTCTTTGAGCCAAAACATCCTCACACTACGTTTGACTCGTACATATTTTAGTTATTATCAATTATTTCTAACTGACTGTCACAAACCAGTTATTTATCTCATTTTTTTTTATCCCTTCTGAATTCCGATATTTTCAATCTTTTGATGATCATTTTATTTGTGACCCGTAAATATAAGTGGAGTAAAAAAGAAAATAACACACTTCAACTAAACAAAAACAAATAAAAACATTCCGGTCAAATTATCAATCAGGTAAAACAAAAAAAGTGGACAGATCTGAGAAGCTTTCTGGCCAATAATACCATAATATGTATCTCTCTCGCCGACCCATAAATACAGGACTACAGAGCTCCGACGAACTTGGCCTATATTCTTGACCTCATATATCTATCCTAATAAAACTTTCATCAATATATCTCGTCGATCACAGTGTCCCATCACTTTGTGTCTATAGTGCTTTATCAGACCGACCAGATTTCATTCTCTTTAGCATCCCAGGAGACGGCGTTTTCACATACGGAATGATTGCTAACAAGGAAAAACTTACCATGTTTGGTTGTCACGGCTTCGGCATCCCAAGTAATCCATTACGCATGAGCAGAACCGCTTCAAGGTCGTGGAAGTTAATGGCTTGTTCACCACTGTTCACACCCAAGAATCATAATTCCTAAATAAAATAAGAAAATAATATCAGATTTTCTGAATTTCCAATACGATAGGTATCCCGCTAATATATTTAAGGTACCGAATTGAATACCTTTAAATGACCCATCTATACACACCTCATTTTTTTATCCCTTCTGAGTTCCGATATTTTGAATCTTTTGATGATCATTTTATTTGTGACCCGTAAATATAAACACACAGCACGAAGACGGAGTAAATAATAAAACTAAACCAAGAGGGATTTCCAGTCAGTTTTATGTCATTACTGCACTACTGCTCCGCTGTACGTATCCTACCTCATTTTTTATGGCACTTCTCCTTAGGCCAAGTGTCATATAGCGATCGCAATTTATGTCCGTCCGTCAGTCGGTCGGTCCAGGTTTTGCTAGTTCGGACTAGACTTTCACATAAGCTAGGACGATGAAACTTGGCAGGCATATCAGGGACCTCAAAAGACTGAGCTGGAAATAGTCACTTCCCCGATCCGAGCATCGTGGGGGGATTGGAGGGAGGGGGAATGCGTAATCTAGAGGTATTTACAGCTTTTGAACGGGTCATCGGATCTTAATGAAACTTGACAGTTGAAGGACCCAAGGATCCCATGTCACAGACGACCCAATTTAAATCCGAACCGGATCTGGCGACTCTGGGGGGAGCTGGAGGGGAGAAACCGGAAATCTTGGGAAGCGCTTAGAGTAGCGGGATCGGGATGAAACTTGGCGGGGAGAACACGCACAGATCCTCGAAGCATCGTTGAGATAACTGGATCAGATTCGGGCACTCTTATGAGGGGGGAGGGGTCGGGGATTTTGATGATCCTGCTAGGTCGGTACTTCCGGATGTGCTAGGACGATGAAACTTGGAAGGCATGTTAGGAATCCGAACAGATTAACTTGATAATAGTCGTTTCCTGGATCTGCCTACCGCGGGGGGAGTGGAGGGATGGGTGATAGGAGTTGAATGAAACTTGGCAAGTGGAAAAAGCTATCGTCCCAGATGTTCCATGTCAAGTCCTGGTTGAACCAGATACTTGTGGGGAGAAGGGTTGAAGGTGGGACCGGAAATCTCGTGAAACGCTTAGAGTTGAGGGATTGGGATGGAACTTGGTGAGAAGAACAACCATTAGCGCTAGATACGTAATTGACAGAGCCAGATCGTATCGGAGCTCTGTGGGGGGAGATGGAGGGTGTTTCCCGGAATTCAGGTGATAGCCAGTTATGATAGTTTCAGCTATTATAAGAACAATGAAACTTTGCAGGCCTATTAGTGACCTATTAGGGACCCGACATAATGCCCTAGGAAAACTTGTGTTCCTGGATCCGACCATCTTTGAGGAGTTGATGGAAGGAGAATCCGGAAATCACTGGCTTCCCGAAGTTACGAACGGGTGGTCCGATTCGAGTGAAACTTTATGGGTGATAAGAACTGATGACTTAGTCAAGCAAAACATGCGGGCACCTCTAGGACAGTTGCACGAGGGGGGGGGGGGGGGGGGGGGGTATAGAATGGAATGCAAGTTGGATAGTCCCGAATTAATGCGGCCTTGATTTGTTATTTGGTCGTCTGGATTGGATCTGGTCACGGTAAGGGAGGGGAGTGAAGTGGGAACCGAAAATTTGCGGATAGGCTACGCTCCGATTCTAGTCCAACTTGATTAGGAGATTGTCAGAGATGCCACATTTATGTTTCCGATTCGTATTCAGCCACAGTGGGGGGAGTTGGAAGTGGATTCCCCGAAATATTTTGGCTCGCATAGGGGTCAAAGAAGTGAAGCGATTTTAATTAAACTTGTATTGTAGATTTCGCATGCCCTAGTTCGACATATTTTAGGGTCCGAACTGGATCCGGCCACGCTGGGGGAGGTGGGGGGAGAGTTACCGGAAGTTCACAAATCAGTGAGCTTGATAGGTGGTAAGAGAAAATGCTTCAGATGATCAATTTAGTAGTCCGAAGTGCGAAACAGATTCAGATAGGGTAGGGAAAGTTGGAGGGGGGTACCGGAAACCCTGTGGCATGTGTAGGGACCAAACAAGTGGATCTTTAGGGTTGAAACTTTGAAGGTAGAAAAGCTATTAGCCATAGGTGATCCGAGGCGACGTAAATGCTCAGACTTCAGTAAAACTAGATATCGTATTTCTAGGTCCGAACCGCATTTTACGATGGCGGGGTATTTTGGTTTCTCGTCTACTAATTAGGTACCAAACTACTCGTATCAAGTGCCATATGAGCTCTTAGCTCTTGCTGTTTCGAATTTTCTATGTCACTCTGTCATTACGTTTTTTCGTGTTTTTTTTTTGCCGTGTCTGGCTACTTTCGAGGCAAATCAGGCTCCCGTTTATTGCTTATCCGAGAAGTTCATTGCTCAATAATAACGGTTACTGACTGCATCATGTAACCCACCATCAAATATCGTTCGGGATCCCAAAATCTAAGACTTTTAACAGGAGGCAAATGAGGAAAAGGCCGAGGAAGGGCAATGGCATGCAAGGATGGCGCTTTTTCAGTTACTTCGACTGGACACCGCTAGCAACGGTTCGTCACGTAACTCGAAGTATTGTCTTTTTGACAACGAGGAAAAAAGCACACGGATGCAACTTCAACAGAATTTACAAAATCAAAGAAGTATTTCATCAAAGTTAAGCTGGTTTCAATTTGGCTTATGGGGCAAAGAGCCGATATCTCTTTATTTAGGACGGACAATTCGCGATACGACTTGGCAACATCAGGAAAAGTAATCCGAGCAAATTTTATATTTTATTTTTTTATATTTTTTTAGCCTTGTAAATTTGTTTTATTTTAACATACAGAATCACGTTCAGACAAAATTAAAAGAAAGCGGGGCCAAATTTATTACAAGTGTGGCTGATGGTGCTGATCGATAATCAAGAGAAGCATTTTGTTGTGCGATCGGCCGTTCTTGGAAAGGGTTCTCCTCCGGCCCCAGCTGAAACTATACCTTGTGGTAAAGGAATTTAAATTTTGAAATCGTGAATCTGAAAACCGTGTCTATTTATGCAAACACGGCTGCTGTCTAAAAACTTTCTCTGACCGGTCCGGTTAGCACAAACACAAATGATTCGCAGTTAGCACTTGGACCGGAGCACTGAAACTGATATACTAATTCTGTCACAAAGAACTGTTCTGGAAAATGTGGCAGACTGTTCACTACTATATATAATTTTACTGATACAAAAAAAAGTTGAAGGACGCGTCGCACTTGTGATAGTAATTTATTCGACTTCAGTAGTATTTTCATTCATTCTCGTTCCGGAGATACTTCACTTCATAAATGTATCCTATCCTCTTTGTTAGCAAGACACTGGTTATCACTTTTGCCTCGTTTGTTCCCTTTACGTGACGTACCATAGTACGCCCGATCATTATTTTCAAGGAGTTTATTCGTCCTGAGACCGTTTACGCAAATTTTGCCAAGATTTTCATCCAGGCAAAGGAACATGGAAAGGCTAAAAACAGACGAAACCGTCTGTAATCATTGTCAGTTTGCCAAGTCCTCTTCAGTAGCTTATGATATGATATGATATGATATTTATTTGTCTTCAAAGCCCAAAGGCCATAACAAACACACATAAATAACAACATGTAAATACAAAATAAACGGTCACACTACTACACTAAACCCCACTCAAACACTTTTCCCTGTGCAGACTGGCCACTCTGAGGAACTTACACAATACGTAAAATCAGAGCGTTTTTTTTTTTAATCTGAGCCTATCACTGTTCGTTTTCGCTACTAAAGATTTTTCCTAGGGCAAAATCAAGCTTAAAATGCAGTCAGATTTAAACAGCTAGTAAACCTACAAATGGTGGTATCGATGCTCGGACCTTCTTCCTTTTAATTCCACAGAAAATTGGTACCATGTAAGTCTTGAGACAATTAAATTATAGTAAGAAAGAGTCTCTCTGCATGAGATGCACAGCATCATTTGTTACTTCTTATTCATATTTGACAGCGCGAAACCGATAAATACTCCTTGAGCTCAAGCTGACTGGGAAAAATATGAATAAGAATCTATTCCCTAAGAGCCCGTGGGGCCATGTCGGGAAAACAAAATAAACACAAAACTAGACCTACGTTGCCCGGGCAACGTGAAGTGTTGCGGCAACCTTTGTCCGGCTTCGCCGGCTAAAGTGTTGCGAGAGCAACACTTTGGTTTTGTTTCTTCGCTGTCGGTTAAATGCTGAAATTGTCAACTTATCGAAGCTTTTAAAACGGTATGTTCTAAAAAGAATAATCACATAATCAAAAGCTGTTCTTTAGCGTTGTAAAACCAACAACAAAACAATATCGGAAGAAGGCTATCCGTAACGTTTCAGGATTAAAATACCATAGATGACACTATTAATTATTACAAAACTACCTTATTGTTTTACATTACCGTATCGTTGGTACCCGTTGCGTAAACAGTTAATCCTAGGTTATAGCGATAGACCATCGATACAAACTTTCTTACTGTCATATTTACAGAAATCGAATACAATGTGCACCAATTTTCAAAAATTTCTAGCCCCTCGTGAACCAATCTTACTTACAAGTCCGTCTCCCGTGATTGACATCAAATTCACCGGAAACAAATAATGGATACACCAGCTATCAAAAGTTGCAAGCCCCTCATCGCTGAAGATGATTATAGCATAAAAGCCGATTATTACTTACAAGTCCCATGCATGTCTTACAATTGGGAACAAAATTGTTCTTACCATCGAATACACCTGAGACAAATAACAGGTATACCAACTAGCAAAAGCTGCAAACTCCTCGTTGCCGAAGATGATTATGAGCTAACAGTCGACTGTTGCTTACAGTCGACTGTTGCTTACAAGTCCCTTACATGTCTCACAACTGGTATCGCCTATTTTTAGTTTCAGTGTGTACCTTACTCCTGAAGTTGTCAACCCCTTGAAACTTTCAAACTGGTTTATCTCATGAAGGATTTTTGTTCAAAAAAATGGATGGCATATATTTTGATCGGCTCTTCAAGGGCTATCGATTGCCCTAACCACAACAAAAGCATATCGGAAAAAGGGACTAAATTGACTTTGCAGTCAGTTGAACTTTATCCTTTTCAATCGTAGACATCGTGACGGATGAAAACTTGGAATAATATCCTATATAATCTAATTGGTATTATAAAGCTATCCGTAACTTCTTAGGATTAAAATACCATAGATGACACTATTGATTATTACGAAACTACCTTGTTTTACATTACAGAATCGTTTGTACCCGTTGCGTTAACAGTAAATCCTAGGTTACAGCGATAGACCAACGATACAAACTTTCTTACCATCAGATTTATATAAATCGAATACAATGTGCAACAATTTGCACAAATTTCTAGCCCCTCGTGCACCGATTCTACTGACAAGTCCCTTTCCCGTGATAGACATCAAGTTCACCGGATAAAAATAATGGGTACACCGACTAGCAAAAGTTGCAAACCCCTCATCGCTGAAGATTTGTGTAGCATAACAGCCGATTATTACTTACAAGTCCCTTGTATGTTTTACATTTGGGAACCAAATTGTTCATCAAATGACAGGTACGCCAACTAGCGAGAGCTGCAAACCCCTCATTGCCGAAGATATTATGAGCTAACAGTCGCCTGTCGCGTAGAAGTCCCCTAAATGTCTCACAACTGGTATCGCCTATTTTTGGTTTCAGTGTGTACCTTACTACTGAAGTTGTCAACCCCTTGAAACTTTCAAACTGTTGTATCTCATGAAGGAATTTTTGTACCAAAAAATGGATGTCATATACTTTGATCAGCTCATCAGCGGCTATCGATTGCCGTCGAAGTTGAACTTTATCCTTTTCAATCGTAGATATTGTGACGGATGAAAACTTGGAACAATATCTTATATAATCTAGTTGATATTATAAAGCTATCCGTAACTTTTCAGGATTAAAATACCATAGATGACACTATTAATTATTACAAAATTACCTTATTGTTTTACATTAGCGTACCGTTTGTACCCGTTGCGTAAACAGTTAATCCTAGGTTATAGCGATAGACCATCGATACAAACTTTCTTACTGTCATATTTACAGAAATCGAATACAATGTGCACCAATTTTCAAAAATTTCTAGCCCCTCGTGAACCGATTCTTACTTACAAGTCCGTCTCCCGTGATTGACATCAAATTCACCGGAAACAAATAATGGATATACCAGCTATCAAAAGTTGCAAGCCCCTCATCGCTGAAGATCATTATAGCATAAGCTTTTTAAACGGGATGTTCTAAAAAAATTAATCATATGATCAAAAGGTATTCTTCAGCGTTGTAAAAACAACAACAAAATATGTAGGAAGAAGGGACTAAATTAACTTTGCAGTCAGTTGTACTGTATCCTTTTCAATCGTAGACATCGTGACGGATGAAACTTGGAACAATATCTTATATAATCTAGTTGGTAATAGAAAGCTATCCGTAACTTTTCAGGATTAAAATACCATAGATGACACTACTAATTATTATGAAACTACCTCATTGCTTTACATTTTCGTTTGTATCCGTTGTGTAAACAGTTAATCCTCGGTTACATTGATAGACCATCGACACAAACTTTCTTACCGTCAGATTTATAGAAATCGAATACAATGTGCACCCATTTGCAAAAATTCCTAGCCCCTCGTGAACCGATTCCTACTTACAAGTCCCTCTCCCGTGATATACATTAAGTTAACCGGAAACAAATAATGGGTACACCAGCTAGCAAAAGCTGCAAACCCATCATCGCAGAAGATGATTGTAGCATAACAGCCGATTATTACTTACAAGTCCCTTGCATATCTTACCATTGGGAACCAAATTGTTCTTACCATCGAATACACCGGAAACAAATAACAGGTATACCAACTAGCAAAAGCTGCAAACCCCTCATTACCGAAGATGATTATGGGCTAACAGTCGACTGTTGCTTAAAAGTCCCCTATATGTATCATAACTGGTATCGCCTATTTTTGGTTTCAATGTACCTTACTATGAAGTTGTCAACCCCTTTGAAATTTTCAAACTGGTGTATCTCAATGAAGGAATTTTTGTACCAAAAAATGGATGACATATACTTTGATCAGCTCATCAATGGCTATCGATTGCCGTCGAAAAAAAAATTCTACCTGTCTTAGTTCAAAAGTTGACTTTTTTGCCGTAGGCCAACTTTCTAACGTCACGACTTAGAAAGGAGCAAAGGATAAGCTCTAGTTTCCTTAGCAATGAGAGAACTTTTAAAGTTTAAGAGGCACATCTGATACCGTTACTCTACCACAAACCAAAGTGCAAATTTTTTTTTTTATAAACTCAGCTAAAATCGTCGCATGGACAGAAACAATAGATGGCAGCACTTTCGGACCCGTGGGAAAAAGCCACTTTTTTGTCTCTGTAGATTTTTCTATTTATCACTCAAAGAAGATATGTTGGCTGTGGGGCCGGCTAACTGCCGCATATATTTAACACTTATAGATTTGAGTCCATCTTCAATTTGAAACTGGTGCCTGCCTGCTTGCGTGCTAGAACGGAGCTTTCCACTCGAAAGCAGAAACATCTTTTGATGAAACGAAAGGTTCGCTACACAACTTCAGATAGTCCTCTCTGACATAGGCTATACAACTCCACTTCACTTCGCAAACCGTAGGCTCTGGCTCGAGGACAAGCAAAAACCATCCTTATTGGCCCCAGGCAAGCTACGGAGCTTTCCAAAATGTAATGTCATATTCATCAATCCGGCCTAAGGTCCACACTTTCCGTAAAAACCGCACAGGTTAGACCCTTCTCAGTTACCAGGAATAAAATGAAATCGGTGTCATAGGAAAAAAAAAAAAAAAAAAAAAAAAACGAGGACAAAACCAAAGTGTTGCTCTCGCAACACAATAACACTAAAAAACTCAATATATGCGCCAAAAGGAGGGAACCCTTATTCCAAAAAAAATACTACCGACGCTCCGCGGGCTTTTTGCGAAGGAGCTTTTTGAACTCAATAGGTATTTATCCGTTATGCATTTACAGTTTAAACAATCGAAAACGGATACGTCGGCTATGATACGATGAGACATCTTCTGATTACATAGTGATGCATCGTATCGTAGCTGACATATCCGTTTTGTGCACTGTCTGAATATACGAAACGGACAAGTCAGCTGAGAGTCAGTCCAGCGATATTTTGACCCTTTTCGGCAAGGGTCTCTTTAGGCGCAAGAGAAAAAAAAGAACCTGCGATAAAAATCAAATTAATCATGAAGTAAAGGAAATCGCAGCCTGAACTTTAATTTCAAGTAATTTCTATTGCACTGTTGTTTCGTAACAGACATCAGAAGGATGCGCGGTTTCAACAGAGAGTTAACAGACAACACCTGGGATGTTATCTGTTGTGTTGGGAAACGATATACATGAAAGGTTATGCAGAACAAGTATTGCCAGGAATAGCCAAAAAAAAACAGCCAAAAAAGCATCTACTGCCTTTTTTGTGTGTGCTTTTTGGCGATTTTCGGCTCTTCCTGATGGCAATGCTTGTTATGCATAACATTTTTAAACACATCAGACAACATCCTAAGTGTTGTCTGTTACGCATTTTCTGTTGAAACCACGCATCCTTCTGTCGTCTATGATGAAACTTCTGACAGTGTGGTAACTCACCAAAGTAAGAGATTACCTGATATAACCTTCGTTAATCAAATTACATAAATATAACAAACTATTTTTTTTCTTCTTCTAGGACTTCACGATGGACTTCTACTTCCGCCAGTACTGGCGTGACCTCCGCCTCAAGTTCGAGGCCGACCCTTCTGTTAATGTTCTCAGCGTCAGTACCGAGTATCTCCGAAACATTTGGGTCCCTGATACGTTCTTTGCCAACGAAAAGACTGCATACTTTCACCTCGCAACAACATCAAACGAATTTCTACGAATCGGAAGGCACGGTGAAATTCAAAGAAGTATAAGGTACAGTTCCGTCATAAAACATCTTCGGCATTTCGCCGTCTCTTTTGTGATTTCCTCGCAGTGCTGAAAACAAGAGAGAAGAAAGATACCGGAGACAAAGGTTCCAAGTCGAGAACACTGCCAAAGAATTCGGTGGGATCCCAAACCTGGATATTACCTTAATTAATTAAGTTAATTCGTACTTCGGAGCAAACTAAAGGTTCTTCTTGATCTCTTGAATCACTCCGAGGTTGACGATATGACCTGTGTTCGCTGTAAAAAGTTGCTCCGAGTTAGGATTAAAGTTAACTGCAGTATTTGCTACTTGGATTAATATTATCTCTACTGAGATAAGATTATTCCGAATTAGAGCAAAGATTATCTCAGTAGAGACAAGACTAATCCGAGTAGCACATACTGCATGATTTTTTTTTGTCAGTGCTGTTAGACATTAGACGCATCAGTACAGTAGAGGTAACCTTATTTGAACGTCGCCTAACAGTGAACGGCCGTCAACGAAGAAAAAACTAAAACCCATCCCAGACAATTTTCAATGCAAAAATACTTGTCAAAAACGTTTATTTGATTTGCTTTTTTTTTTTTTTGTCATACTTCACTCTTTTATTGGAAATTTGATGTTAAGTCCGATATTTGCCCCTCGGCTTTTCTCCACAATCTGAATCTTTTGCGAAGTAGAACGTACCTTCACCAAGAAGGTGGTGGTTCAAAGCAACAAACACCTCAGATAGCAGAAGAAGCTCGTTCCAAAATAAAATCTAACTGCTCAAATTTCAACTAAAAATTTATGCCACACAAATTATTGGCTATTAACTGAAATCAAGTTTGTTATTTATCTTTTCCATTTGACTCTTTTTTAAGCAAGTAACGAAACAGGGTAGTGAAACAAAACTGTACTTCCGGGTCACGTCGTTCCGCTCAGTGTACAACGACTTACTGAACGTTTCCTCGTTGGTTAATTGGTGCTGTTTTGTTGGGTTGTCGGCAAAACATCCGGCAAACAGTCAACAAAACGTCACCACGTAAAAAGTCCCGTTGACGAAACGTCTCCGGCTATTAGATGCATCGGGATGCATCGGGAAACGTCTCCGGCTAACATAGAACCAAGAAAAGAAAATTATGATAATATTCTTGGGGAGATTTGAAAATTTAAATCCGACTTACATCATTCTAAAGCGGATTTATTTAAGACCCCAGCATGGAAATAAGACATTAAACTTGCCTGGGTATACAAATAGTTTTCCGGGTATTTTCCCATGCCATTCTTATGACTTTTTTTTAGCAAGACCAGGCTCCCGCTTGTTTCCTCCGAGGAGCTTATTGGTAAAAAAAAAAAAACCACTGTCGGCTCTAGTAGTGACGTTCAGAATATCTACAGCCGTCCTCACAACGCAAATTCTACTATGGCGTGGAAAATTTGAATCTCAATACAAACGAGGTTTCCAGTGGTTTGTGACCAGCTCTCGGAAGGGGGCTCATTGCGTGAACACTTCTTTTCTTAAATTGTTTTCGTCATGCATACAACACAGGTACAAGCGCAGATGTACCAGAAATCCGACAGGGAAATTCCACTATATGAAAGTTGATTATTCGTGAATAGCTGAGCCAAGAACTAACGCATTTTCATCTGGTCTTCAAGCCTCTTCAAGTGAATAAGCGATGCGTAACTAGATTGTTCTATCTCAACCCTTTCTAATTAAACTCTAAACGAACTAGATTACTACTGATCAGTCACTAGCCCAGGGCAAGGCGTGTTACGCTCAATCTTTGAAGGGAAAAGGTGCACATCTGATATCTCAAGCAACTGGTGCCACGTCCCTCTTTCCTGCCTACAATGTATTTTACTTCAGTCATGCGCCTGAAGAAGGCGAACCTAAAAGTCTATGCTTGGGGAAGTTTCGCCATTGGTACGTTATGTCATGGGGAAGTTCTGCCATGAGGACGGTTTAGTAAGTAAGTAAGTATTTCTTACCCCGTATTTTTCACTTCGAACAAAACGGAGTAAAAAGAAAATAACGAAAAAAAAAGAAAAGACGAGAGATTTAAGGCACAACACAGATATAGACAAATGACATTTTACAGAACAGTTACGAAATCAAGAACCATACAAGTGTATATGCTATGGTGCAGGTTCCATTTCCCCTGGAAATTTGAGATTACCTGATTCACTGCGATACTAGGGTCGGCAATCTGGGTTTTTTCCATCATGTAAGTGTTCCTTGTCCACCAGGGACAACGCAGCAGAAACTTTGCAAACTTGAAGTAAAGGGACCGGAGCTTACGTTTTTGGGTCTCAGTTAACAAATTCCAAAACTGCGCGATATACATAACATGCGGCAGTGCGACAGCGTTATACATATTCGCGAGGTACTTTCGGCATAAGAGGAGTCGACTAGCGACGTTTTGTAGTAGGGAAGTTTTGCCACGGGAATGTTTCGCTGGGGCTGCTTTGCCGGGACGTTTTGCCTTGTTCGTTGGTTAGCCGTTTTGTTAGTTATACGTTACCAAAAGTTGACAACATGATGGAGAAGAATGACTAACGTTGAAGCGTTAGACCGATAGCTTAAAAAGCTTCTTAGAATGCCCCTCCTACCAGTGCCAATTTTTTAAACAATTGAAATCCATACTGAGGGGTTTTCTTGAGAAGTTGGCTTATAAGTTCTCCGTCATAGAAGTAAATAGTCTACTGAAATACTACAACTTCCGGCATAGTCTGAATTTTCCGATGAAGTTTTTGTCCAGTCGGAGTCCAAGTGACCCCAAGGGGTTACCCACTCTCCGACACTAGTTGTACACCCTTTCCCGGCACCGGCCGAAACCAGCGGTGCCGGCGATAAATTAGGCGATTTCCTCTTTTAAGCTCTTGATTTCAATGTTCTACCACGTGGCAACCGGTGCCGATCATAAAGTTTATCTTTCATGTTTGATACTACCTTATGCCAAAGTCAATCACTGGTCTGACAAAGCTGGTGTTTGTTCACCATATCTTCCTTATCTGCCAAGAAGGCCTTATTGAAAAACAACGGCTGTTGATTACTGTTTCGTAAATGCCCGCTGTTTTACCCTTACTTTACACGGTCTAATCTTATTTCTTCAAAGTTACGTTCGTTCTCAATTTCCTTTCTTCACTGGATTCCCGCTGAAATACTAATCATATCTGGTCCAAAATAGCAGCATCGCCAATCCCACGAGTTGCTCCTCCTGTATAACGATCCCTTAATCACTTCGACATTAATGATCCCCAATTTGTGAGTTTCACCGTCTTTCGTCCGACCTGATTAGTCTGGGCAAAAACTAACAGCATTTCCTGATGCATTGTGCGTTTCTCAACAGAACATCTGAACTCTGTCTGACTTGATTATCTCCTTTCGTTCCTGAATTTCCGATCTTGACCGGGTTCCGGCCAAACGAATCACAATAGCCAAAAATTGCAAAGTCAAAACTCAACGTGTTGTTCAAGGATTCCGACATATTCCGCTCTGCAAAGCCGACCGAACTAGTTATTCCTGAAGTAAACTAGCAAGACGTTCTACAAGGAAGTTTTATTTACCCTGCTATAAAGTCCACCTTCAGTTTCACTGGGGAATTGGTCCTTTTCCGGCTCAGCGGTTCTAAGCGGAGTAATTACTGTTAATCCCCCTATGCCTTGCGTCAGTACTTGGATCAGACATTGGTAAAATAGATCCACAGGTAAGTGAGTGGACAACCTGTCATCTGTGTCCCAGGTAACGGACGGCTTGCATATATCTCAGAAGCAGAAAGTGAACGTGACCCACTACCCTATGGATCCGACTTTTTACTATGTCTACACAAGTGTTTGTGATGAGGCAATGGGGGACAAATATAAACTAGTTCACTTGGAGCGCTGAACTGTAACAAGGCCAATTCGCTAAAAATTTCCGGTTTTGATCATCTTCTGGCCGAAACATTCCGAACCAAATATTGACAGAAAATCCTAAATCAGCACATCATTTTATCCGTACACTGATTGTCCAATCATCTCAGCTCATTCTAACTTCCTGTTTTGGCCAGATACCGGCCGACTATCCATTCGGGACCATAGACATAGACACAGACATATTTTTAATTTCATCAAAAACACATAAGTTAAACAAACAATTTACCATTAACGGCCACTTTTAAGACAAACAAAAATCCTGATTGTGGCCATAATTATAACCACCATGAATCATTCCCTCAAAATGCACCATTTCCGGAATCATCGCTACTTTTTATCCTTGTAATGTCTATTCAATCTACTAGATTATAATTTTTTTTTCCAAAATAAAAGAAGACAATCTCGAGAACATGATCAAACTGACATGTTAATAAAGCTCAGATGCTGAATGCTTAAAGGCACAGAAAACGACTACGCAACTTTCGGCCATCAAACCGACCTGGGGGGCTTAGATAAAGATACAGGGCCTTACTGTCGACAGGACCCCTTTCTTTGTTATCTTGACCCCCCTCCTTAGTGTTCCCAAAGCTGGATGGCAGGCCCTTGCCCCTTATGCACTGTAATTATGCACTTGTGCACTGTAAAAGTTCGCCTTTGGCGTGTTTCGGCCATAGTATGGGGATAGTATTCAAGAGGTCGTGCGTTCGATCCCTACTCCCGGCACACAAACCTTTTGCTTTTTTTTCTACTAACTCAAAAGTCAAATTCTCGGAAACTGCCCGGAAACTGCAATGGTCGTAGCGAGAATTTTTCTTACTTTCAATATCGACTCAGGATACATTCTTGAAATGTCAGCTAGCTCCCCGAGTCAAGTTTGAGTCAAGTTTTCTGGTCCTTTAACTTGATACGTCATGGACGAGGGTCCTCATTTGGCCATGGAAATATTAAAACTGTTTCTTTTGATTTTTCACTCTGTAATCTTCTCCTAAGTATGTGGAAGTAATCCTCCGTGATGAAAATGGGCAGTACAGTAAAGGAAGGTTATTTGAACATCTCTTAATATAGAACGGTAAGTAAGTAAGTATTTTTTATTCGTGAGTAGCCTAAACAAAACAAGGTATTTCTCTCTATATACTAAACTAAAACTACATGGCATCAAAAAGAAAACACTAATCTAATCTTAAAGTCTGAAATGAAGAAAAATGATTACACAACCAGTGATCACCAACTACGAAATTTCTAACCTCCTAGTTCTTTAAAAAAACAAACAATAACAAGGTTCGCCAAATAAAAAAATGAAATCGATACCAGAAAAGTTGTACTGCTAAATACCTGCCGGTAAGGTTTCACTTCAAATCTAGTTTAAGATAGCTGAATTATGAAATATGCTCATTAGTTCCTTTTGTTTCTTCTTTCAAATTTCACATCTTTTGCTAAGTGATGTGTCATTTTCTCAAGTAGATAATTTAAAAATCCATAAGAAATAAAACCTCCCTGGAGTGAAAATAATAACAGCACGGACAAACGTCTCCATTCTGACGTGAATCCTTGCTGAACTGATATTTAATTCACTTATGGGGCTCGCGACCAGCATCAACAGATTGTACAAGATCCTAACTCTTGTGAAACAAAAACGTTAATTTGCTTACCACACCGCACGGTGGAATGAAAATAATAATACTTTTGATGACTAACTCTCCTTGCGTATGCAAAATCGCCGTGTACCTAGCGGAAGAGCCGGAAGCGCCACCACAGCTGTCCCCAACGATCGCTGTGATTGCGGTTGACACAGGATTTGAGTTTGAGTTTGAGTTGAGTTTGAGTTGTTATGCAATTTTTCCCGTTCTTCCTGAGGACTGGCGTGTTTTGGACGTTGTCATCTATAGTAAAGAATCGTAACTGATAACGACTCGGCGGAACGCAACCTTAGACAAGTGTCCAAATAAGTACACCTCTACTATATTAGTTCCTAGCCATTTATTGTATACTCTTGATGACTAACTCTTCGTATCGATGAAGGATCACCGTGTGCCTAGCGAAGAGCCAAAAACGTCACTGGTGGGCCACGCAGCAATCGTTGTTGATTGGCTGACTTAAGATTTGGAATCAAGTTTGAGGATTCGTTTGGGTGATGTTTCTCGTTCTTCCCGAGGTTCACTGGCGTGTTTCGGACTTAGTCATATAGAGTATTTCGTTTTAGACTAACGGTGACCGCCTCGTGCCCAATGAACCTTCAGTATTTTCCGATGGATCGACAGCTTTGCGTACTCGAGATTGAAAGTTGTAAGTACTTCTTCTTCCCTGTCACCCCTAATTCGTCATATTCCAAGTGTGTCGACATACTTCGTCTCACCATGTTACCATGTAGCCTAACACAAAATATTGCGTATTGTCTAGTTCTGGTTTCCGTTAGTAAGTTGTCAGGCGTAACCCTCTTTCAGATCTCTCGGCACATCCTGTTTCTTGAGTTTTCCGTGAACTATTTATCAACGGGTGGAAGCAGTGCCGTTTTCCAAGCGCATAGCAAGCTGTTAAAGTTTAACCGAATAGGGCTAGCATACCGCAATCTAGTTACCCATCACTTGTTCACTTAAATAATCTCAAAAACCCGATGAACAAGACCAAAAGTTTCGATGGGATCCAAATAATATCATCAGCCAGACAGTCTGATCATGTAGATATCCCGTCTTCGCCAGACACCTTGAAAATTTCACTATTAAAATTTAGAAACATACTAAGGTCAATGCTAATCATCTGAGAAAATGAAGTTCAGCTAGATTCAACGTGTGTGTTTACCCCTATACGTCATATGTAAAATTTCCAGTTTCTGCCACATTCTGGGCGAACTACTTGTCCGTTAACAAGAGCTGGAAGCTCATATGGGACTTGCAGGCTGGGTCAGAGGATTAAAGTAAGAATTCGTCAATTCGTGGTTTTGTAAGAATGGTATTGGGTCTTTGGAAATCACGATATTTTTTTGTTCGTAAAAACTATTTTATTTGCGCATTTGACCGTGATGATGAGCACTTTAAGGGCACTGGAGATTCACCTGTAATGAACGCTCTTGGAGCACAAGTGATAAGCTCATTGGAATCATGAAAATGTATATTTTGGTCAAAAGTTTCGTTAAGATCCGACCACTTCAAAAGTTATACATACCTGAAGATTCCAGATCCCCCCCCCTCCACTCCCCCACGACGGTTGGTTCGGAGAACTGACTATTTCTAAGCCAATCATGTCAAGTCTCTAATGTTCAAGCCAAGTTTCATCGACCTTGCATATCTGGAAAAACCTTAACTCGCGATAGCCGGAATTCTGGACTCCACGGAATCCTGATCCGGTTCTATCACTGACGCATCTAGTTCTTGTGCTTGTCCTTCCCATCAAGTTTCACTCGCGATAGCCGGAATTCTGGACTCCACGGACTCCTGATCCGGTTCTATCACTGACGCATCTAGTTCTTGTGCTTGTCCTTCCCATCAAGTTTCATACCAATCGCTCTATTCTAAACGTGTGACAAGATTTTCGGCCCCCCCCCCCCCACATTCATCGGACCCGTCCGGACTTTAAATGAGTCATCCGAGACAAGAGGTCTTTCCAAATATCAAGTTTCGTTAAGATCCGATCACCCGTTGTAATGTTATACGTTCTTCAAGATTCCGGATTCCCCCTCCCTCCACTCCCCCCCAAGGTTGTCGGATCGGGAAGTTGACTATTTCCAGGTTAATTTGGTCGGACCCCTGACTTGCCTGCCAAGTTTCATTGTCCTAGCCCACCTGGAAGTAACTTAACTGCGTATCACCTGAATTCCGGAAACCCCCTCCATCTCCCCCCACAGTGCATGAATGCGGCCCGGTTCTGTCAATGATATACCTAGGGCTTGTGCTTGTTCCTCCCACCAAGTTTCATCCCGATCGCTCCACTCGTCTAAGCTTGTCACATGATTTCCGGTTCGCTCCTCCGACTCCCCCCCCCATTCATCGGATTCGGTCTGGATTTAAAATGGGACATCTGAGACATGACGGATTGAGCATGTCTTCTTACCCCCATCTAATCAAGTTCAAATAAGACTTTTACTTAAATATGTTTTTTCCGGTTTTGGCCTGATTCCGGTCGAACAAGTTGTCCGGCGAAAAAACAAATTTTCATATACGTGTTTAGCATGTCTTCTTACCTCCAGATTGGATGTCGAATCAACTTCAGATTAAACTTTCATTTTTCACAAATTTTCCAATTTTCGCCAAGTTCCGAGTGAACTACTTGTCTGGAGAAAAAATAAATTTCATATTCGGATTCATGTCTTTACACCTAAATCGACTATCTCATTAGCTTTATATATACTTTTTTTCTTCCCTTAATCTGAAACCCCTCCCCCTACCCTAAATATAGGGCTACAGCCCATCTTCAAACTTGAATTCAAACCACAATCCATGTGGGCCGAGAAGGTAGGAGACACCATCATTTTTCGATGGGTCGGATTTTTACGCACACTCTTACCTTTGTTTTCCCCAAATCCTCACGGTAGCCAACGTTATCCACAAAGTACTTGAACACAATTCACTCCTGAACGGCAATCCGCCATTACTAATTAACTATTCATTGATCTCCTGGCACTGGTCAAAAGATTACTAAAACCTTCAAGAAGATAGAGTGGCGTATAACAGGATTAAAACAACTAAGTATATCATCATGTGGACGTTTTGATATATCGGAAGAAAATCATCGGCCAGTTTGACATTTTTTGGTCTCGGAAGCTGAATATTATTTAGCTCAATTTCAGAATCTTCAAGAAATCACTATAACGAATTTAGTCTAATTTACGTCGTTTGTTTATTGTGATCTAGGCGATCTAGCTTACATCCTTATTTCTTTGGACTTGCGGGAATTAACAAGAAAAAAAACAGAAAACAAAATACTTAAAGAAATCAATAGTGCTAATAATAAGTTATATTTTCCTACACATTTTCCATACGTCTGCTACAATAAAAACATTTTGTTAGATCCAAAGTCAAACTATAATTCCATCCTCACCATGTCGGGCACTTCCACCCGCGCCGCTAGATGACCCAGCGGTCGGATCGAGTCGTGGCTTCATCTTGGGTCTTGGGTGGGGATCCTAGACGTTGCAAGTGCTAGAATATTTATGATATAGCTCCTTTGACCTCTCCTTTGACCCAAAGAGTCCTCATGACAAATTTAAACAAAATACCTCAACTCCTTCGAGAGTTATCGTGCTAAAAAACGGACAGATGGACAGCTTTTACGAATTGTCGGTACCCCTCCACTTACATTTTGGGATCCTAAAAAGCGTAAGTGTGTTCTTCCCCACAAAAGTGCTAAGACCCGACAATCTAGTTACACATAATTTAGTTAACTAAATTAGCCTGAAAACCCGACAAAATGCGTCACTTCGTTTGTCCGCTATCCAGATACAGTCGATTTCATCAAATGAACATAATCTTTCGGATTTGTGGTACCTCTTTGCGCTTGTCCCTCTATGCTTGAAATATTAAACAACTACAAAGGTAAGACACTGCCGAAAACTTGGTCCGAAATGGCAGAAACCTTGCAAGACATACCTTAATACTCTCTTCCTACATTCTTCGGACGTGAATTTTCCGAGCCTAGCGTCTTAAATTATTTTCCACAAAAGACGAGGCTAACACGGTGACTACTGCTAGGAGAGGTGTTTATCACACGAGTGTTTGAACCTATGCATTAACTATTCCAATAGTTCTCGACTGTTGAGCACACAACCTATTACGCGAAATCTTACTAACTTGTGGGACATTTGCGACCGTGCTGACTTAATAACAGTGACTCCTCTGAAAAGATTGTCATTCGACTGCCCTCTAAGGCGTGAAGAGTGTCCTTTACTGGTCAACTCACGAGCATCAAAGAACCCCCGGCGGAGTTTACAGATTGTCTTAACCGCTGACAAGGGAGAGAAAAACATTCATTTCATCCTGCAGCTCCAAGTAAATTCGTCTACTGGTGCTCTTCTTAAAGTTCAACCAAACAGGGCTGACATTCAGGTTCGTATCTAGGAATTTATTTTGGGGGAGGGGGGGTGCCCTTGGGTCGGGCCAAAAGACATATATCAGAGTTTTAGTCAGAGCCTAAAAACGAGTGTTTTTGCATGTTTGGGGGGGGGGGGGGTGAACCCCCTACCCCACCCCTTCACCTGGAAACAGACCTGGGTGACATATGACAATTTGGTGACCACTCACTTATTCGCCTAAATAGACTATAAGACCCGATGAAACTGAGTTACTTTGTTGCTCAGAGCCATAATGTTCTAATTGTGTTGCGAGAGCAACACTGGTTTTGTCGTTGTTTGTTTGTTCTTTCCTAGTACCCCGATTTCAGCTTATTACTAGAAAGTGGTAAGGGTGTAACCTGTGCTGGTTTTACGGAAAGTGCGGACCTTAGGCCGGATTATGAATATGACCTTATATTTTGGAAAGCTCCGTAGAGCTGTTGCCTGGGGCCAAAAAGGATGGTTTTTGCTTTTCCTCGAGCCAGAGCCTACTGTATGTGAAGTGAAGCGGAGTTGTATAGCTTATGTCAGAGAAGACTATCTGAAGTTGTGCAGCCAAGCATTCGTTTCATCAAACCATATTTCTGCTTTGGAGTGGAAAGGTCCGTTCTAGCAGGCATGCAGGCGGGCTCCAATTTCATATTGAAGATGGAGTAAAATCTGAAAGTGCTAAATATATGAGGCAGTTGCCTGGCCGCACAGACAACATGTCTTCGTTGAGTGATAAACAGACAAATTTGGAGAAACAAAAAAGTGTCATTTTCCCACGGGTCTGAAAGCGGTGCCATAAGTTCATCATTCCATTTTTTATTGCGAGCGCTGTAGCAGCTTTCAGCTCTCGATTTTCAGCATATTTTGTGGAGCTCATAACTCGTGAACGAGTGCAAGTATCAAGTTCAGACTTGGTAGACTTGTGGTTGCTGGGGTCTAGTTGTGCCTTTCGAGGGTCCAACCCCCCACACCCACCCAGTTCAGGGGCAAATGGGCCCAGATGCCCAGTAAATAATGTTCATAACTTGACCAGACTTGAACATCAGACGATGAAATTCCTTGTACTTGTAAATCCTAGGGCGGGGAAACTACTTTTAAAGTTGCACCTCCCCCACCCATCCCATTCCTGGGCAACTGGGCCCAGATTGCCCAAGAGTAAAGTTCGCTACCCGTGACAGGAACCAACATGTATCAAGTTGAAAATTGGCAGGTCTGTCAGCATTGGGGTCTCTTTTTCCTTTTTGCAGGTCCCTAGCCCCAGCCCCACTTGGTTCAGGGGCGATTCTGCCTAGATTGCCCATTTTTAACGTTTTGAACTTGACAATATCTGGAGATAGGGAGATGAAATTCCTTTGGGCTTTTGGATCATAGGGTTGGGGATTTATATGTAGAGTTCACCCCCCCCCCCCCCCCCACCCTCCCCGTTCATGGGCAAGTGGGCCCAATTTGTCCATGAGTTACGTGCGTCTATGCCATGTCTCGGGTTCAAGTTTTGTATACTTGTGCATATGTATGTATACATGCAGAAGTGTAACAGCAACCAATAAGACCATGCGGCGTACTACAAAGCTCATGGGCAAGTGGGCCCAAATTGCCCACGAAAAAAGTTCTTGACCCGGGACTGGAATCAAACTCTAAGCTGGTGTACTTGAGGAAATAGAAGTGTAAATACGCATTTTGATGGGTCCCAACCGCCCCCTCCCCTTCCCGTTCATGGGCAGCTGGGCGCCGATTTCCGGAGTTAAGTTCGTCTATGACAGGTCTCAAGTCCAACTCTTGTATATTTGGGAGATATATCTATGGATGAGGATTTTGGTGCAACAGCAATAAATAAGACGACGTGTCCTACTTTAATCTTTAATGAACAGTTGGAAACTGGACTGTTTTGTCATCTGATCGATGATATGCCGTTCGTAATGAACCGTGACAAAGGGGATATTAGGCTGCTACGATCTGGTTTATTGCACTTGTTATTGCCTTGCTAATCGAAAAGAGGTTTAAAGGGTCGGACTGGCTCAAGGTGTTAGTGCAAGATCTTCAACATTTCTTTAGATTTATATTTGCGGTTTGTTTACATTTAAAGCTTTTGTAAGTGGAATGATAATTAGGATATTTCAATACTTGTTTGGTTAATGGGGATGTGATATGTCTTGGTTCTAAAGCTGTTTGCATATGAAAGTTGATAATTGTTTTACTTTCGCACTCCCCGCCTAAGCGCTTGCGCACTTGTTTGCACTTGCAATGTTTGCACTCATTGCTAAAGAAGCTAGAGCTTATCCTTTGCTCCTTTCTAAGTGGTGATATTAGAAAGTTGGCCTACTACTTTTGAACTAACACAGCTAGAGTTTTTTTTTTAACGGCAATCGATAGATCTTGATGAACTAGTCAAAGTATATCTCATCCGTTTTTTTGGTAAAAAAAAATCCCTTCATGAGATACAACAGTTTGAAAGTTTCGAGGGGTTGACAACTTCAGCAGTAAAGTACACACTCAAACCAAAAATAGGCCGATCCCAATTGAGAGATATGTAGGGGACTTGTAAGCAACAATCGGCTGTTAGACCATGATCACCTTCGGTGATGAGGGGTTTGCAGCTTTTGCTAGTTGGTGTACCTATTATTTATGTCAGTTGTATATGATGGTAAGAACAATTTGGTACACAAGTAACAATCGGCTGTTAGACCATAATTATCTTCGGCGATGAGGGGTAGCAGCTTTGGTAGTTGGCGTAGCCTACCTATTAATCCTATTATTTCTTTCGGCGTATTTGATCACGTGAACAATTAGGTACCATGTCTATCACGGGAAATGGACTTGTAAGTAAGAATCGGCTGCTAGAAGGGGTTCACGAGGGACTAGAAACTTGTGAAAACTGGTGCACATTTTATTTGATCTCTGTAAATCTGAGGGTAAGAAAATTAGTCACCTTGGTCGATCTATCACTGTAATTTAGAATTAAGCCTTTGAGGGGTTGAAAACTTTAGTGGTACGGTACATACTCAAACAAAGAATAGGCGGAACCCAATTGTGAGACATATCAGGGACTTGTTAGTAACAATCGGCTGTTAAACGATAATCATCTTCGGCAGCGAGGGGTTTTCGACTTTTCCTAGTTTGTGCACCTATTTTGTTTCCGGTATTTTCGATGATAAGAAAAGTTCGGTTCATGCCATCGTTCAAGAATCAGTTTCTATAGCTTTGTCATTTTCATGAGATGTTACAATGGTTGATGGTGATCGTCTATCACCGAGCAAAGGCTGCTGCAACACTTCACGCTGCCGAGGCAACGTAGGTCTAGTTTAGTCTTTGTGTTTTATGTATTTAGCTGATGTAGATCTATTGCAGTTGCTGTTTTGTTTTTGCTTTCCTTTTTCTTCTTTTCATACTCCATTTACGATGAATTTTTGGTCATACAAATGGGTAACAACTATAGCAACATCATCGTCATTATCGATTCTCATTGAATGAACTTTTTCTTTCGGATTTATGGTACCGTTCTCTGCTTGTGCCTTGTGCTTGAAATATTTAGCAACTACAAAGGTAAACGATTGCCGAAATTAAGTTTTTTAGGGACGCAATAACGGGCTTTCTTCAAAGGGACCTTACAATCCGAAATTGAACATTTCCGGAGCTTTGCTTCATTAGCCATTGAAAGGCACGCTTTTGTTGAAACTCCAGTTCTCCGCATCGGAGTGAACATTGTATTGTCGGGACAGCAGTGCTCGTTCTGAACGTCGCTATAACCAAGGCTAAAGGTGAAAAAAAAAAAAAAAATCTTAGCAGAGTCAAAATAATGCAATCTATTCAAATTCAAGATGCAAAAATAAGCTAGCTTTTTAGTAAAAGCCTTCGGATTGTACGAGCTAGTAATTGGTCTTGTGCTTGCTTGTGATCACGTTTTAATTCTTAATTGTGTTGGAATTTTATTTTGCTCATTCGGGAGTGACCAAGTCCAGTTCTCGGACCGAGGACAAAATAGTTTTGTAATGAAATAGTTAGTCCGTGAGCCTTGAAATCACTTTTTGGAGTTTAGATGATTTTCGCTCCCCTTTAAATTCATACCCTATGTTAGGTCTGTTCTGGTTTCAACTAGAAAATATTTTGAATTTTTCCATCGTCTCGACCGTTTGGTTTTCAGTGTAGGTCTGTACGGTAGGCTTATCAAGGATATGTTCAGGAGTCTGCCAGGAGATACTACGGTTTCACCAAGAACAAATAGGCCAATAGAGCCTCCGTCTTTGGTCCCATGCAACGACTCGGTACGAGTAGAACTAAAGGTACACTGTCGGAAGGTTAATTACAGATAACATAAAAATGCGCAGTTTCAACAGACATCACTCAAAAGATAACACTTGGAATGTAATCTGTTGTGATTTTGAAAACGTTATGCATTTAATGTTACGCATGGTAAGCATTGCCAAGAAGAACCGTAAAACTGCCAAAAAACTTCTGCTGAATTTTCAAATATCATGACAACAAACAAAAAAGTCAGCAGATACTTTTTCGGCTCTTCGGCAGTGGTTGTTATCCATAGCAGTTCAAACATGACTTTTCAAAATCACAACAGAATACATCCAAGTGTTTTTGTTGAATGTTGTCGGTTGAAACTGCGCGTCCTTGTGTTGTTTTTTTAATGAAATTACGTAATTACCTACTGAGCTCCGCCTTGATGCCCGTCTAATTCCGCTTTCGCCGCTGCGGATGCCAGAGGAAAAGACTGTAGCATGTGACTTCATGTGACGAGTGCATGTGACATCAAAACGGTAGACAGCCAAACGGCTGTTATCTCGACATTTCTTCTCCGGGACTGTTCTGCGATATAGCTGTTTGTAGAGGAATTGTGATGTTCCGTGTAGCTCCTACGCTCCGTAGCTCCCCGTGTACTCCTAGTTGGCATCGTGCAAGGTATCGGGAATATATTCGACTCTGCATGGTCGTACTACACAGAGATAGGGAGACGGAGGTGTTGTTCTTATTTGTTCTTCGTTTCACTCGCTTTTGGCTTGTCTCCTGCCCGGTTTTGCTCAGCATAAAGACTGAGTAGCTCCCTCACGATCATCAGCTACCGCTGTCGCGTCATAGATGTTGCGACCTTAGAGTATTCGGTTGGAATATCGGACCATCAATATTTCGGTCGGCTCCGGGTCAGTTTCAGTCGGCTTTTGCTGGGTTGAAATCCAGTACGACCTTCGGCAGGAGAAACTGCAGCATCCTCTGTGAAAACTCAAAAAAATGAGACACTCTGATTCACGTATCAGAACTGGTCAGCCATGCAAGTACATTCTTTCTACACAACAGTTCTATATTATTCTTCATGCGATTCTATATATTAACTGTTCTACAGTTCACTAGTTCCATAGCGTGTGGCCAGAAGCCAGTATTTTTGGACGGTTTCTGTATAAAAGTTCGCTGTTTGGAAAGACGATGGTACTTTTCGTGAAAATTTTAAATAGGTGTGAGGTTCGGTCACATCATGATCCGTAAAGGTTTTGCCCATGGCAGCACAGCAATTTCACGGTGAATCAGAACATTTATGTACAATGAACAATGCTACGCGTCCCTCAGTGTTTCACTGTTTCAGCTTTGTTCTGGCACATAGAGTAGACAAAGTACAATACCGGTACTAAATTGTTATTTTTTATTTGTAAATATGCTTCTTCTTCCATTCCGATGATCGTAGTGCCTCAAGGGCTTTGCTTACGGATAAATTCAAGGCGCCCTAAAAGTGTTCATCTACATTTTGAGTAACACGTTAAAGTTTCAGGTTCAGGGGCTAACGATCGGTTGTGCCTCAAGGGTTTTGCTTACAACAGAATTTCTAGACGCTTTCAATCAATCAATCTTTATTATTCGATAAACATTCCTTACGGTATTCACAAAAAACCGAATATTTGTTATCTCGTCAAACATAACTATATACAATTGCGCTTTTACATAGTCAAAAATTAAATAATTACACAAGAACAAGAATTGCAACAAACTAAAACGCTAAAAATTCAATAAATAATATAAAAAAGAGGAAAAGAATTTAAAATTTCGCGTTGAAAAAACTCACAAAGGAGGGGACAAAACTTCTTTCGTACCGCGCATGAATTGCCCGAATGGGTTGGAGCTTAGGAACTGCTTGTGCTGCCATTCTCTGTGGCCTTATGCGGTCGGGAATGTGGGGAGGGGGAAGGATGTGCCGATGGTTGGGGTTTTCCAGTAGTTGTTCACCAAACTTAGTAGAAAGTTGGTGTCTACGGTTTGACAAAGATGCGAGACCGAACTCGTTAAGAAGGGAAATGTACGGGATTTTGGGGGATTTTGATACTATTAGTAAAGACCGGTACTGGATCCTCTCGAGGCGTTCCGACTGCTCCCTTGTTAAACCGAAATGCCATACCGGACAGCAGTATTCAAGGGAAGGGCGAATGAACACAAGGTAAATGCGAAGGAGGTGGTGTTTCGGGGTGCCATGGCGGGAGAGCATTTTGAGAGACCTTATGCCCATATTTGCTCTTTTCAGCATAGATTGTACTTGCTTATCCCACTTGAGATCTGAAGTTAGATGAACACCTAAAAGTTTGAGCTCCAAACTTAGTAGAAAGTGAAGCTGAACAACGCTTTAACGTGCCACTCGAAGGTGACAGCTTCTGTAAGGTAACATGTTGTGGTGTCCAGTTTCAGGTCAAGATCAAACTCGGCCACAGTGGGGGCAGTTAGAGTGTGGGACTCTTGGAAATATCGTGAGGCACTTAGGGAAGAGATATCTGGAGGGAACTTTGGCAGACAGGAATATCAAAAGCTTCGGGGCAGTCGGAGAGGGGGGGTCAGGGAAGATCCTGGAACTGCGCAAACCTTAGCTGATATACATACTACCCCTGCAAGTGTCCTATGAGCTTACACCTCTTGTGTAGATTGCGAATATACAAATATTGATTGATTGATTTGTTGTTCTTTAACGTTCCGGTTACAAACAAACATTCTAGAAAAGAAGTTAATTCTCTAGAGTGGAAAAGACCACCTGAACAACGATAAGATATTTAGAAACAAACTGTAAGTGATGCAATGATCATAAGGTATATCACTAAAACTGGAGCTGTCACCTTTGGAAACTCTGACGTCGTTGAATTGACAACTTCTAGAGAAGTTCAACGAAAACGAACCGATGATGATGAAACGAAAGACTGCCGGTTTTGACACTTTAGAAAGTTGGAGTCCCATTGGAATTAAGTTCTAGCAGACGGTTGACGTCTTCAAATGATTAATCGGCTTTTCGATGAAAGTGGAAACTGGAATGTAAGCTTTTCTGAGTCAACTAAATTTGGAGGCAGAAGGACGTCCTGTCATTTCCGTCTGTTCTAAACAAGTTCGGAATTTATGTAATTTTACAGGCATTAGCTTACTGCACCATCCCGGCATACAGGGATTTCATTTCGGTTACGACATTGGATATTCGGCTACTATTTTTTCCTTAAAACCTTTCAACGTCTGATGCAAATGTAGATCCACTTATTTCTTTTATTTTTGTATTTATTTATTTGTGACTCGCTTTTTGGATAACAGCGGAGTCGGTGTTACTACAACCACCGTTCGCAAAAAATACTTAGAATTTAAAAAATAGTTTCCAACTATTTGATCAGTGACGGATGTATCGATAGATCGATGGACTGCATCGTACGTCACGCAAAACGTACTTTCCTAATACCCAGAAGTAATAGCCTTAAGCCAATCTTTAGCTTAAAAAGAATCCGACTTACGTTGTCGGTTACCGTCAATCCCAGCCAAGGTCTCACGCATGATTTTTTTTTTGTTCTACAGAGCAACATGTTCCGACCAAGAACATGACTACAAATGAAGGATGCATACAAATATCCGTAAGGACGAAGTTAATACCATGCTCATATTTAAAGTTTAACTGAAAAGCAAACTTATTTTCGTGTCATTTAGTTGAGTACACTGAGTTATTTGGATTCTGCTAAGAGATTTTCTTATTTCCAACTATCTGCTCTAGTTCTGAGGTTCAGAATATCTACGGCTGTCCTCACAGCGCAAATTCTACTATGACGCGGAATATTTGAATCTGAACACAAACGCGACTTTTAAGTGGGCGGTGAGAAGCTTGATGAAGATTGCTTAGTGCCGGAACGAACAAATTTCATAAATCTTTTCCGTCAAGCATACGAGGTAGGTAGTACCACAAATCTGACAGGGAAATTCCACTATTTGAAAACTGATTATTCGTGAATAGCGGAGCGACGAAGTAACGCATTTTCATCGGGTCTTCAAGCCTCTTTAAGTGAATTAGTGAGGGGTAAAAAGACTGTCCCATCTCTACCCTTTTCAGTTAAACTTTAAACCACTCACATTATAACAGTATAAGTTGGCCACTGATGGTTCAGAATGTCCATGGAAGGAATTTAGGAATCTAGGCGTCGCTGACAGTGCTCGAGGAGCGAACTAATGGGCTAGACACTTGCAAGTAACAACCTGAGGGAAGTGAGTATATGGGAAGAATGAATGAATGAATTTATTTCCAAAAAGCCCGTCGGGCCATGGTAGGAAAATAACATAAACACAAAATAGCACTCACAAACACAATGTTTACGCCGAAAGGAGGGAACCCTTACTCCAAAAAACGCTCCCGATGCTCCATAGACTGCTTGAGGAACCTCCCAAGCCGACGAAGGTCCCCAAAATTTTTCTTCCCCATCACCTTAACCAAATCCTCCTCCTCCAACCTACTATATCCAAAAATCTCTTTACGCAGATCATTTAGTAGTGTCAGTGTTTAAAGACTGGAATGCAGGAACAGTATGGCCGTGGTTGGAAGTTAGAAGTGGATTGAATGTGAATCGTCAAATTTAACCTGCGATACAACAGTGTAGTTACCTATCACTTATGCAAATAAATAGGCATGAAAACCCGATGACAATGCGTTACTTCGTTGCATTGCTATTCAAATAATCGATTTATTTCGGATTAATTTTTTCTTTCCGGTTTGTGGTAGCTCTATGTGCTTGTAACTCTATGCTTGACATATTTAGCAACTACAATTATAAGAGCTTGCCGAGAAATAAACTTTATTCGGGTCACACGCAATAGCGGGCTTTCTTCGAAAGTCACGTAACAATCTGGAATCGAACAATTCCTGATTTCACTTCATTAGCCATAGAAATGCACACTTTTGTTGGAATTCAAATTCGGTGCGTCGGGATGAACTTTGTCTTGTGGGGTCAGCAGTGCATATGTCCTCAGGGTCAACTATCAACTATGTCGGCACGGTCAACTATCGGAAAATATTCCAGTGAACCATGGAGTTCGCCAATTAGGAGTTTTGTCACCATATATTTTAAGTCTTCGATTTCTGATTGCTTGGATTCTCTTCTTTCTGTTCAAGGAGATTTCTATCAGCTACATTGCGTATGCTGATGACATCCTCCTAGTGAGCCGTACTAAATTCAGTCTTACCAAAAATATGAAAATATTAGCAAATAAACTTTCGGACAACGGATTGAGATAAATCTGTCAAACTGTGAATATCTTTGTTTCGGTCGCACAAGAACCTCTGAGCGCCCTTCTGTTGCAATTACTTCTTTTTCTGTTTTTTTCTCGTCCGAGTCGCTGAAATGGCTCGAATTTACCTACAAATCCACATTATCTTTAATTTGCTTCTCTGTCGTAACAACACCTAAGGTTTCGATGGGATCCCAAAAGTCTGATATTTGATCCAGACAACTGGGTCTTGTCTTCGCCAAAATTTCCGGCTTCGGCAGAATTCAAAGCGAACTAGGGGAGCTCGGGGTTGACCCAGACACTAATTTTCCTTTTCTTGCTAGGCCGCCATATCTTGGCGGATTTACATCGTTTTTGTTGTCAAACGTGTAGAATGTCTAGGAGAATATTTGGTAATTTTTTCAGATTTTTTTCTCCATCAGATTTTTAAGTAAACATTTTTTTCTGTTTTCTGTTTGTCCGAACCAACCCCGTACCCATGGGGTTGATTCGGACAGGCCTCGGGTTGGTTCGGACATTATTTGTAATGTATTATTTTTTGACTCGACTTTATTTAAATATGTTAAAAAGTGGAAATGATAATATTGCAGGTCAAAAGTAAACACAAAACTAAAGAAAACAAGTGTTTCAAGAGCCGAGGTTGCATTAACGTGAAAATCCTTCATTTGTCTTTTCAGTTAACCTAACAATTCCACAAACTGGTAATTTCAAACTTATATCAGCAAAGTTCAGTCCATCTTTAGTTGGACTGATCACTCGAATCGATTCTACAGGAAGATAATTTTAGGCCCACTTCTGTGAAGAAAGAATATCTTCAAGCCCCTCAACGAACTTTCATTCAATGAACCTCCTTTTCTTTCGACTTTCCGACATAAGAAACACATTTGGTTTCACCTTTTCCAAAATTTAACTTCATAAGGACGAGTTCGTGTTTCTTTTACCTTCTTGAAAATATCGTAAGCAAAGTTAATTACATTAAAAAAACAAGAGCTACGAGCTCATATGGCACTTGTTACGAGTACGCAGTACAAGAAAGTAGATGAGAACGTCACAAAATACATCCGCAATCCAAAAATGCGGTTCGGAAATAGGAATAGAATATTTAGGTTCAATCAGTTCTGAGCAGTTCCAGCATCGTCTCGATTATCTGTAGCAAACGCATATGCTGTTAAAACTTCCAAGTTTCAGCCGAATAAATCCACTCGTTTGATCCCTAGACGTGCTACACGATTTCCGATACTCCCTCTATCTCCCCCTACCTTGGCCAAATCTGGTTCCGACTAAAAAATAGACCATCTAAAGCATCTTTTTGTATACCATCTATCAAATAAGTCATCTAGGCTAGGGTATATGCTCTCTCTAGTCAAATAACAAATCTAGGCCCCGTAAACTTGGCACTGTCGAACTTGCATCTCATTCGGTCCATCTGTTTGGTTTTTGTGCATGTCAAAAGTTTCCGCCCCCCACCCACCCGAAATCCCCCAACCGCGGTCGCATACCGCATATTTTACATGTCGAGGCCATCGTTTCTGATCACCCATTAAGTTTCACTAAAATCAGAACACTCGTTCGCAATTTACAGAAGTCAATTTCCATATTTGTCTTCCCTTGCTCCCCAAAAATGCTCGGATCTAGGAACGGAAGTTTCCTGGGGTACGCTGTGTCAGGTTCTTAAGTCATTTAAGTCGGTTCGCTAATATGCCTGCAAAGTTTCGTCGTCTTAGTACATCAGGAACTATTCCAGCTCGCGACTACCGGATTCCCCCTCCCTCCACTCCCCTCCAGATGGTCGAATCGGGGAAACGGCTATTTCTAATATAATCTGGTCCAGTCCCTGATCTGCCTGCCAAGTTTCATCGTCCTAGCTTATCTGGAAGTGCCCGAACTAGCAAAACCGGGACCGACAGACCAACTGACGGACAGACATTACAATCGCTATATGGCACTTGGCCGAACGGCAAGTGCCATAAAAATTCTAATTTCTTACCTTATCATACACAATTCTACTAACTAGTTTTTCTTCGGTTGTGGCCATCTCTTCTTAGCGCGTTCATTTTTCAAACTATTTCTGTTAACAAATAATACGATAAGGATTCTGATAGCATCTTTTTGTATTTTCCTAAGTCAGTTCCGGTTTTGTATGGCATATCAGTAGGAAAAGACTGTGCGAACCAACCCCTTCAAAATCTTGACGAGAGTAATCGTTCGCAATTTACAGAAATCAAATTTCCATATTTGTCTTCCCTTGCTCCCCAAAAATGCTCGGATCTAGGAACGGAAGTTTCCTGGGGTACGTTGTGTCAGGTTCTTAAGTCATTTAAGTCGGTTCGCTAATATGCCTGCAAAGTTTCGTCGTCTTAGTACATCAGGAACTATTCCAGCTCGCGACTACCGGAATTCCAGGAATCAGCCGTTCAAAAGTTATGCACGCCACTAGCTTCCGAACTCCCCATCCATCCACTCCCCTCACGATGGTCAAATCGGGGAAATTGCTCAATCTGTTCGATCCCTGACATACCTGCCAAGTTTCATCGCCCTAGCACATCAGGAAGTCTGTCGACCTCGCGGGATCGCTAGAAATCCGGACCCCCAGCCAAACCCCCCCACAGTGCCCGGATCTGGTCCGGTTATGTCAATAACGTATCTAGAACTTGTGCTTGTTCTTACCACCAAGTTTAATCCCGATCCCTCCATTCTAAGCGTGTCTCAAGATTTCCGGTTCCCTCCTCCAACTCCCCCCAGTGTCATCGGATCCGGCCGGATTTATAGTGGGACGTCTGAGACACGAGGCCATCCTAAATACCAACTTTCATCAAGATAAGATCACTCGTTCGCAAGTTAAAAATAACTCAAATTTTGGCTTCCCCCTCCCTCCACCCCCCCCCCCATATGGTCGGATCGGGGAAGTGACTATTTCCTATCTAATCTGGTCGGGTCCCTGATATGCCTGCCAATTTTCATCGTCCCAGCACATCAGGAAGCACCGAACTGCGGGATCACTAGAAATTCGGACTTCTCCCCCCCCCCCCACAACTCCCCCAAAGTGAACGGATCCGTTCCGATTATATCAGTCACGTATCTAGGACTTGTGCTTGTACTTTCCACCAAGTTTCGTCCTTATCTCTCCACTCTAAGTGTTTTCCAAGATTTCCGGTTTCCCCCTCCAACTCCCCCCAATGTCACCGGATCCGGTCTAGATTAAAATGAGCATCTGAGACACGAGGCTCTTCCACATATCAAGTTTCATTAAGATCCGATCACCCGTTCGTAAGCTAAAAATATCTCATTTTTCCTATTTTTTTCGGATTCCCCCTCCCTCCACTCCCCTCCAGATGGTCGAATCGGGGAAACGGCTATTTCTAATATAATCTGGTCCAGTCCCTGATCTGCCTGCCGAGTTTCATCGTCCTAGCTTATCTGGAAGTGCCCGAACTAGCAAAACCGGGACCGACAGACCAACTGACGGACAGACATTACAATCGCTATATGGCACTTGGCCGAACGGCAAGTGCCATAAAAATTATAATTTCTTACCTTATCATAGACAATTCTACTAACTAGTTTTTCTTCGGTTGTGGCCATCTCTTCTTAGCGCGTTCATTTTTCAAACTATTTCTGTTAACAAATAATACGATAAGGATTCTGATAGTATCTTTTTGTATTTTCCTAAGTCAGTTCCGGTTTTGTATGGCATATCAGTAGGAAAAGACTGTGCGAACCAACCCCTTCAAAATCTTGACGAGAGTAATCCAACATTTAATCCGAGATTTAATCGCCTTCCAATTATCGATAATCTTCGGCGTACAGTTTTTTACCGACCATGAGCTAAAAACTTTTACCTCAAGAAAACCAATTTTTTCAACTTTTTGTCAAAACCAGAAAAGCAAGTACCACGAAACTTTGGTACAAAGTTAGATCACTAGAGAGCAGATGTTATGTATTTTTTTTCCGATTTTAGCGATAACATTTAATATTTGTTTCGCGGGTGTCGAGACCAACACCCTGTCCGATCCAACCCCGAGCTCCCCTACTTGTCCAGCAAAAAAAGAAAATTCAGAATCGACTTATATATAAAGAATATCTAATCAATTTCAAATAAAACTTTAGCTTCTAAAACCGTTACAACCGGAATCTGTACGAATTATATGTCCGGTGATAATCATATACAGACTCAGCGTCGCTTCTTACCCCTAAATCTGTCATCTAATCAGCTTAAGATAAAACTAATTACTTTTTACAAATTTTTCGATTTTGGCCGGATTCCGGGCGAATTAGTTGTCCGGGTATAAAAGTCTTTTCACATAAGTGTTTAGCATGTCTACTTACTCCTAAATCGAATATTAAATCAAATTCAAATCAAACCTTTACTTTCAACCAACTTTCCGTTTTTTGCCGGATTCCGGACAAACTACTCGTCCGGCGAGAAAATGGTCTTCATCATCGTGTTCAGCATGTCTTCTTCCTCCGAAATCGAACATTTAATCAAATTCAAACGAAACTTTTATTTTTAACCAACTTTCCAGTTTTTGTCGGATTCCGGGCGAACTACTTGTCAGACCAGAAGATGTTTTGCATATTCGTGTTCAGCATATATTCTTATCCCATAATCGACCATCACATTAGCTGTTTAGAAATACTTTGTTTGCCCCTTAATTTCAACCCCCACCTCTAAATGTAGGGCTACAGGGCCCATCTATGAACTTGACCGTACCCTTGACACAAAGAGTCCTCACACCAAGTTTCATCAAAATATCTCATTCAGTTCGAGAGTTATCGTGCTAACAGACGGACAGACGGACGGGCGGACAGACGGACGGGCGGACAGACGGACAACTTTTACGATGTCATAGGTGTCCCTCCACTTACGTTTTGGGACCCCAAAAAGTGTATCAAATTCCATTAGATCTGGTCACGGGCGTTTGTTCCCAAATAGAGGAAAATATTCACGCAAGTCACTCGGAAGGTGGTAAGGTGCTTTTTGCGGCCAATATATTGACAATTGTTCCGGAATTTAAGATCCTAAGGAAAAAAAGATGTAAACTTTGAGAAGCTGTTTCTTTAAATACTGTAAATTCTTGATGTATCTTCCTAAATCTTTCCGAATCGTAAATTGGTTTCGCATTTTAATGTTCAAGATAGTATGAATACACTCCTTCGTTCGCATTCAAATCTATTTACCTTCCACAAACATTCTGCCCTGCCAGCCCACGAAATTATTAGCCAACTTTTCAGTCCTAATCTCGTTTAATGTGCGTGTCACTGTGTAAAAATTCGTAGTCTACTTAGTGTGTTTTTAAACTATATGCAAATAATTGTATGTACATAGTTTTGTTTAGTGTTTTAATGTGTATTTTATTTTGTGTATTTAACTCGCTGTTATCCAAAAAGCGGGTCACAAATAAATAAAAAAATTCTCAAGAGTCAAAATAATTCAGCGTATTCAAATCCAGTATAAATAAGCTGGCTTTTCAGTTAAACTTGAAAGGTCGAATATCATTATTTTTCTCCAAACCAATCATCAAACCGATATCCCCACAGTCGCACCTCGCACTAGTATTTCACACAAAAACAAGGAAATCTTTTCCTAAAGCTATTCGAAAATTCCCCGATTTTTACCAAGAAGCAATAGACCCCTATCACACCGTATCAAATCCCTTCCGCTTCTCAACTCTGCGCTAGGACTGTGCAGTCCGGACGAATGAAGCTTCGGCTTAGAGTCTCCACTTCCAAGTTATGATTGCGGGCAGGAATTGGTTCTTGGATTAGACGGTAGGATAACTCTGAGTTTGTTCCTCATTCCAGTCATGCAGCCGAAATGAAACAAATATCAAGCTTTGCACTGACATGTGGGCAATTTTCTCGGCGGAGAATCGGGACGATATGCCCCGGTGAAGAAAAACAGCCAATCCAACGTTTTTGCTTACGAGATGATATTATTATTATCACTATTCATTGTATTACCGATCATAATATAAAAGTAGTAGGAAAGATTATAAGGGAAAACGAAGACAAACGAAGTGGAATCCCACTACGTTTCTACAAAAAAGTATTCTCAACTATTTGAGCAACCTAACGCTTAATGTATAATAACCCTTATCGCATCTAATAAATTCTCAGAAATATCTTCCCAAGGGTTGTAGTTGAAACTTCCTAATCGAAACCAGCGTCCCCGCGAAACCTCTTCCGACAAAATGTCTGCATAACGTCCCCATGGTAAAATGTCACCGTGGCTAAACGTCCCAACGTAAAACCTCCCCATGAAAAAACGTGCCCTGCTAAAATAGATGATAATAGTTTATCATCTATTTTCGACAGATGATAACAGATATTTAGATGATAATAGTGTGTGATGTCTAGATTGTTGAAGACCACAGCATGGGTAGGTATGTAAATGCTGTGCCGAGCAATACAATCAATCAATCAATCTTTATTCTTCGAAAAACATTCCTTACGGTATTAAAAAAAAAACCGAATATTTGTTCTCTCGTCAAACATAACTATATACAATTGCGCTTTACATAGTCAAATATAAACACTTGGCAGCTGCTTCGAAATGAGGTACAGGTTGTTACCTCGGTTGTTACCAACTCCAAATTCAAAGCCCAATGATTCGAGTCCGCCCCATGAATTTGTTTCATGAAGGTAAGAAAAAGGGGACTCTACCGACTTATGAACCATTTCACAATTTTTCCTACCTATAATGAATGTTCTTGCGTCTTTAATGCAAAATCTTAAGCTGTTTTACTTCGATCATGCGCCGAAAGACCAAGGCGAAGTACTAAATCTTATGCATCGGGAAGTCCCCCGGTACTTTTATAGCGGATTCCCCTCTGAAGGAACTTGTATAGTGTGTAATTTTGCTGTTTTCGATTACACCAGGGACCCATAAATTTCCTGTATCGCCATCCAGGGGGTTTGTCAATAAGAGATTTCTGATGCGCTCTTGACCGAGCGTCAGATAGTTCGAGAAATACCCACGGGGATAAAATACCCGACTATCCAGATAGACAAAATTTTTCGCAGCTGTTGTGCTGAACTAAGACTATTTCTCTGTAATGGAAGAGTATCCTGGATCTTTTGTCCTAGCTTAGTTACCTGGTGGCATACTGCCAATTTTGTCTATCTGAACAAGAACGCCGATTCGACCCAAGCGGAAGTTTTGGAAACTAGGTGAGGTTCGGGCAACATAGCAACACAGAAGCATAGGAAATGACAAGCCCCCTGAATGGCGATTCATTACAGGAAATTTATGGGTCCCTGATTACACTTAATTGTTTCTTTTTGTGCTCTATCTAACTGCTCTCGTTTTGTTTGCTATTATTTGTTTAAAAGTTCTGTATTTAATGTTCTTTATTTGACTGGTTGTTTTTATTTGATAAAATTCATTGATCATAACAGGATATTACTGCCTCTCTCTACGTCCACGACAGTTCCATCTACCTTCGTTTCAAAAAAATCCTGTGCCGTTTTATCCGCGCCAGCGTTACTACGCTTGTTCTTACATCCTCTCTATATGACTCATTTCGAGCCAGACCAGGCTCCCGGTTGTTCCTCCCCTCAGTTGCCGGATCAGTATTGGAATACTCTTGATGACTATCTCTCCTTGTCGATGAAAAATCTCCGGCCTCTCCGGGTACCTAGCGGAAGAAAGCCAGAAGTGGTGTCACAGCTGCTCTCGTTACGGAGACGCTTACTCCTTCTTCCTGAGGATCACTGGCGTGTTTTGGACTTAGTCATATAGAGTATTTTTGGTGCACGTGCTCTTTCCTCCAGATCGGATAGCCCGTTCTACTGCCGTACATGCCACACTATTCCAGATTCTCTCCCACCACTCCCCCTAGATGGTCGGATCTAGGATGTCACAACTTCCAAGTCAAACCTGGCCAAGGACGCATGACAAGTTTCATCGTCCTAACCCCATCTGGAAGTATCCTAATTCCTGACCGCAGGAAAAGCGATCGGGATAGAGCAAGCCGAAGGCAGCAACTGCCATAAAACTAAGTCGAGGCGGACGGAAGCGACTCGAGCGAAGCAAAACTGACCAATGGATGTGACCTTCTGATCTTGCGAAAGCTTAAAAAAAACAAGACCAAAGGTTTCGATGGTATCCCAAATGGGAATATTTGTCCATCTTTTTGATACAGAGAATCAGGTCTTGTAAATGTTCAGTCTTTGCCAGACCCATTTGCCCAAACACATTTGATATCATTCTAACATACCACTGAACAACAACCACTAAGTCTTAGTTTCCAGCTAGAAGCTTAGCATATCGAACAATCATACTTATTCGAAAACATCGTGTTTTGACTACTTCCGACACGGCTATCCATCCGAGGCTAGCATAAAAGTATTTCCCGATTGATCGAATCTTTCTCGGCTACACCTTTAGGTGGAAGTATAGTTTGGTTGGAGGAAGTATACTTTTACGAAGTTGTAGGTATCCCTCCACTTACATTTTGGGATCTCAAAAACCCACAAGGCTCTATACTTTAACTAGCCGTATTCTTCGTTTTCATTCCCTCTATAATACATTCTGAAGAGAAATTACATTTTGGGCAGTGATGCATGATTTTATTCGTTCATATGTTTCTATGACATCAGAACCCATATCCATTTCGCTTGATCGACGACGAAAGTAACGAGGGAACCTTAAAGAATATGAAAAATCGTTTACGTTTCCGAACGACCCCTACCTCATCGGTTTTGGCAATTTCCAACGGCCCCATCCGATTGTTTTCCGCACATAAAAAGTTAATGGAGGAGAGATGCGATAGATATGAGAATGCCGGCGTATGACAGAGCATGGAAATGCAAGCTTGTGAGCAGAATAGAAGAAAAATAAGAAAGACAAAACTCGGGTTCTTGTCCGGGAATGTGGAGGAAGCTTACAAAGTTGGGTAAAGCAAGCTGCAAAGGCGTGAAAATACAAATAAGATGACAACACCATACCTAACCGTACAAATGGTGGCACAACACCGATTTAAATGCTACAAAACGGTCTGAGATAAAAGCCCACAAGTACTCCCCAGATTCGGCTCAACGTCAATTCAATTTAAACAGAAAGGGATTAGTCGCCCAGTGTGGCAACCTATAGGGCCCAGCTCAGAAGGGCCGAAGTGATAAATAAAGTATTATAATCAGGAAAAAATAAAGGAGGTACTTGTCTATTTGTTTTCTAAGTTTTCTTGTCTCTTTCAAGTCAAGTCAAGTCAAAGCACGTTCAACGAATAAAAATAAAAGTAAAGTTTATTTGTTGCTATATTTCTATGGTACGTTAAATAAATACAAAAATAAAGCATATTTTCACTAAAATGCCAAAAAGGGACCCCACCCCGGCTCTGTCAACTGCCTAGGAGCCCTGGAATCTATGTCCTGACCTGCCTCCTCCATATACCTCTGACAGCCAAGACTTAAAATATGCACGCCGCAACAAGCTGCACGGCACACCATACACGACTGGCCAAAACCAACTGCGCAGGGCAGCAAGTAGTGGAATCAACCGATAACTCTATGCCTTGACCTGCAGCCTGAACCATATGACAGCGACTCATACTTTGAGGAGATAACCTGGGGGTCAGAAGTCCGAGAGTAATCAAGAAACTACAGTGCATAATTTCCTAGTTCGACCTTATCTCGAGAACGACCTGCCACCTTCACAGACAAAACGCAAGAATGCTCGACATGGTTCACCGAATAACGAAGCTCCAACAAACCTCGACCCTCATCCAGCTCGTCCCAGAAGCTGGACTAAGTTAATTTCCGCAGAAGAAGAGGTAACATCATTCTAGCATACTAAAGCCGAAGAATCAAAAGACTCGAAGCTTCTCGACTTCGATCAAAACCTTTGTACAAGGGGAAATACCAGGACAGAGTGGAATTCATCATACAGACGACGATAAAGTCAAATTTGTTGTGACAACAAGTCAAGAGTTTGCCGATACCTCCAAGAAGTGGGTCAAAATCTTCAAGATGCGCGTCGACGAGGACTGGGCTGCCAAAACGTAGAAAGAGGAGTGAGAGCTTCCTTCGAAAAACCTCATGAAAGTAACTACATCCAACCTAAGCATTACTAAGCTTAAATGTAGCTAAAGAGGTGTATGCCGCAGCTCAGCTAGCAACTAGAACAAGACTCAAAGTTTCGACGGGATCCTAAACTTTTTTTTTTTTTTTTTTAGGCTTTTCTAACATGTAGAAAATATAGCCGTTGGCGATATTTTATATTGCCAAATGATTTTTTTAATATTTGTATCTGAAACCGAAACGAATGATGACTTGGGGGCAAATGGCGTGATGACTACGTTCTGGTTTTCCGGACTTCGGCGAAGATCCGGTAAGGAGAAGCCCAGAGAAAAAATTAGCATGCTCTCTATCTCCTATATACCTGCAAAGATCATAGATAAGCCCTTGGTCCTGGTCCTTTTTGGGATCCCAAAACGTAAATGGAGAGATACTTATGACAACGCAGAAGTTGTCCGTCCGTCCGTCTGTCCTTCCGTCTGTAAGCACGATAATCTCTCGAAGGGAATGAGATATTTTGATGAAACTTGGTGTGAGGATTGTTGGGGTCAAGGGTAATATCAGATTCGTAGATGGGCTATGCAGCCCTACATTTAGGGGTGGGAGAGGGATTCCAAATTAAGGGACAAACAAAATATTTTTAAACAGCTAATGTGATAGTCGATTATGGGGTAAGAAGACATGCTGAGCACGATGATGAAAACCATTTTCTTGTCGGATATATAGTACGTCCGGAATCCGGCAAAAGCCGGAAAGTTGTTGATTAAATGTTCCATGTAAGGGGAAGAAGACACGATGAAAAAGATGGAGGAAACCATTTTCTCACCGGACAACTAGTTCGCCAGGAATCCGTCCAAAGCCGGAAAATATGTTAAAAAAGCAAAAGTTTTATCTAAAGTTGATTAGATGATAGATTTGAGGGTAAGAAGAGACGCTGAGTCTGACAACCATTTTTAACCAGGACACGTAATTAGTCCGCAATCCGGATGCAACCGGATTTGTTTTTAAATCATAGTTTTATTTAAAGTTGATTAGATGTTCTTATAGGGATAAGGAAATGGTGTCCAGCACAAGGCTGACAGCATAACTTCCTACTACAAGAGATGCTAATTTGCAGGTCATTACATTTTTCGAAACAATTTACAATAAAACTTCAACGTCCCTTTCATCTATATTTATGTTCTTGTTCCTCCTTGGTTGCTATGCAGGAATCTTGCTTGTCCAAAATCTTGGCTGCTGCTGACGGCGAACCACAAGATAAGCAGGGTTTGTATCAAGCAGAAGCTGAAGATCGGATTAGGACTAGATGTCCAGGTTTTGATAGAGACGGTAATTTGAAAGCCCTTGTGATCCTGCCATTGCTGGACCACCCCCATTCACGTCGCTAGTTTAAGTGAGTCCACGAACCCCCCGCATAAAACGAGGAAGTGCAGAATACAGAATACCTAAAACTGAGGTAATTCTGAGGCCCACGATTGGCCATTGGGTGAGTTGGCTCCTCTTATGGGAGAATTCGGATCCTGGACTGGTCTCGAGACTCCTTTTTCACTGACTCGCTCTCGTCTCGTCTTGAACGATTTTCCCCAAGACTCGGAATCGTCAGGACTTCTGATACGGGCTTTACAAGTTTAAGCTGGTCTCGTGAATAAGAACGACAACCATTCTCGTACTCCCAAAGTCTTACGGCGCTGGTTTGCTACAGCAAGAGATAAGTCCATCATCGTCCTTCTAGTGACCAATAGAAGATCTAGTGGCCAACAGAAGAGGCCCGAGAGAAGAAAAGCCATGGCTAACAGAAATCCTTGTAGTCCCAGGGGACATGGATTATGCCGCTGCAATCTCTGCTGCTCAAATTTCCAACGTCCCCGCTTAATTCTTGGAGGTTTTTTGGAGGGGGGAGCCCTTCGGAAACTTAATTGAAGAAAAAGGATGTGCCCATAAATCGGACATAATTAAGTTCGGCAAATCGATCCAACAAAATAACGAGTTGCAACGTCATCCAGCCGTACCGGAATAAGCTGAGAAGAAAAATGCAGTGCTTGTCTGAAGTCTCTATCGAAACCTCTGTGTTAGTCCTAATTCAAACTTCAGCTTTTTGGGATCCCAAAACGTAAGTGGAGGGATACCTATGACATCGCAAAAGTTGTCCGTCTGTCCGTCTGTGCGCACTATAACTCTCGAAGGGAATGAGATATTTTGATGAAACTTGTATAAGGCTTCTTTGGGTCAAGAGTAAGGTCGAGTTCGTAGATGGGCTCTGTCGCCCTACATTTAGGAGTGGGGCAGGGGGGTTAAATTAAGGGGCAAATGAAATATTTTTAATTAATGTGATAGTCGATTATGGGGTAAGAAGACATGCTGAACACGATGGTCAAAATCATTTTCTCGCCGGACAAGTAGTTCGCCCGGAATCCGGCAAAAAACGGAAAGTTTGTTACAAGTAAAATTTATTTGGAGTTGATTAGATGTCCGATTTAGGGGTAAGAAGACATGCTGAACACTCACGTGAAAACAATTTTCTACCCGGACAAGTAGTTCGCCCGGAATCTGGCCAAAATCGGAATGAATCTGCTGAATCCGTGTATGACAATCATTTTTTACCCGGACATATAGTTCGACCGGAATCCGGCTGGTGACGGAAAATTTGTTATAAGTTAAATTTGTATTTTTAAGTTGATTGGATGTTCAGTATTGGGGAAAGAAGATACGCTGACTTCGTTTTTGAGTCGCAGGACAAGTAGTTCATGAATTCGGCCGAAACTGCGAAATTGGCAGAAGCGGCAGGAAGTTTTCTTCAAAACAGATGTGACTGATAGGGGTAAACACACATGCTGAATCCATATCTGAACTTGGTTTTCTCAGATGATTAGCTATTTGGCCTTAATCTGTTTCTGAATTTTAATAGTAAAAATGTTCAAAAAGTCTGTCGAAGACTGGATTTGGCTAACACAAGACCCAATTGTCTGGATCAAATATTGAATTTTTGGGATCAAATCGAAACCTTTGGTCTTGTTCTTAGATGCCCTCTTGATACAACGCAATACATTTCAAAACGTGAGATTAAAATGAAAGCATTAGAAATATTCGCAAGGAACTTTGACATCTAAAAATCTGGAATACGATATTTCTAATTATTCATAGATGATTCATTAAGCTTGACGAAGGAATTTAGGAATGTCGTCGTCACGGAGTCGGGAAAAAGTAGTGATGACAGGTGATGAGGAAAGGGTTTAGAGACTCTGCAATTTACATCCACAAGAAATAAATGCATGTGCAGTTTTGCCTTAGCTGATTCCATCTTTGGTCATTTCTGTTTGTTCCGAGTTCGTAGTTATCGAAGTATGTTTTTTCCTTTCCGTTGTTTCTTTTTTCTTGTTTTTTACTCCGTCTTTTCTGGGCCTCGCCCAGTTTTGTTCAGTGATGGGTTATAAATAAAATAATCATGATGATATACTCCGGTGGAAGGACAAGCTTAGGCTATAGGTACCAGGAGACTAAATAGCGTATTTTTACCCGGTTTTCAAACATTCACTAAAAATTACTTTGCCAAAACTCTAGTTTCTTGTGTGTAGGTCTGTCCACACTCGAAATACGGCCGTCCCATAAGTTAAAGTTTTATTTGTAGTTGATTAGATATCCGATTTACGGGTAAGAAGAGATGCTGAATCCGTGTATGACAATCATTTTTCACCCGGACATAAAGTTCGACCGAAATCCGGCTGGAGCCGGAAAATTTGTTATAAGTTAAATTTTTATTTGAAGTTGATTAGATGTTCAATATTGGGGAAAGAAGATACGCTGAGTTCGTTTTTTAGCTTTATTTTTTCGCCGGACAAGTATTTCAAAACAGATATGACTTATAGGGGTAAACACACATGCTGACTCCATATCTGAACTTGGTTTTTTGAGATGATTAGATATTTAGCCTTAATCTGTTTCTGAATATTAATAGTAAACATGTTCAAGGAGATTGGCGAAGACTGGATCTTGCGAAGACAAGACTCAATTGCCTGGATCAAATATTGAATTTTTGGGATCCCATCGAAACCTTTGGTCTTGTTCCAAAAGGTGATAAACGACATTTTCGTCAAACTGAGTTATTACTAGTTTCCTATCCGCACATGTACCAATTCTGTATCTCTGTTGCGGTTGCTACTAGGATGAAATTTCTACCAGAAGCAGGACGCATGTCTCTGCTTTTCGATTTGGGAAAACATCGTTGATGTGCATGACACAAAGTTGGAACATTTTCTTGAAATATGCCCTAGAGGTTATTTAGATCAGTGAAAAGGACGAGGTCGTCAAGGACTTGTTATCGTCAACTACGGTTAGGAGTGTAATGACAGTCATGATTTGTCATCGTTCTTCTATTCCGGTATGGCAGCGTTCTTAGGAAAATAGATGTAAAAGTCGGGACACGGTTCTTGTTTGGAGAACCACCATACCCTACCAAACCGTAGAACACCACCGATTTAAAATGCTACGAAACAGTTTAGAACAAAATTCCAAACGCTGTATGACGATTCAAATCAAATCGGTTTAATTCTCCACAATTGCATACAGCTAGCCTCGGATTGTCAACATTGCAATGGATTACAATCATAATACAACACATTCAAAGATTTGTCGAGTTAAAATACTTAATGAAATAAAGGACGAATGAATTCAGGTACCTCCCGGATGATTTTGTTGGCGGAGGCTTAAGTTTTTGAAGACCCAATGACTCTGTCTGCCCCCTTGTGCACACACTTCCCATTTTCGAACTCCGGCAAAATATCCCGATGTTTTTCTGAGCATAGGCATTTCAAACCGAAATCCATGGTCAGCTTATGCCTACGCTCCTTCAAGGTCGTCAGAGATAAAGTCCTTAGGCCTTCTTCATAAGAAGGCCTTCTCATTCCCAAGGATAATTCGAATAGCCCTTTTCTGGATCACTTCCAACTTATCAGATTGCGATGCTGATAGTCCGGGTTGCCAAACTGGATATGCGTATTCTACATTAGGTCTGATATAAGTGCAAAATAGACCTCATTATTTTTATAGGCAGCGCAAACCGGCGAAGAACTGAAAACGAACGAAGAAGTAAAGAACACTAAATATAAATGATCTGGTCAACATGAGAGTGCCATGTTAGGTTATCATCGATCGTGACGCCGAGTATTTTCGCTACGTTCCGTACACAAAGACCAACATCTTCAAGGTCGGGCAATTTCCTCTTCAGAAACGACACTCACATAATAAAACTCTTTGGTCGGCTGCCAGCTAATTGAGCCTCATTAAGATCATGTGCTAAAATACTGAAAATTTGTGAAATAGGTAAATCCACAGAGTATGGGTTCAAATTCCTCAAAGCAACACCACTCAAATCGTCTGCGAACTTACAACGGTTAAAAATTTCAATTAAAACACGATCAAAACAATAATAAAAAGAATCGGCCCGAGTTTCGTTCCCTGTGGTGCGCCACCAGAAATTCGAACAAACTCGGAAATTTTATCTTTTGTGAGCATAACACTTATTTTCCGGCCCACAGAAAGCTTGCAATCATTCGGAGAATAAATGTACTGGCCCCCATCTTTTTTGCTTCACGAATTGCAACTTTATGATCCAAACTGTCAAACGCTTTAACTATATCACTCAATAAAATTTCAGATTATAAATCTGGTAACTCAAGGTGCTTTAAAAGTGTATCAATCAAACGAATTAAATAATCAGTTGTGCTAAAACCGGGCCTAAAACCGAATGGTCGAGGGTGAATTTTTTCCTCAATATCATCGAATAAAAGTTCAAAAATAAAGCTTTCAAAGACTTTAGACAAAACAGGTGTCTTGGAAATCGGACGTGGATCAGACACAGATTGTTCTTTCTTCTGTAATGTATGCGTTCTTAAAAAAAAAACAAGACCAAAGGTGTCGATGGGATCCCAAAAATGTAAGATCTGATACAGACAATTCGGTCTTGTCTTCGCCAGGCTAATCATCAGAGAAAACCGAGTTCAGATATTCTATCTACCTATCTATAACTCTATAAGCCATATCTATTTTGACGATATTGACCGACACTTCCTGCTTTACTACTGCCAAATTGGCGGTTTCGCCCGAATACGAGCGAACGACTAGTCCAGCAAAAAAAGAAAAATTCAGAAACGAAGCCGGCGTATCTCCTTATCCCTACAAAGAAATCTAATCAAATTTAAATAAAATTTTGACTTAAAAAAATGCGGGTATAACCGGATTCCGGACTAATTATATGTCCGGGTAAAAAATTATCATTATATACAGACTCAGCGTCTCTTCTTACCCCTAAATATATCATCTAATCAACTTCAGATAAAGCTTTTACTTTTAACATATTTTCCGGTTTTGGCCGGATTACAGGCGAACTAGTTGTCCGGCGAGAAAATGGTTTTCACCATGGGGTCAGCATGTCTTCTTACCCATAAATCAAACATTTAATCAACTTCAAATGAAACTGTTACTTTTAACCAACTTTCCGGTTTTGGCCGGATTCCGGACGAACAGCTTGTCGGCGACAAAATGATTTTCACCATCATGCTCAGCATGTCTTCTTACCCCTAAATCAAACATTTAATCAACTTCAAATGAAACTTTTACTTTTAACCAACTTTCCGGTTTTTGTCGGATTCCGGACGAACTACTTGTCCGGTGAAAAAATGATCGTCACCACCGTGCTCAGCATGTCTTCTTACCCCATCATCGACTATCACATTAGCTGTTTACTAATATTTTGTTTGTCCCTTAAACTGAACCCCTCCCCCACCCCCAAATATAGGGCTACAGAGCCCATCTACGAACTCGACCTTGCCCCAAATAATCCTCATACCAAGTTTCATCAAAATATCTCATTCCCTTCGAGAGTTATCGTGCTTAAAGACGGACGGACGAGACGGACGGACGGACAACTTTTGCGATGTCATAGGTATCCCTCCATTTACGTTTTGGGATCCCAAAAAACGCGCGATTGTTGTCTTGCGACGATTGTTGTCTGCGACGAATGTCATATAACATGGCAACAGAAAAGTTCAAATATTTTGATGAACATACTCTAGAGATTATTCAGATGATTGAAGAGGGACAAGGTCATCAATGGACTTTTTTAAAGCTTCAACTACAGAGAAACAGGTCAAGATAGACAAAGATTACTGCTAATACATGTGGGTCTCGATCTTAAAAAAAAATGAAAAAATAATAGCTTCAACTATGTTAAGGAGTATAATGGGGATCGTGAATTTATCATCGTTCTTCTATTCTTATGTGGTAGCGTTCTTAGGACTGTAGATGAGAAGTAGGGATACAGTTCTTTTATTCCAGAAGCTGTGGTCAACACCCTACCTAACCGTGGGACGACAGCGATTGATTTAAAATGCTATGTTTGGAACAGAAGCCCGAAAGTACCCCGTCGGTCTACCTATAATAAGTGTATTTAAAAGCCCAGGGGCCATATACATAACACGACAATAGTACACATTACAAAAGAAAACAACAACAATATTTTCCTACGGCCATGAAGCCTCACTACTAAGCTTAGTCGCTCTTAGCTTCAGCGCTCCGTCAATAAATTCGCTCACCTCTGTTATAACCTTTTTCGAAGTGCTATTCAGGATATCCGGAAGAAGCAAAACACTCCCCTTAAAATAAGATCCCCCTAACTCCGAGAGCTCCTGGCATCGATGACACAGACAGAACAGCTGACATACTTTTATAGAGCATGCCCTAGAGCAGTGGTTCCCAACCGGTGGTACGCGAGACCCTTGCAAGGGGTACGCAAAGGTACCCAAACCTGTTTAATCTGTAGTCTTATGGCAATTGAGCATACTCAAGTGCCATATAGCGATCGTAATTTCTGTCGGTCTGTCTGTCTGTCGTTCTGTCCCGGTTTTGCTAGTTTGGGCACTTCCACATAATCTAGGACGATGAAACTTGGCAGGCACATCAGTGACCCGACAAGATTAAATTACAAATAATCACTTCCCTGATTCGACTTTCCCCAGATCCGGGAGTCCGGAAACTAGGAACAACGGTAGCAAAAGGGGAGCAAAAGGAAGCAAAACAAGCGCTGCCCAAATGCGGTATCAATCCACGGACCTCTGTGTCGTACTTCCAGCGCTCTACCACGGCGCTACGACTTGATGTGATGAGTAGCGAATGTGGGAGTAGATACAGTTTCAAGATTAAAATAAGACCAAGTGCTCGGAACGAAGGCGTTCTGAACGAATGCTAATCAGACCAAAATCACTAGAGCTATTTTGCTCTCATGCTAACTAAACTTAAACTAAACAGATCTCGTGAATCGCTTCCACATAAGCTAGGACATTGAAACTTGGCAGGCATATCAGGGAACCGACCAGATTAACTTGGAAATAATCATTTTCCAGATCCGATCATAGTGGGGGTAGTGGAGGGATTGGCAATCCGGAAAATATGAACATGCATAACTTTGGAGAGGGTAACCGGACATGCGTGAAACTTGACATGTGTCAAGAACAAGTGTTTCGGATATTCAGTTTCAGATCCGGACCAGATTCAATACCTGTTAGGGGGGGGGCTGGAGGGGGGCACTGGAAAAATCCTGAAACGCTTCCACATAAGCTAGGACAACAAAACTTGGAAGGCATAGGAGGGAACCGACCAGGTTAACTTGGAAATAATCACTTCCCCGATCCAGCCATCGCTGGGGTAGTGGAGGGATGGGGAATCCGGAAACTAGAATAATATATAACTTTGGAACGGATAATCGGACTTGCCTGAAACTTGACAAGTGTGAAGAACAAGTGTCTGAATTTCAAATCTGGAGCGAATCCGAAAACTCTGGGTGGGGGTAGAGGGGGGACCGGAAATCTTTTGAAACGCTTAGGGTCGAGGGATCGGGAAGGAGCTTTAAGGGAAGAACGAGCATTAACCCTAGATACTTTATTGGCCAAAAATAGGACCGGATCGTGTCGCAGTGGAGGATGTAGGAGGGGGTTTCTTGGATTTCCGCGGTGATCACGAGTTAGGGTACTTCCAGATATACTATGACCATGAAATTTGGCAGACATATTAGGTACTCTCCTAGGTCGACTTGAAAATAGTTCCTTCACCGATACGGTGATGTTGGGGGGAGTCGAGGGATGGGAATCCAGCATCTACTGACATGCATAACTTTAGAACGGGTGGTCGGACGTGAATGAAACGTGTCAAGTGTCATCAACAAGTGTCTCAGATGATCAATTTCAAGTCTGGAACGGATCCTATAGCTTGGGGGGGGGAGGGGGGAGCTGTAGGGGGTGCCGGAAATCTCGTGAAACGCTTCGAGTCAAGAGATCGGGATCGGACTCGGAGTCAAGAACAAGCATAAGCCGTACATACATTATTGACAAAACAGGACAGGATCGTGTCAAAGTGGGGGGAGTTGGAGGGGTTTTCCACAATTCCGACGATCACGAGTTAAGGTACTTCCAGATGTGCTATGACCGCGAAATTTAGCAGGCATGCTAGGGATTCTATCAGATTGGCTTAAAAATAGTCCCACCCCCAATCCGATCATCGTTTGGAGGAAGAAGCAGTTGTCAGTGAGTGGTATAATCATTGCAGAGTTACTAGATCAAACCCATTTTCTGATGAAAGGAATATCGGGAAAGAGGTCAAGCCTTGAAAACTGCAAACCGTATCTGACAAACATGTTAACTGTTCTTACAAGTGCCATATGAGCTTTCAGCTCTTGTCAAAACATCACCTCACTCATTTTTGATTGCCGAAAGCCTAATATTAGCAGCAGAGGCATCACTAGGCAAAAAGTGTTTTGGGGTCAAGAAATTTTTACCGAGTGGCGGGCGATTTTTACCTACTGTTTTTCGAAAAAAATAACTTTTTTACGAAAAATTGCGGCGCCTATCGCCGACCAGTTTCTTTTTACCGACTGGCCGACCACTTAGGGGGGTGTTCCCAGCCCATGCGTGACCCCTCTGAATGCAAGCCCTAGTGAAATGCATGAAATAATACTGATTCCAGAACCTACTTTTGTATATGTATTGTATGTTTTGTATGTTATTTTCTTGTTGTCTTTTGTTCTTTTCTTTTTATTTCTATTTATCTCTTCTACTCCACACTCATATGTTGTAAACATTTTGTGGGTTATAAATTCACTTACTTACTTACTGTTCTGTAGGTGCTGTAAAATCTATTTCTGTATCAAACAATATTGTTGAAAAAGAAGCGTAGGCACTGCAAGTAATATTGTCATTCATGTCTACAACAAAGCTAACGAATTGTCTGCGATGCAGCTTGATGAAATCACGGATTTCCGGGATGAGTCATATGAAGCTCAGATGATAGTATTTGTCGGTTATCGTGATTTTGGCATACAAGAAAATATCTTGTTTTGCGAAAACCTCCAGTACCGAGGACAGCATGAAAAAGCTAATCTTGTGCCTGTTATTTACCAGTTTGCAGTGACAGGGTACAGAACTTAAGACTGGATTCAAAATCCATTTAGTGGAAACGTGATGTCAAGCTCCGGCGAAATGTGATGACTGTAAAAAATGTTGCCGTTAATGACATCGAGCCGAGATTTGACAAAATTTTTGCTACAACGCAGCCTCAAATGTCTCATTGATTTTGTATATATATCGGCTTGTGTCTGCCTTTTCATTTATGACAGAAAAATCGCATTTTTCCCTTTCTGAAAATCTGAAAATGGGGGTACGCAACCTCTTCGAATCTTATTTAGGGGTACGCGGGTCGGAGAAGGTTGGGAACGACTTCCCTAGAGGGGTCCACGCGACCCCCCCCCCCCCCCCCGTATGCGAATATATAGGAAAATAGAAAATCTTATTAAAAACCGCAGTTTTGATTGCAAGTTGTCCTGCAAATCTTACGGATTTTCCCTACAAGCGAGATAAATGTAAACAAGTGACGACGGCGGCTTTTATTCCATTTAACTGTGTGTTTGAGGCGGGGGAGGGGGGGGGGGTGGTAGCCGGAACCCGTCGTAGAGATTATTTCAGGGTAAAGGTCCCAAATGGACTTTGTAATATCGTCAACTATGGTAGGGATTAGAATGAGTGTCACGACCTCAAAATCGTTATTTTATTCTGATAACTCATCGATCTTAGGACGGCATATATAGATGTAGGGATACGATTCTGATTTTGAACCAGTTGAGCAACACCCTGCCTCAGCGTAAGAATGATGGCAGAAAACCCGATTTAAAATGCTACGAAACGGTTTGAGACGAAAGACCAAAAGTAATCCCGGAAGCGCGAACGCCAGCTTAAACAGAAAGGGATTAGTCGTCCGGGTGTGGGAAAATTGGACGGAAACAGAAGATTATTTCTTACAGGAGATAGACAAACGGTGTTTTAAAATTTGTTTTAACCATTTTCCCTGGAGGATGAATACATGGGGGAAAACTGTATAGTTCAGGAAAAACTGGTAGCTGTAGTCTCGGAATCAGGTTGAAAAGGAAGCTCAGAACTGTCCAACGGATTTGGTTAGATCGTCTATATTATGGGTAAAACACTGAAAGTGTTCATACATCTTCTGCGGGATTTCGGAAAGCATAACTAGTGTAGTTCATTTGGTGTGTGTGTGTGTGTGTGTGTGGAATAGAATGAATGGAGAAAGGAAGTATTTGGTGAGAGAGAATATAGTGAAGAATGGATGGTAAGGATGATGAACGATCAATGCTTTCCTTTTATGAAAAAACTTGGGCGTTACTTTAGGCTTGCGACGGAGCATAGAACGTAAGTTAGTGTACTTGTACAATTTTCGTTACCATGGCCCTCTGGCTTTCTTTGGTAATATATTATATTCTGTAAAAATAATGTTATATGTATAAATCAGCTAAAATTTGGTCAAGCGACATTTCGCACCTTCTGTGCCATGGTCCTCAACAGGCAGTAGGCTTCCTAGACAAAATGTCTCAGGACATCTAAGCTGATTTATCCGTCTAGTGTTAATTTCGTCTGATTCACACTCAACTGAAGGGGTTTCTACGACTAGCCCTGCCAAAATTCTGGTGAGAACGCTGGCATAGCTGTTTAGGCCGAAATCCAGAAAGTTCCGGAAGGAACGCGGCTATGACGATGCGTTGACCAAAACCTGACAAACTCGGGAACGAGGAAGCTTGTTGAAAGACTTCTATGCCATGGTCCATAACGGTTAAACATGTGATTACTCTTTGAGCACAAGCTGACTAGGAAACTTGTATTCAAACAATGGCTTAAAATGGATCTGTCAGCTACGGTGATGTGCCGTCCTTTGAATATAGATTAAAGGAGTTGTACCACAAGCGTTCTAGCACTTGCAACGTCTAGATCCCCCACCCCACCCAAGACCCAAGATGAAGTCACTACTCAATCAGACCGCTGGGTCATCTAGTGGCGCGGGTCGGAAGTGCCCGACATGGGGAAGCTGAGATCATAGTTTGACTATGGATCTAACAAAATATTTTTATTGTAGCAGGCATATGTGCAGAAGAAATCAAACTATATATTTGCATTATATTATTTGCTTTAAGTATTTTGTTTTCTGTTTTTTTCTTGTTAATTCTCGTAGTCCAAAGAATTAAGGATGTAATCTAGATCACAATAAAACAAACACCGTAAATTATACTAAATTCGTTATAGTGATTTCTTGAAGATTCTGAAATTGAGCTAAATAATATTCAGCGTCCGAGACCAAAAAAATGTCAAACTCCGACATATATAAACGTCCTCATGGTGATTTACTTGGTAGTTTTAATCCTCTTTACAAGACACTCAATCTTCTCGAAGGTTTTAGTAACTCTTTGACCACGGTCGGAGGATCAATGAATAGTTAATTAGCAATGGCGGACTTGCTTTCAGGACTGAATTGTGTTCAAGTAATTTGTGGATATGTTGGCTACCGTGAGAATATTGAGGAAAACAAAGGTAACAGTGTGTTCGTAAAAATCTAACCCATCGAAAAATGATAGTGTCTCCCACCTTCTCGGCCTATATGAATCAAAGAGTTTGAACATGTGTTTGCTAGGTCAGAAAATGGTGGTATCTGTTCCGTCGGCTCGATAGTTCGGCCGAAACCCAATAAATAGAAAAAGTTAACGAAGTAATTTCCTTATAAACAGTTATTTAGGGCTAGAGTAAATGCCAGATAAAGCAGCGCTGCTAATGTCTAGCCTGGAAGATTAGTTCCCAATGAAAAATGTGCAAAGAATACTATCATTTAATGTGCCTCAAACTGGTCCAATCTTATGTAGTAGTATCCAGTAGCATCATGTCTTGCCATATAGTAGCATCCAGTCTCACTAATAGTAGCATATAGTAGTATGCAGTAACACGGTAGCCTTGAAGTAGAAGCATGTAGTGCTTCATTAGTACTGCATGCTACTTTTTCGTACTACTTCATAGTACTATTTTGAGATAAATTTTTCATCGGGTTTAGTTAGAGTCCAGAGAAGTTAAGAAAGGAGAAAACTTTAAACAAAAATATGAGACGGCAACATTTCGATACAGGTGGAAATCCATGTTTACTAACGAAAAAGTTGCTATAAAGCTATACTGTATTCGCCCAAATACAAGAGGAAAATGCTAGCTAGAAGAGGCTATCATACCGTCAGGATCTCTAAGCTAGGTTCCGGTTCTCACAGTCCTAGGTTTCGTTTTCTTGGAGCTGTCTACTAAACATGTTCCCATTAAGCCATGCGTTACAATATTAATTATTAAGTGTTCTTATTGAACGCATAAATACTGTTTCAAAAAAATTCGAAGAAAACATCGTGTGCTGTGCCAAGCGATTAGCCGTCTACCCCCCCCCCCCCCCCCCCCGTCACCCGTTGGTCCGGTCCTAAAGGACACTGGCAATCGTTTTTATGGCACTTGCCTTCCGGCCATATACCGATCATGTTTCCGTCGGTCGATGGGTCGGTCGGTCAGTCCGGTGTTTTCGAGTTAGGGTACTTCCAGATGTGCTAGGACGATGAAACTTGGAAGGCATATTAGGGACCCAACCAAACTAACTTGGAAATAGTCATTTGCCCGATCCGACAATCGTGGGGGGAAGGGTGTTACGGATAGTATTAGGATATTAAATATCAAAGATGACTCAGTAATCTGAAATAATGCGGACTGAGAAAAGCAACTCCATATTTGGTAATAATTCAAGCCTCGGGACGATGGAAGTAGCCTTATCAGTTCCCTGTTGTTGAACATCCTCTTCCTGAGTTTTCAGGCATGTTTGATCAGGACTTTGGTTTAACCTTTCACATGTAGCGAGTGCGGTTAGTTGAACTTTAAAGGTTAGGGCTTGGCAGTAAGAAAAATAGGGATCTGATGTGTAGCCTAAAACTAGCAGATGTTCTTGAGTGCTGATACAGAGAAGACTTTTGTTAACTAGAAGAAGGAATTAAAGTAAGTGTTAAAAGAAAAGAACCGACCTCCCTAAACGAAAGACTACGATCCCTATACGCCTTCGAAGGGTGAATACTGCTGCCGCTCGAACGCTACCATATAATGCTCCCAAGTGGGACATAAGCCGCCGGTCCGAGTATAAAGAGTAATAACACAGGGCAAGAAACTCTCATCGGTTTACTGGTGACGCGTCGTCTTTCGTTTGGAGGGAAGGTGTAGGCTAGATATTATGGTATATAGTGTTTTAGTGTTTTGAGTGCATTTTTCTATTTTTTTTTTTTTTTCCGGGTTACTGAGCGAACGTAAAATGTCTGTCGAAAACACAGCAAAAATGTCCCTTGACACGCTTTGTAAAATTGCATCTCAAGTCTCTACCTTTTCCGGTAGCGAGGACGTTTTGATATTTCTTGAGATGCTGGAAAATTTGAAATTCTGGGATAAGTCTATTCAGAGCGATGAACTTATCCGTTTGGCATTCATGAAAACAACGGGGCACGCGGCTAATTTCCTAACAAGCCACGCGGAATTCGAGTCGTTTGACGATTTGAAGAAGGCTTTGGCAAGCCAGTTTGAGCACACATCTCTTAGAGCACGATTGATTCACGAAACTCTTCGTCTAGAGGATGGCGAAGACCCATTTCCATTTTTAGAAAAGCTGAAATTGAAGGTTTTAAAATTAATGGGCTTTGATCAAATGCCGTCGGCAACCGAAGAAAGTTTTGCCGGCTACTCAAATCTGTTGAAAAACCTCCTTCTCGACAGTCTTTCTCCTAGTCTGGGAATGAGGGTAGTCGCGAAGTGCCCCAAAGATTTTGAAGAGGCAAAACAGTTCTTGATCAACGATTTTCGCGCACGTGAATTTGCAAAAGCTAAATCGCATAATGTGTTTGCTGCTATCGTTCCTATTTCAGTTGAAACTAACCCTAGTGTAGTAACCTCACGAGATAGTATGGCACGGGATAACATGCAAGATAAGCATAGAGACGGCTCTATTTATCGGCGTTCGAGTCGCCCAACATTTCGCCGTCGGGAGTCGTCACAAAATGACCGACTGTCAAATGACGCAAGCAGCTACAGGGATAGTTCTCGTGAGAAGGGAGGGAATAAGAGTGCTTGGGAAGGTCACCGTGGGAGGTCCGAGTCCCGAAAACCGGTTGGGTCGTATAAGAATTGCTTCAACTGCAACAAACCGGGTCATTTTGCTCGCGAATGTCGCGCACCACGTACCATCCGTTGCTATAACTGCCAAAGGATCGGGCATATGGCAAGACAATGTCGCAGTCAGTCCGCCGGATTTAATCCGAAAAAGTGTTTTAATTGTGGGAAAAACGGACATTTCGCAAGGGAATGCCTGGTGTCTGAAAATAGCAGCCGTTTAAACTTGTAAGGGGACGCGCACTTCGTCACGTTTCAGTAAATTCTGATGCGCATCCTGTCCCGGCTTATTTGACTAAAAATATGGGTGGAAATTTTATTGCGTCGTATTTTGCTAATTGCAATGGAGTGAATTGCAATGCTTTGCCATATTTTAATGCTTCAGTGTGTGATATTCCTGTACGCGCGCTTGGGGATACCGGCGCTTCGATTTCATTAATAAGCCATGATACGTTTTTGCAGTTGCCTGTTTTAGCTAGGTCAAAAATAGTTAAAAACCATAATGATGTTAGTAGTGCTACCGGCCATTCTATGGAAATTATTGGATGTATTTCAGAGAATGTAAAAATTGATGAACATGAATATTTTGAGACTTTTTTAATAAGTGACAAACTGAAGATACCGATGATTTTGGGGTACGGATTTTTAAAGAAGTACGACCTACTAATTGATGCTAAAAATGACAAATTAATCCGTAGAGGCGGAAATGGGGGAGAGGTTCGGCCTGTTTGTAAATTTTCTGATCCGTCGGCAAATTGGGTTAACCTTAAAGGACAAAGGGAACAAAATTGTTGTTTTACTAGAAGTCAGTATTGTAGTCCACAGTCGATCCCTTGTCACCCGGTGGGTCCTGTAGTTAATTTACCTCCTCCTGATTACCCTTGCCCACTTCCCCATGCTGAAAATACTTGTAAAAAGTCTGAAATCGGGTTGGTAAAAACGGAGGTGGAAGCTGTGAAACCACCGAAACGCATACACCGTCTTCAACTCGTTTCTAGGATTAACGTTAAGACAAAAACCAGTAAACGTTGTGTGTTATCTACCAGTAGGGGGCCAATTGATACGGACGGGTTGTTTTTGGTTTCGCCTACGAAGGAAATGAGCGAAAGATTTCCAGATTTAGTCCTACCGGAGCAACTGGTAACTACGCAGGACGGCATGTTTCAGTTATTCATAGAAAACTATTCCGACAAAGATATAAAAATTCCTTTGTTTTATATGGCGAATGCCGAAGCCTGGATTGCAGATGAAAATATTTGCATGAGTGTTACCGACTCATTAAAACCAACAGAAGTTATTACGGGTCCTGGTCTTCTGCCAGACAGTGAAGTGGATGCGTTCCTCAAAATGTTTAAATTAGATTATCTTGCGAAGAATTCAGTTCGAAAGCAAAATGTTGAGAAACTTCTTATTGATAATCATGACGTGTTCGCGAAGAACGATTTTGACTTGGGGACTTGCAACATTGAGCCTTTTGTAATTGACGTGGGTAATGCACCCCCACAGAAAGTTCGTCCCTATCGCATTCCAGTCCACCTTGAACCCGTTGCAAAGGCAGAAATTGACCGTATGTTGGCTTGTAAGGTTATAGAGCCAGCCGCTTCGCCGTGGCTAGCTCCGTTATTGTTGGTCGGGAAAAAGGATGGAAGTTATCGTGCGGTTACCGATTTTCGTCGCCTGAATGATGTGACAGTGGGAGACGAGTTTCCGCTCCCTCATATAGCTGCTATTTTAGACAAATTGCATGGCAAAAAGATTTTCTCTGTTCTTGACTGTTTGAGTGGTTATTGGCAGATGGAAATCGATCCGGAAAGCCGCAAATATACGGGGTTTTCAGCTCCAGGATACGACCAGTTCGTATACGCGAAACTCGCGTTTGGTCTAAAAAACGCGCCTGCGGCTTATAGTAGAATTATGCATAGAATTTTGAAACATCTGTTTGATGAAGGGGTCGCCGTCTATCTGGATGACGTTATAAACGCCTCAGAAGACGACGATTCGCACATGGCTTTGTTGATTAAAGTTTTTACCGCTTTCCGCAAAGCCGGTCTGAAATTGAAAGCGCGGAAATGTGATTTTTTTAAGGAGGAAGTTATTTTCTTGGGTCATCGGGTCGATAAGAACGGAGTCCGTCCAAACCCCAATAAGCTAAGTGCGGTTCGTAACATTGCATACCCAAAGGACGTCAGCGAACTGCGCTCATGTATAGGTCTGTTTTCGTATTTTCGCAAATTCGTCCCCCAGTTTTCGGCTATAGCATCACCCCTAATTAAACTTACCAAAAAGGAGGTACCTTTTATTTTTGGGGATGAGGAGAAGAAAGCTTTTGAACAGCTGCGATCTAAATTGTTAGAAGAACCTATACTTGGCCTTCCAGATCTTGGTCGGTCCGCGAAACCGATGAAAATTTTTTGCGATGCTAGCAAAAAGGCATGTGGAGGGTTTTTGACCCAGGAACAGGGTGGGAGGCAAAAGGTCTTACAGTATACGTCACGTACTTTCAACGACGCCGAGGTCAAACATGCGGCGGTCGAACAGGAGACCTTAGCCATAGTTCACTGCATCAGGTCATTTCGCCCTTATTTGCTCGGTAGAAAATTCATTGTTGCCTCGGATCATAAGCCTCTTCAGTGGTTGATGAAGAGTACAGGGAAGGATCTTACCGGAAAGTGGGCTAGAATGCAGATGGAACTGCAAGGGTACGAATTCGAGATCACGCACATCCCCGGGACTCAGAACGTCGTTGCAGACGCTCTAAGTAGGCTCCCTACGACTATTCCAACTCCCGCGATAATGGCCGTAATACCAGAGGCGGATAACCAGTTTTCCTCAAAGGAACTGCGGGAATTGCAAGGGAAGGACGGGTTTTCTTCTGCAGTACGTAACTACCTTAAACATGGCAGTGGGTTGCCCTCGCAAATCGAAACTCAAGTCCTGCGTGAAATCGAAAAATTTTGTTCTTGACGACGGCTTACTTTGTTACGTTTACACACCGTATCAAAACTGTCGCAGGCCTGATTTGCGGGTAGTACCAGTTTTACCTCGTTCACTCATTCCGGAAGTTCTATTTGATTGCCATGATTCAAAAATATCGGGTCATTTTGGGTTTCTTAAGACATATGAGCGCGTGCGCAACCGTTTTTACTTTCGGAACATGTACAACGTTGTCAAGCAATATGTGCAGTGTTGCCTTGATTGTTGTCAACGCAAAGGTCTTAACCACACACCCAGGGCTCCGTTGGGCACCATACCCGAGTCCTCTAGACCACTCGATATGGTCGGTATCGACCTTCTCGGTCCATTACCCGTTTCTAGTCATGGTTCAAAATATATTGTCGTCATCACCGATCATTTTACGAAATACATCGTTCTTACGGCCATAGCAGATAAAACAGCGAAAGCTGTCGCCAGGGCGTTTGTTGAGCATTTTGTTTTAATCTACGGGGCATGTGAACGTTTGATAAGTGACCAGGGTACGGAATTCATAAATGCGGTATTCAAGGGTATACTTGAACTTCTTGACATTAAGCAGCTTCGTACATCTGCGTATCATCCTATGTGTAACGGGGCGGTCGAAAGGCGGAATAGGGATATAGCAAACATTTTAAGTCTATATGTCAAGGATAGGGGACATTCAGACTGGGAAGACCAACTTTGTTATGTCCAATTTGCTATGAACACAGCTTTTCACGAATCCATCTCGGACAACCCATTTTATGCTATGTTCCTTCGCGACGCCCGTTTCCCGATGGACACCGTCATTAACAGTAGGGTCTATTATAATCTGGATTCGGATTACAAATCGGAAATGATTACTAGGCAGAGAACTGCGTATCAAATGATCAGGGACAACTCCGATATCGCTCGGGAACGTCAGCGGTTCTACTACAATAGAACCGAAAATCAGAAACCCCTAAAGGTCGGTGACCTTGTACTTTTGCATACGCCACCCGACGCGAGGTTGCGAAAGTTGGACAAGATACGTTGGGTGGGACCTTATCGAATAAATGCAGTTTTGGAAAATGGCCTAAACTTTAAAATCACAAGGCTATCAGACGGACGGGTGGAAATTGTCCATTACAATCTGTTGAAAACGTACATTCCCAGGAGTCTGTGGGAAAGGGACGTTATGCAAGATGAACTGATTATACCGCCTAATTTTGACGAAATTCCGGCACCCCTTTCCTCTCCCGCAGAAAATCCGGCCGGAAATAAACCTGAAAGTTCGCGTACCGGAAAAACAGTTACTTGGTGGGACAGTCCACCTGCAGGTCAGAAAACTATCCCAGATTGCGACCCACCAAACCCACCCTCCGTTATACCAAACCCACTTACTGAGGACATGTATGATATTGGCGCGAGTGATTTTGCTTTTAGACCGGAATCCTCGGTTCCGGGTCCGGAATCGATGGAGGATTTTCCGAAATTTCGCCAACTTCCTCTATTTCACCGCCCTTTAACATTACAGCCGTATCATACGGATCAACCAAATGAACATGGGGATTGCAAAAGACGTTATTCCCTGGGCTCTGAAGATTTAGAATGGGATGACCCCTATACTGAAACACCTGTTCGCAGGCAGGGGTTGGGAAGCTCCTCGAGTCTCGAGAGCGAATTATTAGACGATGCGCTGATGGAAAGAGAACTTTTCACACCAAGGACAGTTGTTAGATGCTCTACGCCAACTTTTGGCGAGGCACCAGTTTTGAGACAGGGTATCACACCATCTCATGATTTCTACGAAAATCTCGCTGGGGTGGGGATACCGTTATTAGAGGCCCCAAACTACCGTCTAGAGTTCGAGAGCACAGTTGCGCAGGATCCGTTTAGTGATCCTGTGGGTATAAACGAGTCATTCACGGGTAATAACTTTCCCTGGGCTAGTACGCGGGTTAACAGGTCCCCGGACCTATCACCTGTTCGACCAGAAGAAGAGTCACCAAATCAAACGGTAATTGAGACACCTCAGTCTCGGGGGGGTAAAGTATCTCGGTTACCAGAATCAGAAGAAACCAGCCCTCAACGGGAAGGTTTTGGAAGGGGCACACTTGAGGAGACACCGGGTCATTCTGGGCTCGGGTCGAATTTTAGCGACGGGGTCAATGATGGGGTCGACCGTTCTGGTAGTATGCCGGAACTGAGAGGACCGTTTGGGGAACTCGAATCTGATCACCCTGGGTCTGAAGATCCTATTGATCTTAATAGCCCCCCACCAATTTTAATTCGTGATAGAGCTTTAAGCCACCCTACGGTTCGTTCAGAGGCGCTTAGATTACGTACTCAAGCCGCGCGCCGCGGTGCAATGCAAGGTGTTAGGTTTGATCTGGCTACGAGAGGTACTAGACAAACGTCCAGAGAAGTTCGCCGCCCAAATAGGTTAGGGTATGATAAGCTTGGAAGCCCTTATTTACCCGAAAATCAAAGGCAATAAATAGAGGGGTAAATTACTAAAAGTAAATTACATGTATAGTAGTTGTCAGTGTTTTATTCGGATGAAAGACAAATAAACACGATCAGACAAATATGGGAAGTTAACAAGAGGAAAAAGATGGAGGCGCAGATAGGGTTTCAGAAGAAAAGCTGGAACACGCGCGAACAGAAGATCAAGTTAGCAAAATAAGCAGAAAATCTTAAGGACTGCAGAAATAATAAATGTTACAACAGTTGAATTCCGGGGCGTCAAAGGTCACCTTGCAGACGTGCAAGACTTGCTCTTTGAAGCCTAAGATAAACTCGTCGAGCTATTGCGATTTTGTTCACATACAATAACAGAATAGTAGTCGGTGGTCGCTAAAATAAATTAGTAATGTTGCTGTTTTACTGCGTACTCGGTTGGCTTTATCTTGCTTCATTTTATGTTTGGCGTAGCAAATAATACATGGACAAGAAAGTTTAGTTTAGTTTCCTTGTTTCAGAAAGATGGAAGAAATCATAAAGTTTAATAAATCAATAATAGACCCAGAGTTATAACATTGAAGGCCAAATTATGTTTTAGCTATTGGTCTATTGTTATGTAATACGCTTGAAAGTGCCAAAGACAGAATAGCTAACTGTTTAGGCACCGGAGACGGGTACGATTTCTAAGAATTTCAACCTAAAGATCTATATATAATGTCAGAAAACGTAGATTGTCTAATTCACCAAGTTAGTAGGGAGTGTCAAACTCCTTTAACCATTTTATTTGCATTAAGTTTGGTCTGAGCCAGTATGTAAACAGAGAAGCGAAAGAGCAAAATTTTGTTTGAATTAAATCAGGGTGAGAAAATATTGGAGAATTAAGCAACTTAAAATAGGAAGTAACGTGTAGTGATGTCATGCACTGATAAACCTGGAGTGAGCTCGGTCAATGTTGGTCCCCTTGACCGAAACTACGCGGTATTTTACCTGTCTATTATTTTGTTTTACTGTACCATGTCAGAGGGCTCAGTAATAATCAATCAGTTATAATCCCTAGATTGTATTATGATACTAGATTGAACGAATGAACAAAATAATTGAATCCCTGAAATACTGAGTAAAGAAATTTTGTTCGATTTTTGTTTGTCCCAAAATCTTCCCTAAGTACTTTTGCCCTGAAAAGTAAGAGTTCGCTCCCCTTTTGTTGAAAAGAGAAGGTCACGTAGCTCAACTAACAGATTATGCCTAAAAGCTTAACACAAATGATAGTACGATTTTTCAATTTTGTTTTTGCTGACTAGCTTTGCGTTTTTGCTTCACGCAAGTAGCCGATGTACATTTGCAGTATAATTGAGTCACAGGATTTTTAAATAATTGCTGCTAGACACGTATTTCGATTGATAGACAAATCGAATGAGGGTTTTACTAATTATTGTTTTGAGTCTTTCAGAGCTTAGAAGGACACACAGACAGTGTCAACCAATGGTCAATGGTCGGAGATATTAACCGGCATTTTATCCAGAAGCTGTTCATGATAGCAAGTATAGACAGATAGATAGATATAGACAGATATGGTTGAAGCATACGTCCAACTTCACTTTGTTACCGTGTGCCGTAGAAATCGCGCCAAATTTTGTTTTGCTGTAAAGCTAAAAACTACCGTCAGAGGCCATTCAGCTTAAATGGATTAGCATACGTCGCGATTTGAAAGGTCAGAACTTGCGGTCAAGTTACCCTTAGCGTACTTTAAACGCTCAAAGAGAAGTCGTGGGAAATTTTAAAGAGCTCCCGTGATTTGCGGTTTTAGCATCTGATGTGCGTTAAACGTCAGAATTGAGGTGTCTTTAAATTTAAACAGCTCCCGTGATTTGCGGTTTTAGCATCTGATGTGCGTTAAACGTCAGATTTGAGGTGTTTTTAAATTTTCGCGAAGCACATATACAAATAACAAGAAACACGGAGAAGAAAGAAACATGAGAATGAGAGGACGCCAAAAAAAATCGTGTAAAGCGATTAAATAAGTATTCCAGATATACTGCGTTTATTTTATATTACAGGTCGAACCGAAGCCGAACCAACTTAGTCCTTACTACGAGTCGTCTCAGCAGAAATCCCGGTCATGGAGGAGCAGTTCGTCGAGCATTTGTTGAGGAGCCAGTCATTGCTCTCAAACATCAACCTTGCCAGTGGCGGGAAAGAAGAAACGATTGGAGCGCCATCTGTTTCCCGATTTAGAAGTCACGACGCAGACGACTTATGTCCGCATCAGCAGAAGTTCGACTAAGAAGCACAGAAGAGCTTAGCTGACAACGGCCCTGCCTGGGTGCAGCATGAGAAGCCAACTAGTTAGACGCTTCGCTTCGATAACGCCAACAGAGGAACCGGTAGGGGACGTCAATATGAACCCCTATCTAGTATTCCGAATCAGAATGCTTTATATGGCATCCCGAGGAATAAAAAGTCAACCAACCGTCATTCGTAACCGTTTCGGTCGAGTTTTCAGCAGAACGGCTGGAAGCAGTTTTGCCATAAACCCAGCAGAAGTTATCGACGAGGAACGACTCAACAGAAGTCATCAAGTCAACCGAGGCAGCATCGAGTCAACCAACCATCATTCGTAACCATTTCGGTCGAGTTTTCATCAGAACAGCTGAAGACGAGGAACTCCTTAACAGAAGTTATGGACGAGGAACTATTCAACAGAAGTCATCAACGAGGAACTATTCAACAGAAGTCATCGACGAGAAAGAATTCCGATGGAGGTCACCGTGGATCAGCTTAACGATATTTTTATGCGTCCCGCGAATGTCCGTGCAAGGCAAGAACTTATGGTCCGGTTGTACCGTTTCGGAATGTTTCACGGTAGTGGGTGTACATAACAGTAACAATGAACATCGGAATAAGACAATTATAATTTTTAGTGCTGTTTTGCCGCTTTAACATGTGATTCATGTAAATTATTCGAAGGGCCTCAGGCCACAAATTGTAGTATTTTCCTTTTCAATAAGTGAAGCATGCTTGTTTTAAACTTTCAAAAGTATTCAAAAGGGCCGAAGGCCATAATAATCTTTCTTTTGTTTGTTGCTTTACATGTTAAGCGTGTTTATCTAAGATAGCAAATGTTAGTTTTCAAATGTTTCCGAAGGGCCTAAGGCCACAACTATAACCTAATACACAAAAATAAAAATAAAAATAATAATAGTAATAAATTACTAGATAAAATGAAATAAAATAATTAGTTGTAAAATGTTGTGAGTACAATATGGTAATTTTTGCTTAAGTGAAGTAGATAAAACGAGATAAAAAATAATTAAATGTAGTATGTGGTGTGTATAATACTGTAAATTTTGCTTAAATTAAAGTAAGAACCGATTTTCATTGGTTCCGATAAAACGAAATAAAAATAATTAATTGTTTTATGTCGTGTATATAATATGGAAAATTTTTCTTGTTGTCGGTATTGTAGTGTCGTCGCGAATTAACGTTTGTGTTAACGTAGTTTTCAGTTTGAGTCGTGACCGCAGTTAAACCAAGTTCCAGATGCGCGAGAATTAATTTAATTGGGAGAGGCATTATTTTTCTTTTAATTCAGATTTTCGCGGGTGTCTTAGTAATTTGAACTTCATATTGATCCCATTAAAGTAAAAAAAAAAAAAAAAATTAAAGTTAAAATCAGAAATCAACTTACAATTGTAAAATTATAAGCTAATGGTGTTGCCATAAATTATAAATTTAACTTCTTTACGGGTGGGTTAGCCAAATCAGAACTCGATATTGATTGTATAAGATTAGGTCCTACCCTGAAAGAAATTTTCGAAAGAGGGAAGGGATGCAGACTTTTATTTAAATGCTTCTATTTTATCAGTGCATAAAGTACCCTTTGTCAGGAGAGTATTCAGCATACTATGCCGGGGAGCAAAAGGTTTCAGGTCTAAAAACTTGCAAACCATCGCTCATGTAAACTTTCGGACAAAAGGAAGGGTAGAGGCTTTAAATGCTTCTATTTTATCAGTGCATAAAGTACCCTTTTGTCGGGAAAGTATTCAGCATACTATGCCGGGGAGCAAAAGGTTTCAGGTCTAAAAACTTGCAAACCACCGTTCATGGAAACTCTCGGACAAAAGGAAGGGTAGAGGCTTGTAAAGTTTTGTTTTCATTTTATTGAAAAGCCGATACTGGAAATGGAACATCTGTCGTAACTGAGTTAGACAGGTTGATCAAAAATTTTAGAATGCAAAAATAAAGTAAGCCAAGTAAAGAGAAGTTTATAAAAATCAAGTTCTGGCAGTGGCATAGTTTGTTTTGTCGGGAGTCAAAACCTTGAAAGGGATAACGAGTGTTACGGATAGTATTAGGATATTAAATATCAAAGATGACTCAGTAATCTGAAATAATGCGGACTGAGAAAAGCAACTCCATATTTTGTAATAATTCAAGCCTCGGGACGATGGAAGTAGCCTTATCAGTTCCCTGTTGTTGAACATCCTCTTCCTGAGTTTTCAGGCATGTTTGATCAGGACTTTGGTTTAACCTTTCACATGTAGCGAGTGCGGTTAGTTGAACTTTAAAGGTTAGGGCTTGGCAGTAAGAAAAATAGGGATCTGATGTGTAGCCTAAAACTAGCAGATGTTCTTGAGTGCTGATACAGAGAAGACTTTTGTTAACTAGAAGAAGGAATTAAAGTAAGTGTTAAAAGAAAAGAACCGACCTCCCTAAACGAAAGACTACGATCCCTATACGCCTTCGAAGGGTGAATACTGCTGCCGCTCGAACGCTACCATATAATGCTCCCAAGTGGGACATAAGCCGCCGGTCCGAGTATAAAGAGTAATAACACAGGGCAAGAAACTCTCATCGGTTTAAGGGGAGGTGGCGGAATCCGGAAAATAGGGGCATGCATGACTTTCGAATGGGTAACCGGGTCTTAATGAAACTTGATATCTGGAAAGACCACCTTTCTCAGATGTCTCATTTCAAGTCCGGACGGGATCCGATGAATCGGGCGGGGGGGGGGGGGCGGAAATCGTGTGGAACTCTCAGAATGGAGCGACCCGGATGAAACTTGGTGGAAAGAGCAAGCGCAAGCTCTAGATAAATAACTGACAGAACTGGATTCGATTCGAGCACTGGGGGGGAGGGAGTTGGCAGAGAGTTCCAGAATTCCGGCGATCCATGGTTAATGTACTTCCAGGTGGGCTAGGACGTTAAAACTTGGCAGGCATATCATGGACCCGACCAGGTTATATTGGAAACAGTCATTCGCCCGATCCGTCCATCGAGAGGGGGAGACGGCGGAATCGGAAATTAGTGGCATGCATAACTTTCGAACGGGTTATCAGATCTTAATGAAACTTGATATCTTGAAAGACCTCATGTCGCAGCTGTCCCATTTCAAGTCCGGACCAGATCCAATGAACTGGGGGGGGGGCGGAGGGGAGAACCGGAAATCTTGTGACACGCATAGAGTGGAGCGATCAGGATGAAACTTGGTAGGACGTAAAGGCACAAGTCCTAGGTGCATCAGTGACAAAATCGGACCAGATTCGGGTACCGAGGGGAGATGGACTGTAGGGGGGTGTCTGGAATTCCGGTGATCGTGAGTTAAGGTACTTCCAGATGTGCTAGGACGATAAAACTCTGTAGGAGCATTAGAAACTTGACATCATTTGGTTAGACATCGTCACTTCTCCGATCCGACCATCTCTTAAAGAACTCATCTTAACCGCAAAATACAAAAAAATACTTTCTTTTTTCACGATCGCCCTGAATACATGATCCTTTTTGCCTCAAGGGCTTTGCTTAGAAATTCATTGTTAGCACCCTTAAAGTGCGCAACGTAACCAAAAAGTGAAAAAAAATACTTTTGACCGTCACTTCCATCTGAACCAGCCTTGCAAGTGCCATACGAGCTTCCAGCTCTTGTTTGTTGTATCTTGCCGATTCGTCAACCCAATTTCTACACGGTTATATTCCATGTCAGCATTACCCACTTGCTCATTCATTTCAAGGGTTCCTAAAGCTTATTAGTTAACCTGTTGTGGTTTTATCGTCATTTGTGAATATTTGACCCCTTGATTAATTCTTTTGCTTTCTCAGTTGGGTTCACAACCTCCGACATCCGGTACAAATGGGTTGATGGTCCAACAGCAGTCGGCATGGATACGAACGTCATGCTTCCACAGTTCCAGGTTCTCGGCTACAGAAAAACTTCACGGGAAGTTACACTTACCACAGGTAAGTTCTGAAAGGGACTATACGCCCATCCAACTTACCAATAGTTACTACGCATCAGGTGACAGATTCTGGCTTCTTGGCGTTAAGGCTGGAACCAATTTTCCTATTTTCGGGAAAATATCATACCGCGGGCAGATCGGGCAATCACGTCACAGGATCGTGGTTACCACGCAAACTACGCTATTAGTGACTATTTCGGGAAATGGAACGGTCAGCGTAGTAACTTTCCATGAGGCTGGAACAAAAATAGTAACTGATAGTTACTATAGTTAGAAGGGTGGAACACACTCCTGATAACGTCAGCAACAAACTGTTTACCGCAGTTTCATACCGTTTGGCACTATTTAGAAAATATAAACTTCGGGATGATCAAAAAGTCAGAATAAATGTTGATAAAGGATAGGATCCCCACCCCCTTCCGGATTAAAAAAAAATTTCCATCACGAATCAGGCTTGATTCGTGATCAACTTGGGCTGGACGTACAATTACCACATTACTACTCTCTTCAGAAGAGGTATCATCAAGAACAAATGAGGATAGCTGACATCTGGAATCATGCTCAGTGCAAAATTCTTGGTATCATCCCTATTCTTTAACAAGGTCGATTCCCTGCTTGTACTGTAGCCTGTGGGTAAACTCTTTCTTCCCTCCTCCTCTTCTCAGTGAGACAAGTGTGCCCATTTTTTTCGATTTTTAATTTTAGAAATCTTACTCTCTACATTCTTCATTTATTGCCTTCGAATCTTCATTTATTTTTTTCCCTCCAATTTCCTTTACGTTTTACAAAAACTAAAATTACTGAAGTTCAAAACAAATGGAATTCAGAACATTATTGCAACATTAATAAGTGTGCAAGCACTCAAACGTGGAGTGTAAAAGCAAAACGTTTATCATATCTGTATACGAACAGCCTAAGAAAGGCAGTCGCCTTAAATCGGAAGGGTGTGGAAAGGGGTCGATCCCAGAAATACATACAAAATTTCAACGTGATACCAATCATGGTTCACCAGTTATGGATGACACAAAAAACGGTGAAGACCGAAAACAGACCACGCGGCCACAACAATGGATTGTTCATAAATGAACACTCCACTAAACGAGTGACCAAACCAAAGCCACCACACCTACCAACCTTAAAATTTCCAAAGCCACCACACCTACCAACCTTAAAATTTTAAATTACCTAACTCCTGGTTATGTCCCAGAGCCGCTCAAAAGCCTCATCGACCTAATCGCATAAAGCTGTCCAGTCTAAGACCAAGATTCTAAGCAGATCGACCTGACTTGACATATACCACTCTCCCTGTGAAATGCCTGGAAACAATCACCTTTCCTGTATGTTTGAAGGGACTGGTGGGATCTACCGAGAGAGCTACAGGACTAATGCGTATTAGAATCTCCAGGCTCCCCCTTCTGGCTTCTTCTGACTACGCAGATTTTAACTGTTTATCACTTCTAATTTGAACGTCGCCTAACTTTAATATCTTTGACACGTGGGCCGAGAAGGTGGGAGACACCATCAATTTTCGATGGGTCGGATTTTTACTAACACAGTGCTACTTTGTTTTCCTCAAAAACACAATTCCTCCTGAAAGCAAGTCCGCCATTGCTAATTAATTATTATTGATCTTCCGACGCTGGTCAAAAAGTTACCAAAACCTTCGAGAAGATCGAGTGGCGCGTAAGAGGATTAAAACAACTAAGTATATCACCATGGGGAAGTTTCGATATGTCAGAAGAAGAAATCATCGGCCAGTTTGACATTTTTTGGTCTCGGAAGCTGATTATTATTTAGCCCAATTTTAGAATGCTTATAGAAAATGCTTAGAATGCCTAGAATGCTTATGATATAACTCCTTTACACTGTCACAAAAAAAAACCCATAAAATCCATACCAGACCAGTTTTCCCGTAAAATACTTGCCGAAAATGTTCATTTCATGTTTAGTTATCTTATCTGAAATATATTCTGTTTCTCCTAGAATGTTCATATCATGTTTAGTTTATCTTATTTTGACATATTTACTCTGTGTCTCCTTTCACGTTTCTCCTTCCTTCGCAAGCGGCGCATACTTTCACAAGGAAGACGGTGTTCAAAGTATATATCATACTTTAATGGTAGAAGAAACATATTTCAAAGTAAACAAAGTAAAATAGGATTGCAACTTATTGCTTGTGAAACAGTTGGATGATATCAAGTTTGTTGGTTTTCTTTTCTATCTGACTGTTTAACAAGAGCAAGGAAATGAAACAAGCGTTAGCATACCTCTACTGTAGCCTACCCGAAACTTCCGCGTTCTTCCGACTTTGCACACTTCAAAACTACAGCTCCGTGGTGCCATCTCCTTTTTGGGATCTCAAAATTAACCGTTTGTCCGTCCGTCAGCACGATAACTCTCGTCGAATGAGAGAAAATATTCAACCGCCAAGAGGTAGAGATAATTTCTTCAAACTCGGTAGGAGAATTCACTGGGTCAAGGTAGAGGTCAAGTTCGTAGACAAGCCCTGTAGCCAGGGGCGTCGTAAGTACATTTTCGGCGGGGGGGGGGGGGGTGCAGAGCCAAAATTTTACCAAATCTTTCAAAATTTTTACCGAATCCTAGAACTAAGAATTCGAGCTTTAAATTATGGAACAGAAACGATTACGTAGGACGAGTAACAATAAAAGGCAGCATGAACGACGATAAGCGCACTATTAGGCGGCGTTTTGGCGAAGCCCACATGGAGAATACGCTGCCGGGCATGATTGCAGTAACAGCTACTATCTATTATAGCCAATAGAAAATTAAATCGAGCGCCGCAGGCGAAAATTTTCGAAATCCATTTATTTTGTTTTTGTAGGCTAAAATTTAACTGCTTCTCTTACAAATTCTATCATTTACCGTTGATGAAATACCGAGACTCTTGAGAAGTTCTAGAAAACGGATGGAGCGACGTTCCGGCAGCAGCAGAAACTGTAGTCTAGTCAATATACTACCTATGATAACATAAAGTGAGCGCCGCAGACTAAATTTGTTTTTGCTTTTTCTGCCAAATTTAATTTACATCCAAATTCTAGCTTTTAATGTTTCGAAATCTCAGTCCTAAAGCTGACTTAAAACCCACGTCAAATGACGCGCCCTTCCACAAATTAGAGAACATTACGAAAAGTGCTGCATGCTGAATTTTCGAAATATTTATGATTAGATATTCTTTTTGGGATCCAAAATAAAAGTAATGACTATCGATATCACTGATCATCTCTTTTGTCTGCGACCAGTGCTTCACTCGACCTCTTCTGAGTTTCGAGGTTCGTGGTAACTTCCGAATCCTGGCAATTACAACGAATAAGTTACCGAATCCCAGTTATTATACCGAATAAGTTTAGACCAATAGCGTGTTCGGGATTCTGTATAACCACCGTATCCTGGTTATTATACCGAATTGTTTTGGTATCGAAAGACTACCGAACAATATTCATATTCGCTATACTTTCGTCGAAACTGGAACAAAGTCAGGATTCGTGGTTAACTTCCGAATCCTGGAAATTATACTTAATAAATTACCAAATCCCAAGCATGACACCGAATAATTCTGAACCAATAGCTTATTCGGGAGTCTGTGTAACTACGGAATCTCCATAAATATACCGAATAGTTCCGGCATCGAAAAATTACCAAATGATTTCAGTAAATTCTCTCACCAAATCCGTGATAACTACCGAATACTGGCAATTATACCGAATCCCGACCATTATACCGAAGAGATTTGTACAGATAGCCTATTTAGGATTCTGTATAACTACCGAATACCCGTAAATCAAAAAAATACCGAACAATTTTAGTAAAATTTTGGGCCTACACCGAATCTCAAAAAGGTGGGGGGGGGGGGTGCTGCACCTCCCCTTGCGACGCCCCTGCCTGTAGCCCTATATTTAGGGGTGGGGGAGAGGGTTTAAAATTAAGGGATGAAATAAATATGTTCGAAGCTAATGATATAGTCGATGACACGCTGAATCCATATCTGAACTTTTTTTTTTTCCTGCCAGACGGTCCGGAATGCGACAAAATCCGGAAGTTTGATGAACGTTAAAAACTGGTTCCGATGTAGATTGGATATTCGGTATTGGGGTAAGAAGACATGCTGAATCCAGTATAGACCACTATTTTCTTGCTGTACAAGTAGTTCATCTAGAATCCGGCAAAAACAGAAAATTTGGTGGAATTAAAAGTTATTCTCTGAACTCGATCGAGGATTCGATATAGGGATGAGGAGACATGTTGGACTCCCATTTTTGAACTTTGTTTCCTTGATAGATAAGCTATTCGCCCGGAGTCCAGCCAAAACCGGAATTTCCTACAAGTAAAAGTCTTAGGAAATTCCTTCGAAGTCGATGAGACATTTTTCAATTTTCAGCTTTTGAGTTTCAGTTTATTTATTAACAAAAACAATTCATACACTGTAAACTAACTACACCCTAATTGAGCACTGCCCGTAACGGGTGACAGTATTCATTCGTAATTAGAAAGAAATACAAGGAAACAGAAAAAGAAAAGAGAAAAAGAAGAAGAAGAGAAAAGAAAACAAACGTAAATTATTATAAAAATCTAGAACTACCTGTAGAAAAAGTTTGGATTCAGATTTTTGATTTAGGAGTAAAGGTAAATGATGTGATCCGTATCTGAACTTCATTTACTCACTGGACAAGGAATTTCGTCCAGAATTCTTCAGCCCAGAAATTTCATAAAAGTAAAAGTTAATTCTGAAGTTGTCTAGAGCTTTGATTTAAGGGCAAACATGCGTGTTAAATTAATCTGAAGTTCTTTTTTTTCATCTGATCCGTCGTCTTGCCCTAATCCGTGAAAAACCAGCACTTTTACTCTTTTCCATTTCTAAGAAATCTCTACATGTCGGTATAAAGATAATAGGAGTGAATTGATCTACTTGCTTCATCTTATCTGGCAAACTGGAAGATCAGAATCGGTAACACTCAGAACTAAGAACATCTTCCGATAAAATTTACAAGGTGGTGTGTCCACAAAGAACATGTTGGATCGGTTCCGGTTGTAATCTGTATTCCGGTCACAATCCGGCCCCAGTCTGGGTATTCCAGCTAGGGAAAAACAACATGTTTGCAGGACTTGGTGAAGACAGGAAATGGACAAGACCCGATTGACTGGATCAAGAAGTCCAATAAACATGAGATTTTAGAGACCCATCGAAACCTTTGGTCTTGTTCTATTTAGCTTTATTAAAATTTACTTATTTCGATACATCAAAATAATTAAGAAGATTGATGAACATCGTTCGAATTACTGCACATAAGAAAGGGCCACGAGCAAAAACAGTATAAACATTTCAAAACTATTTTTTCGTTTTTCTATTGTACTTCGGCCCTTTGCCTTTGAGGCGCAATACCTCATATTATCCCTCTTCGCTATGCTCAGACATCTGCAGGACAGTAAAGACATGCTTAGAGTTACTTAACGCCGAACAGTGCCCTTTTCATCTAATTGCTTTGACAAAGGTCGAAAGCCTCCAAACCAGAAAACCAATCAGTCAAAGTAGCTAATTAAAGTGTAACCAAAAAGGGCGGAGATACGATTTACTAGTTACCCATCACTTTTTGGGATCCCAAAACGTAAGTGGAGGGATACCTTTGACATCGTAAAAGTTATCCGTCTGTCCATCCGTCTGTTAGCACGATAAATCGAAGGGAATGAGATATTTTGATGAAACTTGGTGTGAGGACTCTTTGGGTTAAGGGGAAGGTCAAGTTCGTAGATGAGCTCTGTAGCCCTAAATTTACGGGTGGGGTTCAAATTGAGGGGCAAACAAAATATTTTAAAACTGCTAATGTGATAGTCGATTATGAGGTAAGAAGACGTGCTGAATTTCTAATATGCGAAACATTTTTTCGTCCGACATGTAGTTCGCCCGGATCCGGCAAAACCGGAAAGTTTCATTTGAAGTTGATTAAATGTTCGATTTAGAGGTAAGAAGACATGCTGAACACGATGGGAAAAACCATTTTTTTGCCGGACAAGTAGTTTGTTCGGAATCCGGCAAAAACCGGAAAGCTGGTTAAAAGTAAAAGTTTCATTTGAAGTTGATTAAATGTTCGATTTAGGGTGAGTAAACAAGCTGAACACTTATTTGAAAAGTATTTTCTACCCGGACAACTAATTCGCCCGGAATCGGGTCAAAACCGGAATTTTTTTTAGAAGTAATAAGTTTTATTTGAAGTTGATTAGATGACAGATTTAGAGGTAAGAAGAGATGCTGAGTCTGTATATGACAATCATTTTTTACCCGGACATATAATTCGTCCGGAATCCGGTTGTAACCGTTTTCTTTTTAGAAGCTAAAGATTTATTTGAAACTGATTAGAGCTTCTTTATAGGGATAAGGAGATACCGTACGCTGAAATCGATTCTGAATTTATTTTTTTGCTTGACAAGTAGTTCGCTAGGAATTCGGTCGAAACCGGAAATTTGGCAGAAGTAAAGCAGAAAATTTCAGTCAGTTTCCTCAAAATAGATAAGGCTTATAGAGGTTTTTCTGAACTTGGTTTTCTCTAATGATTAGCCTGGCGAAGACTGGATCTGATCTGGCTAAGACAAGACCCAGTTGTTTGGATCAAATATTAGATTTGTGAGATCCCATCGAAACCTTAGGTCTTGTTCATTTAAAGAGGCTTGAAGACCTGATGAAAATGCGTTACTTTGTTGCTCCGCTATTTACCTTCTATTTACCAATAATCTAGTTTCATATAGTGGAACTTCCATGTCGGATTTGCAGTACCTCTATGCGATTGTACCTGTTCTACGTGATTGACGAAAAAGATTCACGAAAATTAAGTGATTAGGCAGTGAGCTACCTTCCGCGAGATGATCACAGGCCACTGAACAGCCGCGTTTGAACTGAGATACAAATTATAAGCGTCATAGTAGCATATTGTGTAGTGTGGACGGCCGTAGATGTTCTGAACGTCATACCTCGCGTCATACTAGAGCAAATAGTGAACAAGAGCTATAAGCTCATAAGGCACTTGCAAGGCTGGGTTGAAGGATAAAAGTAGGAATTTGCCAATTCGAGTATTTGTTGGGATCATGGGCCCTAGAAAATCACGAGATGTATCGTTTGGTAAAAATAATTCTATTTTTCCACCTTGACGGTGATGATGCACACTTTAAGGGCGCTAGAAATTCATCTGTAAGAAATACCCTTAAAGCAAAAATTATGATAGGTTCATCGATATCCTGAAAATGTATATTTTTGCTCAAAAATACTGTGTACTTCAAGGGATTCCCCTGTAAGCCAAATGTAAGAAATGACCAGGGCCCTTGGGGATGATGAATATACATGGCTTGGTTAAAAAAGAAAAAAAATTCGACTTTTCGATTAAGATGCGAACTTTAAGGGAGCTAGAAATTAATTTCAATGCAAAATCCTTGAGACAAAAATGATCATGATCATGAAATCGTATATTTAGCTTTAAAAAAAATACACTTTACGGGTAAGACGAGCAGTTGAAGGGATGGTCGGATCCAGGAAATGACGATTGCTAAGCCAATCTTGTCAAGTCTCTAATGTTCAAGCCAAGTTTAACACCGTCATAGAAAATCTGGAAGTACCTTAGCTCGCGATCACCAGAATTCCAGACCCCCACCCCCTTCAACTCCTCCACATGGCCCGAATCCGGTCAGTTCTGTCACTGATGTATTTAGGGCTTGTGCTTGTTCTTCCCACCAAGTTCCATCGAGATCGCTCTACTCTAAGCATGTCACAAGATTTCCGGTTCTCCCCTCTACTCCCCCACCACATTCATCAGATCCGGTCCGAACTTGAAATGTGACGTTTGCGCCACGAGGTTTTCCCAAAAGTTTGATTGAGATCCGCGCACCGTTCTAAATACCATACCTCAAGATTCAGGATTCCCCTCCCTCCACGATGGTCGGATCGAAGAACTGACTATTTGTAAGCCAATCTTGTCAAGTCTCAAATGTTCAAGCCAAGTTTCATCGGCCTCGCAAATTTGGAAGTATGTTAACTCGCGACACCGGAACTCCGCCCCCCCCCCCCTCTAACTTACCCCACAGCGTCCGAGTCCGGTCCTTTTCTGTCACTGCTATATCTAGGGCTTATGCTTTTTCTTCCCACCAAGTTCATGCCAATTGCTTTAAGCGTGTCGCAAGATTTTTGGTTCGCCGCTCCAACCCATTCCGAAGTTACGCAGACCTCAAGATTCCGGATTCTCCCTTCCCAAGTTTTTTGGTCGGGTCCCTGATATGCCTGCCAAGTTTCATCGTCCTAGCACTGGTGGAAGTACCCTAACTCGAGAACAGTGGGCCGACCGACCAAAACTGATCGGTATATAGCGCTTGAGCTAATCTGCAAGTACCATAAAAACGAAAGAAGTCCCTCAATACAATCCAAATAATGCAGACGTTGGCTTTTCAGTTAAACTTTAAGAGGATCCTAAGAACACCTGAATGGGTGTTCTGGGGCTTTATTTCACCATTTCGCCCAAAAGCTAGCGTTTATCTCGCTTATCAAAGTCTACCAACATGGATTGAAATAGCTTAGCTGTTAAGTAATTCCAGCGTGTACGACATAGGGCTCCCAGTGAGTAGCCTACGTGTGACTGCATGCTTCGAAAAAGGCCTACATACGGCTGTACGTAATACTGGAGGCTGCTCTCCCTGTCAGTTCGTTCACGTCTACCTCGTGGCATCGAACTTTTCCTTCACCAAATTCATACAAAAATGAAAATACATCCACTTTCGGTCTCTAACACAACCCTTAGATTGCCATTAATAGTTTCCACCTCATTTGGATAGTTCCGCGACCCTGGGGATTCTAAATTCATTCTATGCGAGCTCAATGATCATCAGTTCACAAATAGCAATGGAATATTTGTGAGTTCATCCTTATCAATATTTTGTACGTTCTCTTCTTTCAACTTTGTATTGTTCTTTCTTGCTCGAACTATGTTGCTATCCAGGATAGGAATGATGCTGAAATAGTCTGACCAAAGCTGGAAATTGGATTGAGACTACGAAGTCCAATTCTGGATTACAGACTTAAAGTCAGCATTCCCTTAGAACCTTTATCGCTTTTCATCTAATCCCGTGGGCTTGAATTTAATAGTAGATGTCTCGGGCAAAAGCCAAAGTGAGAACCAGGGAATGAATAACAAACAAGGTGAAAACAGAACAAAAAACTCAAGTCATTTCCCTCAAGGGATATTTTAACAATTTTGTTTCGTCAATAGGAGACGGAAAGATCTCAAAACGTCTGTAAAAAAAACACCAAATATTGTTTTATGTACGGAGGTAAAAAGTATCACAATTTGACAATGAAAAACGGATTCGTCAGCCGAGTATTTCAGTTCTGTTCGAGAAAGTTTGAGTAGAGTTGTTGGAATCCGGTTCGAACCGAAAGCTTACAAATTTTAATTAAGTGGATGGTCTGATGATCTTTTCGGTGATGAGTGTTACCTAATGGCAGAGCTGGTGGACTCGGACTCGGTATCGCCGCTTACAGAGCAAGACTTATGTCTCGAAATCAAGCAGAGTCACGAGTTCAAGTTAACATCTCGGTGCGGCCAATTCAAAACAAAACGGAAACTAAAACTAAATCTGCAGCGACCAATCAAAGAGATTGGCCAAGGGATGGCATGTCATTACCTTTTTAAACCAAGTAGTACCTTGGAGGACTGAGGATTCACTGAGAACCAAAGCTGAAATAGATGAGAAGACTTTTGACATATTTGTCTCTTCTCTCATGCTCGTCTGATCTCGAAGGATTTTGTCCAGGACTCGGACTCGTCTTGATTCGTGATCGTGACTTACGTCTCGGACTCGGGAATAGGTCTTCCTAATGGATCGCGCCAAGGGATCGGAGGAATTTTGCAAGACCCACCAAGATGTGCAACAAACATTCTCCATGGGATCCCATCGAAACGTTTGCTCTTGTTATTGTTGTGTCTCCTTTCTTTTCATCCAACCACTTTCTCCACGAAGAAAATTGAATATAGTATTCATAAACTTTCTCCCGTTTACAGGGTAATCTTACCGCTTACGTTACAACGTTTGAAAAATTAAAACTCCATGTCCATTCACATTTTTACCGGGTATATATTTTTCAATTTCTTCAGTATGGAAGATGACACTTGTTCTGTTCGTTCCATTCACTTTATTTTTATGGCACTTGCCCTTCGGCCAAGTGCCATATTGCGATCGCAATTTCTGTCCATCTGTCGGTCTGTCGGTCGGTCGATCTGTCCAGGTTTTGCTAGTTCGGGCACTTCCATATAAGCTAGGAGCCTAGAACGATGAAACTTGGCGGGCATATCACGGACCCCAAATGATTAAGTTAGAAATAGTCACTTCCCCGATCCAAGCATCGTGGGTGAGTGGAAGGAGGGGGAATCCGGAATCATGATGTATTTGTAATTTTTGAACGGTTGATCGGATCTTAATGAAATTTGATATTTGGAAAGATCTCGTGCCTCAGACAACCAATTTAAAATCCGGACCGGATCCGGTGAATTTTGGGGGAGCTGGAGGGAGCAACCGGAAATCTTGGGAAACGCCACGAGTGGAGAGATCGAAGTGAAACTTGGTGGGAAGACACCAAGCAAACACTAGATGATGACTGACTTGAGAATAGTTGTTTGCATGACCCGACCATGACGGGGGGAGTGGAGGGATGGGGAATCCGGAATCTAGTGGCATTCATAATTTTTAAACGGGGATCCGACTAAATGAAACTTCGCAAGTGGAAAGAAGTGTCGTCTCCGATGTGTCAAGTCCGGGCCGAGTCCAATACTTGTGGGTGGAGTCGAAGGGGGCACCGGAATTTTCGTGAAACACTCAGTGTCGAGGGATCGGGATGGAATTTGGTGAAAAGAACAAACGTAAGCCTTAGATACGTTATTGACAGAACTGTACCATATTGGGTCTATTTGGAGGGAGTTGGAGGGGGTTTCCAAAATTCCGGTAATCGCGAGTGACCATTTTCGGTGGACTTAAGGGGAGGGGAATCCGGATGTTACTGATTTCTGTAGCTTGAGAATAGGTGGTCCGATTCGAGTACAAACTTTTCTGGCGATAAGAATTAAATACCTAGACAGGCAACACATATCTCCGAACCACATGTGGCAATGGCCGGAGGAGTTGGAGGGGGAGGAAGGGGAGAAACTTTATTACATGCACACAAATCCAAGGAATGGACCGAATGGGGTGCAACTTTTACAGACCGGAAATTTGCAGACATGCTTCGATTGGACACAAACTTGAAGGACGAGAAGGAGATGTCAGAGATACGACGTCTATGTTTCCTAGTTGTATTTGGTCATATTGTGGGGGCTGGAGGGAGAGTCCCAGAAATGTTGTGGCTCGCATAGGGGTCAAACGAGTGGAGGGATTTGAATGAAACTTGAGGGTTCGGACCGGATCTGAACGGTGGGGGGGGGGGAGGGAAGTACCGTAGTTTTCGCGAAAAATGCTCAGACTCGAGCGAAACTTGGTAGCCGGTAAGAGAAGACGCTTTAGACGATCAATTTATGTGTCTGGACCAGCTTCGGCCGTGTTAGGGGAGTTTGAGGGGGAGGAGTGCCGGAAATATTGTGCCCTGACATTTGCTCTAGATGATCCAAGGCGATGCCGGGAATGCTCAGACTCGAGTGAAACTAGATATCCTATTTCTAGGTCCGATCCTAGGAGGTTGAAGGGGGTGTTTTGTGACGTTCTCATCTACTTCCTAGCAACACCGACTCGTAACAAGTGCCATATGAGCTCTTATTGATGAGCTCTTATTGAAAACGGAAAATCCGAAACGAAAAAAAAATCAGCTGTAATCATTTGCAGGTTCGTTACAAACTAATGCAAGATTCGTTTAGAGCCTGGGGTTGACAGAGTTGACCCTTGCCATGAAGCAGCAAAATAGCACTGAAGGATGTTCTAGCAGATTTCTTCCATTTTGATTTTTTTTTTTTGTTCTTATTCACATAGACAAAATCGAATGAATATATTCTATTTTTGTGCCTGGCTTTACCGACACATTTTTTTTATCTACTAGTTTCGTACAGTTATACTGTGCCGAGAAATGAATCTATAATGACGATAGTACGCACTGTGGAGCCTTGACTGCCACCAAGAATAGATGATAAGCCCTACTGAGTACTGAACCATAAAAACTAAAGCTCATCATTGGGCAATGGTAAGACGAGCAGTTTCGGTCGACAGGGAAAAGCAGCGGATAAGCTCCCCCAACAAGATATAAATCCTTGATCGGTTTATGCCAATTTAGACAATGAACAAGACTAAATGTTTCGATGGGATCCCAAAACTTAATATTTGACCCAGAGAATTGGGTCCTGTATTCGCAAGTTCTAGTCTTCTCCAGACTACTTGAACATTTGTATTACTGAAATTTAGAAACAGGTTAAGGCCAAATAGCTTATCATCTAAGAAAACCAAGTTCAGATACGGATTCAGCTTCTGTCATATCTATTCTGACGAAACTCATCGAAAATTCCTGCCGTACTTCTGCCAAATTTCCGGTTTCGGCCGGATTCCGGAACTACCAGTCTGGCTAAAAATAAAGCTCAATCATATAAAATAAAAAAGATGAGATCATTTTATTTTAAATATGCAAAGCACCTGCTCCACTTGTCGAAATTATGCCATAACCATCCTTTGACGGAGAAGTTCAAAATTCAAGATGCAAGTGTTACCCTTTTGGATGTTTCTTCGTCGCTATCAAAAATCATCGACAACAGAACCCAACCAGCGCACGAACTTCTACACTGCTTCCTGGCCGACGATTGAAATTAAGTGTCTTTTTGTGTATGTTTATGTGTTTTATTTATTTTCTTCATTTACTCCGCTTTCTGAAAACGGCGGGTTATAAATAAATTACTTACTTACTTACTTATATCCAGCGTATCTCCTTGCCCTTATATCGAACATCTTATCAACTTCAAATAAAACTTTTACTTGAAACAAATTTTCCGGTTTCAGCCGGATTCCGGGCGAACTATATGTCCGGCAAAAATTATTGTCATAACGGATTCATCATTCTTCTTACCCCGAAATCGGACATCCAATCTACTACAAATAAAATTTTTGCTTTTAACAAATTTTCCGGTTTTGGCCGGATTCTGGGCGAACTACTTGTCCGGGTACAAAATGATTTTCACAGAAGTTTTCAACATGCTTTCTTACCCTTAAACCGAACAACTAATCAACATCAAATAAGACTTTTTCTTTTAGCAAACTTTCCGGTTTTAGCCGGATTCCAGGCGAACTACTTGTCCGGGGATAAAATGTTCTTTTATATTAGTATTCAGCACGTCTTCTTACTCCTAAATCGACTATCAAATATTTGTTTAGCCCCTTCACCTGAACCGCCTCCCCACCTCTAAATGTAGGGCTACAAAGCCAATCTACGAACTCGACCCCTTGACCAAAGAATCCTCACACCAAGTTTCAGCAAAATATCTCATTCCGTTCGAGAGTTTTAGTGCTTAGAGACGGACAGACAGACGGACGGGCAACTTTTTCCAAGGCATAGATATCCCTCTACTTGCATTTTGGAATCCCAGATATGGAGATTCCCTGACACAGTCAGAGATTCAAGTCCCTTAAAACCCTAGAAACATAGTTCAAGCTGAAATTCCAATAAGTGCAGGCAAGATTAGCGTTGGAGGGGATTCAAGCGCACTTTTCGATTGAAAATTCCATCGGATCACGACTTGAAATACTCAGATCCTGTAAACTCTCACACTTATAGACCTGGTAAGGTTGAGGGGGAGAGAATGGTTCCTTTTTTCCATCCCACGGATTTAACCTATCTATCTCATCTTTTTACTTGAAATGTCTTATTAGCTTACCTCAGTAGCGTTTCTCTGCCGGTTCATAAGTCCTTAGTATCCTGGTTACATAAAGACGTTTAGCCACTACGATGACTGCTCTCGATCCAGTGTGAAATTTATTTTTAGAAAACTGTATATGCTTTTTGGGATCCCAAAACGTCAGTGACGGGAAACCTACGATTTCGTACAAGTGATTCCTCTCGGTCCGTCCGCCCTTCTGTTAGCACGATAACTCTCGAAGGGATTGAGATATTCTGTTCAACCTTGGCATGAGGATTTATTTTATCAAAATACAGGCCAAGTTCGAAGATGGGCTCTGTAGCCCTATATTTAGGGGTGGAGGATAGTCGATTTAGGGGTAAAGCGACATGCTGAACCTGAATGGCCTATGAAGAATATTTTCTCGACAGACAAGTATTACTCCATTTGTGAAAAGTAAAGTTTAATCTGAAGTTGATTAGAGGTTCAAATTAAGAGTAAGGAGACATGCTGCATCCATTTTTGAACTTCAATTTCTTACCGAACCCTTTGATTCAGAATACCATGCATGATCTTCCTCAACCTTAAATGAATCTTCCATTAGAGTTCGAGTCCTTCAGAATGGGAAACCAAGTAATTAATAATAGACTACTGGATAAGACGCGACTCAGCAATTTAGCAGAGAAAGACTCGCCTAGAGGGTTTGTGTCCGTCTGTTGTAAAGGACGATTGTTCCCATCCATCTGTTAAATTATGATCAGAGAATTGAGTTTCTATGGGAAGGCAATTCAAGGAAGTGACGAATACATAATCTTTCCAAATAAAAGGACCATCCGAAACAAAACTGAAACAGAGTAGCCTTTGCTGCAACCTACGTTAAACACAGATTTAAAACTTTTCTTACCGTTTTACAAAATAACCAAGCTGGGGTTAAGGGAAAAAAACAATAAGTGTTTTTTCGTCTTCTCCCCTTACTACTCTTATGTTGTGTGTTCCTTCGGGGCGGTGCCTTCACTTGAATTTCCAAGGGGGCCCTCAGCTATCCAGGAAAAGTCATGTACTGATACTCGACACCGTGTTCAAAAGATAATGTCTCCCTTCATCTTAAGAGTTCAGACACACGACTGACCTAGGCTCAAACATGCTTCGAAGACATTAGATCCTCGTACAGTGGGTCATGATCTTGGATTAAAAGTGTTCCATTTTTATGAGTGACACCTTGGTCAAGTAATATGGCGCAAGCAGATGTCACAGTTCCGATGAGAAATTGGTATTCTCGGGCTATTTTTCTGTGTTATCCTGGATAGCTCTGGTCCCCCTTGAACTAGAACAGGGGGTGGAGGGCCCTGGCCCCCTTCCCCCAATGACGTCTCTGTTTGAGTCTCGGATGAGTACTTTAAGGAAATCATTAGTAAGCAAAACCCTTGAGGCAAAGATGGCCGAGGGCCCTTCTAGATCATGAAAATGTATCTTTAGGCCAAAAGTTTTTTTTTTCACTGTTAAGATGCGCACTTTAATGGGACTAGGAATCCATTTGTAAAGCGAAAACCCTGAGGCAAAAATCATCATGACCCTCGAGGATTATGCAAATTTTTGTTTTGATCAAACATATTTTTTTCCCTTCGCGGTTAAGAGACTATGGATTCATCTGTACGCAAAACCCTTGAGGCACAAATGAGAAACATCATAGCCGTAAACTCTCTCCAGTTATCAAGTTTCATTGAGATCTGATCACCGGTTCGGAAGGTATAATGTATCCGAACAATCTGGAAGTACTAGCTTAACTCGGGATCACCGGAATTCCAGACACCCTCCCAGTGCACGAATCCTGTCCGTCCTGTCAACTTGTGTTTACGGCTTGTGCTTGTTCTTTCCACAAATTTTCATCCAGATTCATCCAGTCTGAGCATGTCACATGATTTCCGGTCTCCCCTTCCAACTCCCTCAAAGGTCACCGGACCCGGTCTGGACTTGAAGTGTGATATCTGAGACATGAGATCTTATCAAATATCAAGTTTCTTTAAGATCCGATCACCCATTCCAAAGTTATAGATACCTCAAGTGGCCCAAGATTACGGATTCCCCCTCCCTTCACCCCCACCCCCCAGTGGTCGGATCCGGGAAGCGACAATTTCTAAACTAATTTGATCGGGTTCCTGAGACACCTGCCAAGTTTCAACGTCCTAGCACATCTGGAAGTACAGTAGCTAGAGAACAATGGACAGACCGCCGGAAAAGTGATCGCTATACGCCACTTGGCCGGAAGGCCACTGCCATAGAAATAATATTACTGGACTTATTGACCAAAACAATCCCCGCAAAACGATCATGAAGGGCCAAAACTCATACAGTATCCTATGCATCATGTTCTTCATGTCCGTGTTATACTACCTTATTGGCTTTACCGAAAGACTTTATTATTTTTTAAATTGCCTGTTTACATCAGATTCCAAACAGTAACAACGATCTTTAGAATTGCAAAATTCCCGTTTTCACCGAATTTAAGCAAATCTGGCCGAACTATCGATCCGATAGTAATCCGTCGCTTCAGGGCAATTTTGCATGTACTCTTACACCTGGGCTGAAACTCCTAATGCCAGATAAAAGCTGGCATATCGACTTTCCGGTTTCACTGGATCCTGTCCGAAGCACAAAAAAAACACGACGATACAGCATGTCTGCTTACCATGAGATCGGCACATGAAATAACTGTATCGAGAAACTAGAGAGAGACAAATTAGCCGTACCGAATTTCCATTTTTCGCTAGATTCTGTCCCCATTTTTATGGCACTTGGGGCCAAGTGCCATTTAGCGATCGCAATTTCTGACCGTCCGTCGTCGGTCGGTCCAGGTTTTTCTAGTTTGGGCTCTTCCACACAAGCTAGGACGATGAAACTGGGCAGGCATATTAGTGACCCCAAACGATTAAGTTGGAAATAGTCACTTCCCCGATCCCAGCATCGTGGGGGAGTGGCGGCAGGGGGAATCCGGAATATAGAGGAATTTATAACTTTTGAACGGGTGATCGGATCTTAATGAAACTGTCTCAGACGACCCAATTTAAATCTTAATCGGATTCCGGTGACTTTGGGGGAGCTGGAGGGGAGGAACCGGAAATCTTTGGAAACTCTTAGATTGGAGGAATCGGGATGAAACTTGGTAGGAAGAACAAGCACAAGTCCTAGACACATCGTTGACATAACCGGACCAGATTCGGGCACTGTGGGGGGGTCGAGGGGGGGGGGGGGGCCGGAATTTCGGTGATCCTGCTAGTTCGATACTTCCGGATGTGCTAGGACAACGGAACTTGGAAGACATGTCAGGGACCCGAACAGATTGACTTGCTAATAGTCGTTTCCTGGATCCAGCCACCGAAGGAGGAGTGGAGGGATGGGGAGCCCAGAATCTGGTGGCATGCATAACTTTCGAACGGGTGATCGGAACTGAATGAAACTTGGCAAGTGGAAAGAGCTATCATCTCAGATGTTTCGTGCTAAGTCCTGGCCGAATCAGATAAATGTGGGGGGGGGCGGATTGAAGGGGGGACCGGAAATCTCGTGGAGCGCTTAGAGTTGAGGAATTGGGATGGAACTTGGTGAGAAGAACAAGCATTAGCCTTAGATACGTCATTGACAGAACCAGATCGTATCACGGCTCTGTGGGGGGAGTTGGAGGGTGTTTCCCGGAATTCCGGGGATCGCCAGTTAGGATAGTTCCAGCTATTCTAAGAACGATGAAACTTTGCAGGCCTGTTAATGACTTAATGACTTAAGGACACCACATAATGCCCTAGGAAAATGTGTGTTCCTGGATCCGACCATCCTTGAGGAGTTGAGGGAAGGGGAATCTGGAAATTACTGGCTTCCGTAAGTTGCGAACGAGTTGTCCGATTCGAGTGAAACTTTATGGGTGATAAGAACTGATATCCGACGCAAGCAAAACACAAACACAAGCACGTTTATGAGAGTTGGACGGGGGGGGGGGGGGTACAGAATGGGATGCAAGTTGGACGGTTCTAGTTAGGAGGGGGTTGAAGTGGGAACTGGAAATTTGCGGATAGTCTATGCTCTGATTCCAGTCTAACTTGATTAGGACATGTCAGAGATGTGACGTTTATGTTTCCGATTCGTATTCAGCCGCAGTGGGGGGATTTGGAAGAGGATTCCCGGGAACGTTTTGGCTCGCATAGGGGTCAAACAAGTGGAGCGATTTTAGTGAAACCTGGAATTTAGAGAGCTCACATGCCCTAGATGACATATTTTAGGGTCCGAACTGGATCCGACATCGCTGGGAGAGGGGGGGAGAGTTAAGGGAAGTTCCCCAAAAACGCTTAGGTTTACGTGAAACTTGACAGGTGGTAAGAGAAAATGCTTCAGATGATCCATTTAGTAGTCCGAAGTCCGAACCAGATTCGAACTTGGTAGGGGACGTTGGAGGGGGTACCGGAAACCGTGTGGCATGTGAAAGATCCAAACGAGTGGATCTTTTAGGTTGAAACTTGGAAGGTAGAAAAGTCATTTGCCATAGGTGATTTGAGGCGACGGAAATGCTCAGACTTGAGTGAAACTAGATATCGTATTTATAGGTCCGATCCGCATTTTTAGATGGGGAGGGGGGATGTTTGGATTTCTTGTCTACTTTTTAGGTACCACATACTCGTATCAAGTGCCATATGAGCTCGTAGCTCGTGTTTGGTGATAGGAAAATGAAGTAGGCTAAAGACATCTAATCAGCTTATCTTCTCCAGGAACAACTTTCGGGAAACCGGAGTTGGGAATCGTAATGTAACGTAATGTGTATTTTTCACAAGTACAGGAATGAGAAAACGATGGAGTACGGTATATGAAATTTAATTTACAGAAACAGAAAAAGATTACACAAAAAAAAAAACAGAAAAAAGAGAAGAAAATCACTGATAGTTAAAAAAGTGTCTAATTATTCCGTACGGACTACTTGTCCGGCAAGAAGAAAAGTTGGTATGCAGATTGCATATTTCTCTCTATCCTTAAATTGACAGTGTCATTAGCTTAAACGTAGCCTTTTCCTCGCCTTATAAGTCAACACCAAATATGGGACTACGAGTCTAGCTTTCAATCAATCAATCAATCTTTACTATTCGAAAAACATTCTTTAAGATATTAACAACAAGACCAAAGGTTTCGATGGGATCCCAAAAATTCAATATCTGATCCAGACAACTGGGTCTTGTCTTAGCCAGATCCAGTCTTCGCCAGACTCCTTGAACATTTTTACAATTAAAATTCAGAAACAGATTAAGGCCAAATAGCTAATCACCTGAGAAAACCAAGTTCAGATTTGGATTCAGCATGTGTGTTTACCCCTATAAGTCATATCTGTTTTGACGAAAACTTCCTGCCACTTCTGCCAATTTCCCGGTTCCGGCCGAACTCCAGAACTACTTGTCCGGCGAAAAAAGAAAGCTCAAAGACGAAATCAGGGTATCTTCTTTCCCCAGTAATGAACATCTAATCAACTTCAAATAGAAATTTAGCTTATAACAAATTTTCCGATTCCAGCCGGATTCCGCTCGAACTATATGTCCGGGTAAAATACGATTGTCACACAGGGACTCAGCATCTCTTCTTACCCCTAAATCGCTTATCTAATCAACTAGAAATATAACTTTGACTTCCAACAGTTTTCCGGTTTTGGCCGGATTCCGGACGAACTACATGTCCGGGTAGAAACTTGTTTTCACATAAGTGTTCAGCATGTCTTCTTGCCCTAAATCAAACATCTAATCAACTCCAAACAAAACTTTTAATTTTGACAAACTTTCCGGTTTGGGCCGGATTCCGGTCGAAATACTTGTCCGTCGAGAAAATAGTTTTCACCATCGTCTTCAGCATGTCTCCCTACCTCTAAATCGAACATTTAATCAACTTCAAATAAAACTTTTACTTTCAACAAACTTTCCGGTTTGGGCCGGATTCCGGGCGAAATAGTTGTCCATCGAGAAAATAGTTTTCATCATCGTGTTCAGCATGTCTTCCTACCCCTAAATCGAACATCTAATCAATTTCAAATAAAACTTTTACTTTCAACAAACTTTCCGGTTTGGGCCGGATTCCGGGCGAAATACTTGTCCGTCGAGAAAATAATTTACACCATCGTCTTCAGCATGTCTTCCTACCCCTAAATAGAATATCTAATCAACTTCAAATAAAACTTGTACTTTCGACAAACTTTCCGGTTTTGGCCGGATTCCGGGCGAACTACATGTCCGACGACAAAATGGTTTTCACCATCGTGTTCAGCATGTCTTCTTACCCCATAATCGACTATCACATTAGCTGTTTCAAAATATTTTGTTTGTCCCTTAATTTGAATCCCCTCCCCCACCCCTAAATGTAGAGCTACAAAGCCCATCTACGAACTTGACTGGTCCGACGACCCAACGAACCCTCACACCAAGTTTCATCAAAATATCTCATTCCCTTCGAGAGTTATCGTGCTTACAGACGGACGGACAGACGGACGGACGGACGGACGGACGGACGGACGGACGGACGGACAGACGGACAACTTTTGCGATGTCATAGGTATCCCTCCACTTACGTTTTGGGATCCCAAAAACCGAATATTTGTTATCTCGTCAAAAATGTATAATTATGTCTAAACAACTATAATACTTGACCTTAGCCTACATAATCTCGTTCAAGACTGATCATTCTACGACTGCCACCTATGCCGTGACTTACCTTTTCTGATCCTAGGTATGGCTCATTGATCTCACGAAGGCGATCGGAATAGTGAGTCTGCGGTCTGCGTTGCAATCGGATCCGGAATATGTGCCGGAAAGGGAAATGCTCCCTTAGCGCTAAATAAGACGTTTCACGAAAATCCGACTAGAACATGGCCAGCTAACATTGTCACCAATTATTCCAAGCCCTTCATCTCCAAACAAAGCTTAATTGACATCTAGTTAGAATGGACAAAGCTGTACTTCATTAGCATAGGTTCAAGTTTGAGAATCACTTGAGCAAGTTACAAACCATGGAACATAATATGCTAAGCTACATAACTCAATGGTTGAATAAAGCTAGTTGCATTGTCCTCAATATATTAAGTTTAGAATCAATAAAACGGAATGATGAAGTTGGGGTCAGAAACCATCAGAAAAAAGAATAAGTGCTAAACTGAAACAGTGGGTACTCGTTTCTGCATCCGAGAAGACTATCGCAGCTTTGTTGAGTCGGGTTTAAGCGAGTTGTTAACAAATGCGTAACTTTGCCGGAAACTAGGAAATACGAGCGGCTTCTAAACATTTACTGGTCTTCTTGATGATTGCATTATCTTATGTTGCGGCCCTAATTTTGTGCTGCTTTTGTTATTGGATACGAGTCAACTTTTAACCATACTTGTTTACAGTTAAAGTTTTATGAGATGGAATTTACAGAAGGGACAGGTATATATTATAAGTTCTTTGTATAAATTCCATCTTTACGAAAAAAGGTTTTCAGACCCATGAAACAATTATAATGTTGATAACTGACCAAAGACAATATTTGTGTGTATTTTTAACCATGCTATGTTTATTTAACGATTCTCTTCTAACAAACCTCTGTTCAGAAGCTTATAATGAAAATATTTACATTTTTAAGTGTATGAACTTGAACGGTGAAGCATGCAGTTTCAAGGATGGCCGGTCCCTTGTACTCCAGTTCAACCTATGAACCCTTTTTCTCCCGCGTCAGTGTGTCACTGTATATATTTTATTGAGCTTAAATTCCGTTCAAAACCAGGACTACCACTTTTCCAACACACCCTATATATAGGCAAAGAGGGTCTCTGAATTTACATCGATAAGAGTCCGATCTCCGACAAAAAATCGGCAAGACCTTTGAGAATTAGCCGACAATAGAGGAACAGTTGAAAAAACGTCTCTTACCTTGAAAAGGGCGCAGAAAGACAGGGACAACTGCATTTTTTTCGGATACCGTCATAAACTGTCCGAACCAGAACAGGGGTCTGCTGCAAACAGCTTTCGATCTGAAATAATGCTAGTTAAAAGATAAAACTATGACATAGTCGGTTATTGTCTGAAATCCTGATGGCCCAAGAAGCTATTACAAGTTATGATGATAAGAGGAGGAGCTTCAATCTTCATTCTGGCGGCTACTTCCATCTCTAGAACAACAATAGAATATTTTCAAAAGCAGTCCGGGAACAGACAGGGTTTTAATACCGAAATCGATGCTAAGGCTCTCTTTTAAGGTGGCCAGCTTGAACCTTTTTAGTAGATAACTGTACGGCACTTTACCCTCCCCGTTAGTAATCATGAGGGCCCTTTTTTGAATGTTCTCGATACGGTATCTTGTGTTCTGAAGAGAGCCCGAAGTGCCAAACAGGACAAGCGTATTCAAGAATAGGTCTGATAAAACTAACGTAAATTCGGAGGAAGTTCTTCGAAGGGCACGAAAATTTTATAAGTAGTTTCAAAACAGCAATAGATGGGGAGGCTTGTTTTAAAATATGTTTGATGTGGGCATCCCATTTTGGATCATTGGTTAAAGTAGCTCCAAGTAGTTTAGTTTTTTCAACGGAGATTTCTATGGGAATGGGGTCAACAAAAGGTGGGGTAGATTTTAAAAAGTTAATTGTCATAATTGAAGATTTCTTGGAGTTGACTTTCATTTGCGACAGAGCAGCTTCCTTGGTATTTCGCTGGCAAACCTCAACAGCTGAGAGGTTGTCAGCATATTTCCATTGTTGAGGGTAAGGGAGAGAGGGGCAGGTCCGGACATCGGCTCTGCAAACCTCGTGGTTGAAATTTAAATTACGCGAAACTGTTTTCTAGAGCTGTTACACTTACACGCTTCTTCTGTAAAAAAAATTCACGCAGTTACACTCGTGCTATCACAGCGAAACGATGCTAGTGTCACCTTTTTTGTGCGAAATTTAGTTCTACGTCATGGAGTTGACACCTCATTTTGATAGTCATCAGGGAAAACCAAATTCAGATATACCTCTATAAGCCATATCTATTTTGACGATACCGACCAAGACTTCCTGCTTTACTTCTGCCAAGTTTCCGGTTTCGCCCGAATTCCGAGCAAATTACTAGTCCGGCAAAAAAAACAAGAGCTACGAGCTCATATGGCACTTGTTACGAGTAGGCACGGCTCGGTTATGTCAATGATATATCTAGTGTTTGCTAGGTGTCTTCCCACCAAGTTTCATCTCGATCACTCCACTCATAGCGTTTTCGAATATTTCCGGTTCTCCCCTCCAGCTCCCCCCAAAAGTCACCGGATCCGGTCCGGATTTTAAGTGGGTCGTCTGAGGCATGAGGTCTTTTCAAATATCAAGTTTCATCGAGATCCGGTCACCCGTTCAAAAGTTATAAATACCTCAAGATTCCGGATTCCCCCTCCCTCCACTCCCCCGACAGTGCCCGAATCGGCTCGGTCATGTCAATGATGTATCTAGTGTTTGCTAGGTGTCTTCCCGCCAAGTTTCATCTCGATCCCTCCACTCATAGCGTTTCCCAAGATTTCCGGTTGCCCCCTCCAGCTCCAACCAAAAGTCACCGGATCCGGTCCGGATTTTAAGTGGGTCGTCTGAGGCATGAGGCCTTTCCAAATATCAAGTTCCATCGAGATCCGATCACCCGTTCAAAAGTTATAAATACCTCAAGATTCCGGATTCCCCCTCCCTCCACTCCCCCACAGTGCCCGAATTGGCTCGGTTATGTCAATGATGTATCTAGTGTTTGCTAGGTGTCTTCCCACCAAGTTTCATCTCGATCCCTCCACTCACAGCGTTTCCCAAGATTTCCGGTTGCCCCCTCCAGCTCCCCCCAAAAGTCACCGGATCCGGTACGGATTTTAAGTGGGTCGTCTGAGGCATGAGGTCGTTCCAAATATCAAGTTTCATCGAGATCCGGTCACCCGTTCAAAAGTTATAAATACCTCAAGATTCCGGATTCCCCCTCCCTCCACTCCCCCGACAGGGCCCGAATCGGCTCGGTCATGTCAATTATGTATCTAGTGTTAGCTAGGTGTCTTCCCACCAAGTTTCATCTCGACCGGCCCTCCACTCATAGCGTTTCCCAAGATTTCCGGTTGCCTCCTCCAGCTCCCCCCCAAAAGTCACCGGATCCGGTCCGGATTTTAAGTGGGTCGTCTGAGGAATGAGGTCTTTCCAAATATCAAGTTCCATCGAGATCCGATCGCCCGTTCAAAAGTTATAAATGCCTCAAGATTCCGGATTCCCCCTCCCTCCACTCCCCCCACAGTGCCCGAATCGGCTCGGTTATGTCAATGATGTATCTAGTGTTTGCTAGGTGTCTTCCCACCAAGTTTCATCTCGATCCCTCCACTCATAGCGTTTCCCAAGATTTCCGGTTGCCCCCTGCAGCTCCCCCCAAAAGTCACCGGATCCGGTCCAGATTTTAAGTGGGTCGTCTGAACTACGAGGTCTTTCCAAATATCAAGTTCCATCGAGATCCGATCACCCGTTCAAAAGTTATAAATACCTCAAGATTCCGGATTCCCCCTCCCTCCACTCCCCCCACAGTACCCGAATCGGCTCGGTTATGTCAGTGATATATCTAGTGTTTGCTAGGTCTCTTCCCACTAAGTTTCATCTCGATCCCTCCACTCATAGCGGTTTCCAAGATTTCCGGTTGCCCCCCTCCAGCTCCCCCCAAAAGTCACCGGATCCGGTCCGGATTTTAAGTGGGTCGTCTGAGGCATGAGGTCTTTCCAAATATCAAGTTCCATCGAGATCCGATCAACCGTTCAAAAGTTATAAATACCTCAAGATTCCGGATTCCCCCTCCCTCCACTCCCCCACAGTGCCCGAATCGGCTCGGTTATGTCAATGATGTATCTAGTGTTTGCTAGGTGTCTTCCCACCAAGTTTCATCTCGATCCCTCCACTCATAGCGTTTCCCAAGATTTCCGGTTTCCCCCTCCAGTACCCGAATCGGCTCGGTTATGTCAGTGATATATCTAGTGTTTGCTAGGTCTCTTCCCACTAAGTTTCATCTCGATCCCTCCACTCATAGCGGTTTCCAAGATTTCCGGTTGCCCCCCTCCAGCTCCCCCCAAAAGTCACCGGATCCGGTCCGGATTTTAAGTGGGTCGTCTGAGGCATGAGGTCGTTCCAAATATCAAGTTTCATCGAGATCCGATCACCCGTTCAAAAGTTAAAAATACCTCAAGATTCCGGATTCCCCCTCCCTCCACTCCCCCCACGGTGCTCGGATCGGGGAAGTGACTATTTCCAACTTAATCATTTGGGGTCCCTGATATGCCTGCCAAGTTTTATCGTCCTAGCTTATGTGGAAGTGCCCGAACTAGCAAAACCTGGACAGACCGACAGACCGACAGACCGACGGACGGACAGAAATTGCGATCGCTATATGGCACTTGGCCGAAGGGCAAGTGCCATAAAAATCAGAAACGAATCCAGCGTATCTCCTTGTCCCTATAAAGAATATCTAATTAGCTTTAGATAAAACTTTGACTTAAAAAAATTCCGGTTACAACCGGATTCCGGATTCCGGACTAATTATATGTCCGGGTAAAAAATGATTGTCATATACAGACTCAGCCTCTCTTCTTACCCCTTAATCTGTAATTTAATCAAACTTTTGCTTTTAAAAATTTTTCCGGTTCTGGCCGGTTTCCGGGCGAACTAGTTATTCGACGAGAAAATGGTTTTCACCATCGTGTTCATCATGTCTTTTTACCCTTCAACCGAACATTTAATAAACTTCAAATGAAGCTTTTACTTTTAACCAACTTTCCGGTTTTCTGCCGGATTCCAGACTAACTACTTGTTCGGCGAGAAAATTGTTTTCACTATGGTGTTCAGCATGTCTTCTTACCCCTAAACCGAATATTTAGATCAACTTCAAATTTTTTTTTTACTTTTAACCAACTTCCCGGTTTTTGCAGGATTCCGGACGAACTACTCGTCCGGCAAAAAAATGGTTGTCACTATCGTACTGAGAATGCCTTCTTACCCCATACTCGACTATCACATTAGCTGTTTAAAACTATTTTGTTGTTCCCTTAATTTGAACCCCTTCCCCAACCCCTAAATATAGGGCTACAGAGCCAATCTACGAACTCGACCTTACGCTTGACCCAATGAATCCTCACACCAAGTTTCATCAAAATATCTCATTCCCTTCGGAAGTCATCGTGCTTACAGTCAGACGGACAGACGGACATTTTTGAGATGTCATATAGGTATCCCTCCACTTACGTCTTGGGATCCCAAAAATGTGTATACAACTCTCCTGGAAGTTCTCCCTGGGTTAAACAAAAATGATGTCCGGAACTGCCCAAGCCATGTCCGAACCTGCCCCGGTCTGGGCGCAGGTCCGGACGAAAGTAGCTACTAGAAAAATAAGATTTGCAAAGAAAATGTTACAGGTAACAAGATTCTACAAAGTAGCAATAGCAACTAAGACATGATTCTAAACAGTTGAAAAAAAAAGGAATCATCAAACTTGGTATGCAAAAAGCAAAAACGTAACAAACCTGCCCCCCTCTCCCCTACTCGATCAGTACGATCAAAAGCTTTTTGGAGATCAGTTAATAGAAGATTTAACCATGTATCAGAGTTTTCAAGGTTTTTATAAATTAAATCAAGTAAACTCACAAGGTAATGAGAGGTAGACGTTACCTTCGGGTTCCCGAACTGTTTAAGGTCAATCAGTTCAAGGATTTCTGCCTTCAACCACTCGGCAAGAAAACTTTCATACATCTGAAAATGTCAGGGTCAGTGTAATTGGTCGTACTCCAGTGAAGTCATTTAGGCCTCCCTTTTTGGGATCCTAAAACGTAAGTGGCGGGATACCTATGACATCGCAAAAGCTGTCCGTCTGTCCGTCGGTGCGCACTATAACTCTCGAAGGGAATCAGATATTTTGATGAAACTTGGTGTGAGGATTCTTTGGGTCAAGAGTAAGGCCAAGGTGGAGGGAGGGGGTTTAAATTAAGGTGCAAATGAAATATTTTTAAACAGATAATGTGATAGTCGATTATGGGGTAAGAAGACATGCTGAACATGATGGTGAAAACTATTTTGTCATCGGACAAGCAGTTCGCCCGAAATCCGGCCAAAACAGGAAAGTTTGTTAAAACTTAAAGTTTGATTTGAAGTTGATTAGATGTTCGATTTAGGGGTAAGAAGATATGCTGAACACGATGTTGAAAACCACTTTAGCGCCGGACAAGTAGTTAGCCCGGAATCCGGCCAAAACCGAAAAGTCTATTAAAAGTAAAAGTTTTATTTGAAGTTGATTAGATGTTCGATTTAGGGGTAGGAGGACATGCTGAACAGGATGGTGAAGATCATTTTCTCGCCGGACAAGTAGTTCGCCCGGAATCCGGCCAAAACCGGAGAAGTTAAAGTTTTATTTGTGGTTGATTATATATCCGATTTAGGGGTAAGAAGAGATGATGAATCCGTGTATGAAAATAATTTTTACCCGCACATATAGTTTGACCGGAATCCGGCTGGAGCCGGAAATAAGTTAAATTTTTATTTGAAGTTGATTAGATGTTCAATATTGGGGAAAGAAGATACGCTAAGTTCGTTTTTGAGCTTGTTCGCCGGACAAGTAGTTCCGGAATTCGGCTGAAACCGGGAAATTGGCAGAAGTGGCAGGAAGTTTTCGTCAAAACAGATATGACTTATAGGGGTAAACACACATGCTGAATCCGTATCTGGACTTGGTTTTCTCAGATGATTAGCTATTTGGCCTTAATCTGTTTCTGAATTTTAATAGTAAAAATGTTCAAGGAGTCTGGCGAAGACAAGACCCAATTTTCTGGATCAAATATTGAATTTTTGGGATCCCATCGAAACCTTTGGTCTTGTTCACATTCGAGGTAACATACCCTAACTTCCAATAAGACGGATAATTTCCCGATTTACTAATTCCATTAAAAATGCTTAACAGCGGAATAGAAAATTTGTTTGGGAAAGCTTCGATAAGAGCACTTGGGAAAGCAATGGGGCAAATGCTAGTTTTTGTAAGCTTCTTTATTTTATTAATAATTCCATTACCTAGAATTAAAGGAATATTTTATAATGGTATACTCGGGATTTTAGGGCTAGTTGAAAATGGGGTGAAGTTTGGACTATTGCGGCCAAGTGTTTGTTGAGCTCTTTGCCGTCTGCAGAGGTGGCTCGTCCAAGTGGAAATCCAGATTCTTATGCGTACGACAACTAGGCTCCTTAGCTTTCCTTAACCACTGGCGGGTCTTACTTTCTTTTAGAACATTTAATTTGGTCCTTCCATAATTGGAAACAGCTCGTCTGATTTCTTTACATGTGTTTTAAATTTTTGTAAAGAAATGAACTGTAAAATAAAATGTTAACTTCCACCAACGGGAGGAAGAGGGGTGGAGGAATTGTAAAAATGTTTAAGATTAGTCCAAATGACATCTAAACTAGTTCCACCTTTTGTAATTAGAAAATCTACAATTTGCTCAAGTTTTTGGTCCTTACACATATAATTTAGGGTAAGTTCATTTGCATCGCCTGCCATAATAATTCCTGCATTGGGTATTTCGTAGTAACAAAGTCAAGGCTTGCTTGAGCTTGTCCTGGAACTCTCGGCGAGAGCAAGCATTCTATCCTGGAGAATGATAAAAAGAACAAATAAGTATGTCAGTGTACGTTGAGGGAGGCATTTGGGTTTAGTTGAGATTCAGATTATTTTATCATAAACATCAATTCCGGGCTCAAGAAGGGGGATTCTCTTGCAAAAGTCATTACTCCACCTCCTTTTTTACCTAGGGGATGGTCCACCGGGCGAAGTTTAGTGAACTCTTGAAAACCATTCATTTTAAGGAGATTTGGGTTTTGAGCCTGGGTTTCAGTAACTGCTGAAATTTAGACGTTCTTGATTTTTGCAGTAGATTCCAATTCAACTATTTTTTCAACGTTTAAACTTCCTGCATTAGTAACGAGAAAACTAGAGAACTGTATCGCTTATCACTAAACTCTTTAACAGTAGATTTTTTCAAAGTGACTTTATTTGGCGGTAATACTGGGATAGGGGAAAAAGTCGGCTTGTTGCAAGGTTCAGGCTCGCCGTCTTGGACAGAGAGACTACGTAATCAGGCAGGAGCAGGATTGATATTTACTGAAATACAAGAATGCCGACTGGGGTTAGTTGTCGAATGCCTTCGTACAAGCTCAGTGCTTATGGAAGCTAACACACTAAATCTATTTTGGAGAAAGGAAAACACTGGGTCACTTGGTGTGCTGGTTGCTGGTTGTTGATGAGGGCGGGGAGGGGGTGTAGCCATTGCTTGTATATGTCAACGCATTGGAGCTTTCTTCCAGCTTTTTGACGACCTGTACAAACCGGCATTTTTTGGGAAAAAACGAAGAACGGGAGGAGGGGGTACCCGTGAGAAGTAAGCTACGGCGTTTGGGTTGAGGTGGGAGATATACAAAGCGGGCACTGTCGTCGGTGGATGTTTCTATCTTAAGCCGCGTTCCATACACCAACAGTCATCCACCCAGCATTTACCTACATTATCCTAAAATTGTCTGTAGTCGTTTTCTTCACGGATACTGACGTCATTCGCAACGAAAATTTCATTTTCCGTCGAGCGAATCGAACTACAACAGACGAACGATTTTCATCATCGCTAGAACTTCGAAGGGAATCCTAAGAACGAAAAAAAAAAACTTCCGACGGGAATGTGGGATATTATCCGACGGTTTGTAGAACTACGACTACAGCTTTTAAATAAAACAACAATAGCGCTACGCCGTAGCTGAATAAAACGGAATCAAGGGCTGGTCAACGTCAAGAATAGATAACTGTTGTTGAATCGAACGCGTCTTTACCGTCGCTGATGATGTACATAGGGACTAAAAAAGGGTCGTTGGTCCCTGATCGGTACGAAACTGTGAAGTACAAGTGCTAGTGGGTTGGAAAGAAAGTTGTAGACGTTAGTAGCAGGTAGACTTGCATAAGAGGCAATGGTTTCGGTTGTAAAACTGACGGGCACTAGCACAAGAAGCCTCAAAAATTGGTTCAGAACAACTGTGTAGGAAAGCTGCTGGCGAGCTAGAACTACGGGCATGTGCAAATTTACATGATTTTTCGGTACACACCAAATTTGAACAAAGGCCAACATGGTGAAATAGGCACATTTTATATTTACAATTTCCGGAAACATACTGCGGGCAAATGTGTAGGAAACGGAATTTTTTTCCATGTTTACAGGAACCGGCGCTATGCATATTACATTCAGTTTGCCAGTTAGCTTCGCACTGTTACTATAATCGACAGCACTCCAACTGGAAGCGTCATCATTTGTACGTATAATGCGGTGGAATGATCGCGAATTGTTTAGTTGTGGGTCCTGGGGGCTGGTCAACACAGTCACTCATTAGAGAGAGAACTTGCCAGAGTGGTCATTAAAATGTTCTTGCACTTTGAGATCAACTGGTCACTAATGGCTGCATCTCGGTCACTAATGGCTTTATTTAGTTCGACTCTGCTCTTGTTTGACTCGTTATGTCGAGGAGTTTTTAAGTCAAGGTGGAAATTTCACTTTATTGATCCGACCGGCTATCGTCAGAAGAGGTATGTTGCTGTTTGTAGAGCTCGGACTGTTTCTTAGGAGAGGCAATAGTTTCCGTGCTCGATGTGGAGTCCAAAACGGTTATAAGTTTCCCCATTGACAGCTTGTCAGTTCACACTCGTATTACCTGACACGATGGGTGATATCGGCGGAAGAACTGGTCAAGGAATCGAGCCTTGACTGCAACCCTTTGATCTCTAGGCTGAGAATCGGGCATTTGCGGCAGTCCTTAGGATCGGTAACCGGCCTTGGGGTATTTGTTGGGGTGCTCCGCTGTGATGGAGGTGTCTGGTTGTTACAAGGCGTCGATACACGCCGAGAAATATGAGTTTTTCCAAGAGTTTTATTTGCCGTGCGGGTATACTGTCAGAAGTTTCATAACAGATAGCGTATAACACTTTCAAGAATAACACCTTTTCACTTAGAAATAAAGTGTTATGACCAATTAAGTTTACACTATTTCGTGCCTAGATCTCCAACAAGACCTTCAATTGGTAAAGATACTAACGGGAACGAAAGAAACATAACAGATAACATCCCAAAGTGTTATCTGTTGAAACCGCGCATCCTTCTGTTCTCGTTATGTAACTTTTAACAGTATAGTATTTTTACCTATTGAAGGTGTTGTCGGAGATCTAGGCACGAAATAGTATAAACATAATTGGTCATAACACTTTATTTCTTAGTGAAAAGGTGTTATTCTTGGAAGTGTTATGCGCAATCTGTCATGAAACTTCTGACAGTGTAGGTACGAGAGTTTTGACTGACCTTGGGGTGTCCTGGGTTGAACAAAAGATGTGCAGTTAAGGCATTACCACTCCACTGAGTTTTTTCGCGTGTGTTCCTTGGCGACACATCTTGAGTGCAGCACGTGACTACACTTGGAACATTGTAAGGAACCACTGGGGCTGTTCCTGCTTACCGGCCCATAAAACTCAGGATAAAACTTCTACTACCAGTCCGGCAAAAAAGAGAAAGCTCAAAACCGAATTCAGCGTATCTCCATGCCCCTATATCGAACACCAACTTCAAATTAAACTTATTAATTATAACAAACTTTCCGGATTCAGCCGGAGCGAACTAAATGTCCTGGCAAAAACGACTGTACGGATTCAGGATTTCTTCTTACCCCGAAATCGGACAGCGTTTTTTTGGATGTAGTTTCGGTGTAGTTTGACATACTTTGGTTTTAGTTATAAAAGTACAGTATGTGGAATAGACAAATAAAGCGGTACACATACTGTAATTTCATAACTGAAACAAAAGGACGTCAAAATACTGTCAAACTATACCGAAACTACATTAAAAAAAAAACGCACTTCTAATCAACTAATAATGAAACTTTTGCTTTCAAAAAATTTTCCGGTTTTGGCCGGATTCCGGATGAACTACTTGCCCGGGTAGAAAATAACTTCAGCTTCCCTCATTACCCCTAAATCAAACATCTAATCAGCTTCAAATAAAACTTTTAGTTTTAACAAACTTTCCGGTTTTGGCCGGATTCCTGGCGAAATATTTTACCGGGGAGAAAATGGTTTTCATATTCGTATTGTGCATGTCTTCTTACTCTTTAATCGAATATATTAGCTTTTTAAATATTTTGTTAGCCCCTTGATTTGAACCCCTACCCCTAAATGTAGGGCTACAAAGCCCATCTATGAACTCGACCTTTCCCTTGGCCCAAAGAATCCTCACACCAAGTTTTGTCAAAATATCTCATTCCCTTTGAGAGTTATCGTGCTTATAGACAGACACCTTTTATGATGTCACAGGTATCCCTCCACTTACCTTTTGGAATCCCAAAAACAAAAAGACCAAAGGTTTCAATGGGATCCCAAAAATTTAATATCTCATCCATAGAATTGGCTCCTGCCTTCTCCAGACTCCTTAAGCATTTTTACTACACAAATTCAGAAACAGATTAAGCCCAAGTTTAGATATGGATTCAGCATATGTGTTTACCCTATAAGTCATATTTGTTTCGACAAAACTGACTGAAACTTCCTGCCTTAGCTTACTTCTACCAAATTTCCGGTTTCTGCCGAATTCCGGAACTACTTATCCGACAAAATAACAAAGCTCAAAAAATGAATTATCGAACATCTAATCAACTTCAAATAAAGCTTTCACTTGTGACAAATTTTCCTCTTTCAGCCGGATTCCGAGAGAACTATGAGTCCGAGTAAAAAAAGCGATTCAGCATATCTTCTTGCCCCTAAATCGGAATCTAATCAACTACAAATAGACGTTTACTTCTAACACATTTTATGGATTTCGCCGGGTTCCGGGCGAACTACTTGTCCGGCTAGAGAATTGTTTTAATAATCGTGTTCAGCATGTCTTTATACCCCTAAATCAAACATCTAATCAACTTCAAATAAAACTTTTACTTTTAACAAACTTTCCGCTTTGGCCAGATTCCAGGCTAACTACTTGTCCGGCGAAAAAATGGTTTTCACCATCGTCTTCAGCATGTTTTCTACCCCTAATCGACTATCACATTAGCTGTTTAAAAATATTTTGATTGCCCCTTAATTTGAACCCCTACCCCTAAATGGAGGGCTACAAAGCCCATCTACGAAGTCGCCTTACTCTTGGCCCAAAGAATCCTCACACCAAGTTTCATCAAAATATGTTATTCCCTTCGAGAGTTATCGTGCTTACAGACGGACGAACAGACGGACAACTTTTGCGATGTCATAGGTATCCTTCCACTTACGTTTTGGGATCCCAAAAACAGCACTCACAGACGTCGCCATTTTGATTCGAGCTCCAGCTGAACAGATAGCTATGATCATTTCTCATCCAGGAGGTGGGTTCAACCCCCCCCCCCTTAAACATGCAAAAATAATTGTTTTTTTCTTTAACCTCTGATTTGTGTTTTTGTATTCCTGTCTGGTATGGATTAGATCCGATCCGCGTAGACCCCCCCCCCCCGAAACAAAATCCCGGATCCAGACCTACTCCCGACTATCACAAACTGTAACTCTTAACTCCTGTGGGACAAAATAATAAACGAATCGTGATGATCGAAACAGATAACAACTCTGTGGTCCCCAACCCTTGTCTCCTCGTGAGAATAGGGCAGGGGCAAAGTTTGCATAAAGAAGCTGAAGAACAGATTAGCATTAAAACGTCAGGTTTGGACACAGCCTTTAATCTGACTGCAGTATCTTTCCAGGCAACTACTCTCGTCTGGGCTGTGAGATCCAGTTCATCCGATCCATGGGTTACTACTTAATCCAGATCTACATTCCCTCCAGTCTCATTGTCATCATATCATGGGTCTCCTTTTGGCTCAACAGGACAGCAACTCCAGCTCGGGTCTCCCTAGGTGTCACCACTGTCCTCACCATGACTACGCTCATGTCCAGCACAAATGCTGCGCTGCCCAAAATCTCGTATGTTAAGTCGATAGACGTCTACTTGGGGACATGTTTCGTGATGGTCTTTGCGTCATTATTAGGTGAGTCACATATCGCTGGATGAGATGATAATTTTAGTCAAGCAGCAAAGTAAGAAAATATGTATGAAGGTATGTATCGTAGCCTACATACGAAGCCCAGGGTGCCATGGTGCAAAGACCAAATGGAAAGCAAATGCTAACTAGATAGTTCCGAAAAGGGCTGAGATAAGACAATCTGGTTACTTCACTCACTTTATACAGCTTGAAGACCCGATGAACCCGATCATCGTTGCACCGCTATAGACGATTAATCGATTTTCACATAGTGAGAATTTCCCTCTCGGATTTGTAGCAGGCTACATATATGCGCTTGTAACAGTGTTGTAAAATGATTGACAAAAACAGTTTACGAAAAATAAGTGTTCACGCAGTGAGCTACCTTTCCCGAGCCGATCACTGGTTACTGAAAAGCCGCGTTTGTATTGAGATTCAAATTTTCCTCGTCATAGTAGAATTATGTGTTGTGAGGACGGCAGTACTGCACGAGCACGGCAGTACAGTACTAGAGTAGGCTACTAGAGTAAATAGTGAACTAAGATCCCTTAATACAATCCAAATAATGCAGTGTATTCAGTTAAATGATACGATAATAAGTACTGAACATAAACTAACAACGCAACTAAAACAAGAAAACGAAAAGAGACGTATGTCGTAGTCACGCCTGGGCAAACATTATCATCAGGATCATTCAGGATCATGACACATAAGTTCATTCGATGAAAACGATTATCTACGGATATAGGACAAACGAAGTGACGCATTTCTATCGGGTTTGAAATATTACTAGATTGTTGGATCTCAGTCCCATTCATTTTTAACTTGTGGAAAAACAATCAAATTAGATATTTAAGGAAGAACGTTTGATTGTTTTTCAACAAGTTAATTTTCCAGCTTGAGCGGCTTGAGCCTGAAGAGGACCCTTGCCAAGAAGTGCCGAAATATAGCTCTAATAAAATGTAGCTGACTTATCCGTTTTGTACCATCAAATATTTTAAAGGGATTGAAGTCGAAACCATGACGCGCTTAGTTTTTCATTGTTCTCCTTCCCCTCCATGCGTGCCCGACAAAAGCTATTTGTGGTGAAATCTGTGCCGACGAATTACTTCAGATGTACTCCTATTGGCTAGTCTAGAGCTGACTTTTGTACAAAAACGTGCCGACAAATAATGTTGCTATAATTCCTTCATCATCCTTACTACAAATTCTTCTTGGATTCACTCTCTTCAAATGCCTCATTTATCCATTCTTTCTCAGCCTAAGCACGTCATGCAAAAACAGCGACAAGGCCACGACTTCTAAAACAACAAAACTCACTGACGTGACTCGTTAAAACGCGAAATGCAAAATACGAATAAAAAAAATCTCTAACGTCACGAGACGGAAACTTTTGACTAAAGTATCGTTAAAAGGTGGTCTGGGAAAGAAACCTCTTCGTCGAAAAGGGAAAAAGAAAGATGAAGGGAAAAGAAAGAATAAAAGGCATTGTCCGTATTTCCTTTGTCTTTGACCCATTTGTCGAAAGTCGGCATGTTTGTCGGAACGTTCGTTGGTACATTTCTGTGGGCGAACTGAAAGACTAAGCAGAAAAGGCAAGGCAAAGTTCTAAATTTGTAGTAACTGTTTGGGAATAAGGAGAATGGACCAGAACAGGACTCGTCTCGCTAAAACTCTCGAGGAAAAGAATAAAGAAATCATAATAGAGATCGTCCCCTGTGCCGTTTAGGACATTAATATAAAACTTTCAAGGTATGCTTCTAAAGAAACAAAAGTAAATGATCTTAGAAGAAGGTACCATAAATTACGTTTCAGATTACGTTTCTCTCAACTCTCAAGGAAGAAGAATAAGAAAATGTCAGAAAACGCGGCTTCTGTAAGTGGATGACATACATGAAAAGATTAAACCCGACCGGCATTTGCAGAATACTCATACCGTACAAATCTTTGTATAAGACTTGAAACTGGGATTGGCCTCACATAGCCCGTCCATTAGATCAGGTAGTTAGTTCACGAGTATGCTCGGCTGCTTGCCTTGTTAGCCTAGCTTGTCGCGGCACTGGCTTTCGCAGTTTTGTTTTTGCGTGGTGTGGTCTTGACAGTCGCTGTGACACCAGGAGCAACAATTTCTATACTTTAGAATATCGACAGTATACTATTCATACAGCCCCCTCCCCCGCAAAATCTATTTTTTGTTAATTAGAATACGAAGAACAAATGGATGCCAAATGTATGGTACCATGTCTTCAGACAAGGCTTAAGATCCCCAGGGGCGTCACTATGGGGGGGGGGACTCCCCCCCCCAGGTCTTGAGAAATTTCACTTGTGTGTCGGCGCGAAGTGCCTGCAAACACTAAAGAAATAAAATTGTGCATGCTTTTGTCAGGCGTTGGTCGACTCGTCGGCACATAGGGTTCTTTTTATACGCAAGAAATGAAATCCTGCAAACATTTGTCGGGCAAAACACTGAAGAAATCGAATTCTGCATGCTTTTGTCGTGCTTCGGTATTCTCGCCCTATACATAAGGAATCCAGAAGAAATAATTTTTTATATTTTTGTCGGGCGTCGCTCGACTCGTCGGCACATCGGGTTCTTTTTACGCAAGAATGAAATCCTGCAAACATTTGTTGGGCAAAACACTAAAGAAATTTAATTCTGCATGCTTTTGTCCTGCCTCGGTATTCTCGTCGGCACATCGGGTTCTTTTTATACATAAGGAATACAGAAGAAATAAACTTTGTCTGCTTTGATCGGGCTCTACTTATACTTAAATCAAATTTTGCAAACCCTGTCGGGCGCACTCGCGAAGTTCAAGTCTCATAAGCTGTTATTTTTACACGTAAGAAATCAAGTTCTGTATAATCTAGTTGAGCAAAATACAGAAAAAATCAAATGCTCGATGGTTTTCCCGAGCGTCGGTATTCTCGTCGACACATCGGATTCTTTTTACACGAAAAAAAAAAAAAAAATCAATATTTTCTGAATTTTTATCGGGTGCATGCCGAAAGTTCAACTCTCGTCGGTACGTCGGCTTCCATTCACACGTAAACAATATAGTTCTTTACAGTCTACGGGCAAAACACAAAAGAAATCGAATTCTGAATGCTTTTGTCGGGCGTCGGTATTCTTGTCGGCACATCGGGTCTTTTTATACGTAAGAAATTAAATTCTGCAAACATTTGTCGGGCGCAAATTTTTCCGGAAAAAATACAGATTTACAAATTTTTCGCCGGCGTTGCAGCGAAAGCTGAAACGAAAAGCCGAATACGTGAATTTAAATACATGAATTTACATCAAAGGAACAACCTTAACTGATGCATTACAGTTAGTTTTACACAAAATTTCGCCTGCAGCGCATTTTGCAGTATTCGCTATTTGGAAGAACGTTGTATCATTTAGTTTTCCTTTTAGGATATAAATTCTTGAAGTTTGAAACACGTTAAAAGCGGGAAATTGTATGGCACTATAGCCAATTATTTCGAAAAAAAGCAGATTTAAAATATTTAGCCTGCGGCGCTTGATTTATCTTGTCTTGGTACAGTCGTTAGATGCACCGCTTTTTAGCGAAAGCTAAAATGAACAGCATGTGAACTTTAAATACGAAATCACATCAAAGGAATAATCTAAAGTGATGCATTACAGTTAATTTACAAAAAAATATGCCTTCGGCACATTTTGTAGTAGGCTATTCTTTGATTGGGAGAGCGGTGTTTCATTTAATTGGCGTTTTTAGGATTGAAATGCGCGGGGGTCAGAAACACGTTAAAAGCTAGAACTTATATAGTAGGTATAGCCAAATTCTTCTGGAAAAAGGAAGATTAAAAAAATTGCGCCTCAGGCGCTTAATTTAACTTGTTCTTGCTACAGTCGTTGGAAGCTTCGCTTTTTCGCAAAAGCTAAAATGAAAAGCCAAGTATTTGAACTTTGATATACGAAATTACACCAAAGGAATAATCTCTACGGATGCATTATAGTTAGCTTTACACCGGTTCTTTTCTATGCTGGCGGGAAATGTGCGCCGTTGCCGCTGTCGGCACATTTTTTAGTCCGCCGGCTCAAATCAGACGTCCCCCCCCCCCCACAAAGGTAAAAGACTAGTGACACACTCACTATCAATACCAGCCAAGATTTCAGGCCTGGAACATCTTTTGAGCAAGAATATCAATACAAATTAAAGTAGAGATTAAAAATATTCTTTAGGATGTTCTCGGATGTGACGAATATGCACGGATGATTCATTATTCGCACGTAAGGAATTCGTATTGCATCTACGTCATGAGGAAAGGGGTTAGACATGTGCAAGTAGCAACCTGAGGGAAGTGAATATCAGTAAAAATGAAATTAGACATTTCAAATATTTGTGAGGATGAACTTAATCCGTACTTAAAACTCTCGGATATGACAAATATGCACTGATGATTCATAACTCGAATGTAAGGAATTTCGAGAATGGCGTCACCAAACTGCATACGCATGATGAGGAAAGGAGTTAGACACTTGCAAGTAACAACCTATTCGAAGTGAATATAAATACAAATGAAAGTAGACATTTAAAATATTGGTGAGGATTAGCTTAATACATATTTAAAACTCTCGGATATGATCAATACGCACTGATGATTCATTAATCGCATGTAAGAAATTTCGAGAATGGCGCCATCGAAATACATACACATGTTGAGGAAAGGGCTTAGACACTTGCAATAGCAACCTGAGGGAAGTGTTAATGATACTTTCGCAGAAGGAGAAGGTTGCAGGTATCACCAAATATAGTGAGTAGTAGATTTTAGGCAGAGACGTAATCGGACCATCTTTAAAAAGTCAGAACGCCTGTTGTACGGGAATCCCTTTAATAATGGATCTGAACTTACTATAACGTGTGAAAAACAAACAGTGGGACACACCCTAAGTAAGAAGATCCTTGGTTGCAAATCCTGTTTGCTACTCCGGTCAAACCACTCAATGAAGAGCTCCAGGGAAGGAAGGATATATTAGATTTCAATCAGCTAACAATCTTGAAGTTGGATATGGGGCATGGCAACCGCATGTTTGTTTAAATCCCCTTACTTACATTATCGAGGAGATCCTGACCAAGTCTAAGTCTGTCTTTGCCCACTGGAAAACAGCCTTCCGAATTGTTTCATGTCACTATCGCATCTAGGTTTTACGCAGCCTAGAACTGCTTAAAGGACACCTTGAACAAACAGACAGATGGAAAGACAGTCAAATATCCGGAGAGTGAACAGCTTAGACGGATATACGAAGAGACAGATATACACGTGGATGGACAGACTTAAGACGTCTGGCATATCCCCCAGTCTGGTCTGGTCTCTTAAAAGCTTGTTCGGGGATAAAATAATAGTATGTTAAATCAATATAAAATCCTACATAATATTATGCTGTTTTCACCTCAAGGCTCAGATAAATAGGCCTACTTTTGTCCAGTGTGCGGTGAGGGAGATGAGGGTTTTTTAATTTCCGTGTGGGTATGAATAGCTGGAGGGGTTACGGGTCGCTGGTGACACTTATGGGGTGTAGATAATTACTGTGTGTCCGAAACCTGTTTGAGGGGGCTGGTTTACACAGTAAAAGGCTTTTGAGCGGTATTTAGTGTGATCAAACGGTTTGTTACTTTACTTTTTTGTGTATGTATTTATCGTCTTTGCTACGGCCCCCGGGCTTAAAATGGAAATAGATATCGTATCATATCGTATCATGTTTCAGTGTGTATTGGGTGAAGACAGAAATTTCCACTATAGGCTGGATCAAATATGTCCTGGATCCCCGTTCGATGCCCCACTAAAGACTGGGTATTGTTCAAGATTCTCTCCTTCTTCGATCCTAATGAGACATCTTTCCTAAAGAGGAGAGCTCCACAGAAACCTTAGGAGATAAGAGTTACCAAAAAGTCGCCTTTTGTTCCAGAATATGCTGCCGTCGGGTACCTCGCGAAAAGGATCCAGATGAGACGAGGTAGAATTCTGAATATGCAAAAAGCATACGAACAAAGAAGAAAAGAGGCAGCGGAAGCCGTGGAAAGAACTAAACAAACAGTAAGTAGAATATAAAACTTGCTGTTAATTTTTGTCTTTCCTGCGACTTGCAGAAGAAATCAACCCCTCACGCTCTCGCGTTGTGACTCACTGTAGTTATGTCAAGGTCGGATAGACAAGTCAGTGTAACCAGGAACCCATAAATGTCCTGTAATGACTCGCCATTCAGGGGGCTTGTCATTTCCTATGCTTCTATGTTGCTATGTTGCCCGAGCCTCACCTAGTTTCCAAAAATTCCGCTTGGGTCGAATCGGCGTTCTTGCTCAGATAGACAAAATTGTCAGCATGCCACCAGGTACCTACGCTAGGACAAAATATCCAGGATACTCTTCCATTACAGAGAAATATACCTAGTTCAGCAAAATTTGTGTCAATCTGGAAAGTACGGCATCTTATCCCGTGGGTATTTCTCGAACTATCTGACGCTCGGTAAAGAGCGCATCAGAAATATCTTATTGACAAGCCCCATGAATGGCGAGTCATTAAGAAAACGTATTGGTCCCTGGGTAACTCACTCCGGTTAGTTTTAGTCACGGTACTCGAATATATTCACCTGCTTGGTCAAATTTAACAGCCTACAGAAATGACAAGGTTTGGATAAATCAACAATTGCTAAGTCGAAGGTTACCGGTACAAATATTTTAGCAACCGATTATGATTTTGTGTTTAAATAACACAAGCATGGTTAATCCAAACTGACTAGAGAGGTTTTCAACTCTCAAAATCTAGCAGATAATTTGACCAGATCAAGTATTATACTGCCCCCACACGTTCCCAAACCTAATATACTGTTTTCTTTTGCGAAAGAAAGCCTGTTCCATTGGCATGAACCGTTTTGTTTTGTTAACACAGAACTTTATACTTTAAGTTCTCCAAGCATTATTCCTCCTTGATTGCCTTCTCTTCCCTTCATTTTCTGTCATTTTTATTATTTTTGCTTCCTCTTGTCTTCTTTCTTCAGTATGGTTTGGGTTTGGTTTAAACTTACAAATCAATTTTTTTCCATTTGTTATGTAGGCTAACCCTATGATGAAAATCACACTACATTTGCTACGGTAACTTATTCGGTGCTGTTGGCGATAACCTGAACGAACTAGCACGATCGATGTCACTTCGCCTTTTACAAAGCAACAAGACCAAAGGTTTCGATGGGATCCCAAAATTTTAATATTTGCTCCCGACAATTCGGTCTTGTAGATATTTGGTCTTCAACAGACTTCTTAAACATTTTTATTTTTAACATTTACAAACAGGTTAAGGCCAATGGTAATAATCGGAGAAGACCAAGTTCGTATTTGACAGTGCAAACCGGATACGCCAGCTGAATTTCAACAAGTTCAGATATATTCAGATATCCGTTTTGCGCTGTCAAATATTCAAATATGGATTCAGCATATGGATTACCCTATAGCCTAAGTCGTATCTCCTCCCTTCCTTAGTTCTGCCCAACTTCCGGCTTCGGCCGGATTCCGGGCAAACTACTTGTCTGGCAAAAAACTAAAGCTGAAAAATGAATTCAGTATGTCTTCTTACCCCCTCCATCCAACCTCCAATCAACTCAAATTAAATTTTTACTTTTAACAAATTCTCCGGTTTTGGCCGGATTCCGGACGAACTAATTGCCCGCCGAGAAAATAAAAGTCATATTCGGACTCAGCACGTCTCCTTGCTCCTAAATCGACGCTTTAATCAACTTCCTACTAAACTTTTACTTTTCACAAATTTTCCGGTTTTCGCCAGATACGGGGTGAACTATTAGTCTGGCGAGAAAATAAATGTCATATTCGAATTCAGCATGTCGCCTTATTGCTAAATCAACTATCTCAATAGCTTTCAAAAAATATTTTGTTTGACCCTTAATTTGAAACCCCTCCCCCACCCTCAAGGGCTACAGAGCTCATCTTTGAACTTGGCCTGTACTTTGACCCAAAATCCTCCTACCAAGTTTCATCCAAATATCTCAATCCCTTCGAGAGTTATCGTGCGGACAGACGGACAACTTTTGCGAGGTCATAGGTATCCCTCCACTTACGTTTTGGGATCCCAAAAAGAGACCCCAAGTGACCTACCAAGCTTCAACTTCGAGCGTGTTCCACCCTACTACAAATAGTAACTATTAGTTACTATTTCTGTTCCAACCTCACCAAAAGTTACTACGCTGACCGTTCCAACCTTCTCGAATAGTAACTATTTGCTTATCACGCTCGGGAGCGTACTAACTATGGATCTCTGTAACGTGATTGGTCGGATTCGCCGTTGCATGATATTCTGCTGGAAAATAGAAAAATCGTCCCAACCTTGGCGGAAAAAAGCCAGAATTCGTGACGTCATGCGTAGTAGCTAGGGTAAGTGGGATGGAACACGCTCTTGATGACTGTGCATTCCTGTCACGGGGAACGAACTTTACTCCTCGGCAACCTGGACCCAGTTGCCCATGAACAGGGTGGGTGGGCGAGGTTCAATTCTAAAAGTAATTTCCTAGCACTAGGATCTGCAACTACAAGGAATTTCATCGTTCTATGTCCAGGTCTGGTCAAGTAATGAACATTATTCGCTGGGTATTGGTCTATTTCTTCTCGAAAGTCAGTCCAAATTCCCTGTTCTCCATTTACTATGGTAACTTATTCGGCCCTGTTGGCCATACCCGAACTAGCAGGATCGACGTCACTTCGCCTTTTAGAAAGCCAGTTAAGCCACTTTCACATCGAGCCTTTCACACCAAGCTACGCAACCTCTGCGGTGATGCAACGCAGAGCTTACTCAGACAAATAAAACGCGACGCAAGAACAGAACCGAGTTCTATTCTAGAGAACCAAAATAGAACCAAGTTCTATTCTTGCATTGCGTCGACGCGTTCGCATCTGATTATTCAGTTGGAAATGGAGGTTTTGAAGAAAAACTGGAGAACAACCAAACCAACTACTGATGAAGAAAAACTTACTAATGATGAAAGAAACGAAAATTCAGCAGAAGAAACGAAGAAAGGAAACCGTAAATACACATCCAGCGTGAAAGCTTCTCGCGCAGGTGTTAAAGATAAGCTACGCAACACAAGTTAAACGCACACGCACGGCATCGCAAGGATGCGTCAATGTGAAAGCTGATTTACCTCAGTCCTCTTCTTCAGTCCAAAGTGATACTTAGCTCCTTTGACAAATCACATCATAATTTGCATTTGCTTAGCTTTGACTGTCTGAAACGTTCCGAATGGTGCTTGGTAATAGGCCTATTTCCTTTCGTCGCTTTAGTTTAATCTGAATAAGTGTCGGATTAGCCGAGATCCTCTTAGCGGGAAAGCGGAAGTTGCTCGTTCTAGGGGTGCAGTTCAAATGAATGAAACAGCTTTAAATAACAAACAGACCGTAAGGTCGCGGGACCAAGAGTGGATTGCCAACAAATGGGGAGGCATACATATGCTGATTTTACTTCTGCTTTGTGTTTGCGCTAGGAAGATAGTGTGACCGGAATCCGGCGGAGATTGGAGATTCGGTGGAATAAAAAATGACGAAGTTGGCTGGGTTGTACGTTAAGGGGTTGAAAGATATACTAGTTCTATCGCTGTCCTTCGTTTTCAACCCGAAAAATAAATACTCAGCCTGGAATCTGGCGCAAACTGGAGATTTGGGGTACCAAAAACGTTGCGATAAACTTGACTGAAGCGTAGATTAAGAGGCAAAAAGACATACTGACTTCATGATTCTGGTTCACTTACCGGCCGGATAAACGGATCGACCGGAATCCCGTGAAAATTCGGTAGAACTAAAATTATTTGATCAAATTCACTACGGTGTCAATAAAGGTGTAAGAAGAGCTACTAATTCGACTGGTCTGATTTTTTCTCATTGGGCCACCAGGTCGACCGAGAGCCGGCGAAATGCGGAAACTGTGTGGTATCAAAATGTTCTTATTCAAGCTGAGAAAAAAAAATACTGTCTGTATACATTGTTTCGTTTTCTAATTGGGCCAAAAGTTTAACTGGAATCTGGGAAAACCCGGAGATCTGGTAGGCTACCATACCAAGCTGCGAATATTTTAACTAAGTTGTTTGAATTCCGGGCTGAGGGGAGGGAAGACTTGTCAAGCTTTTTTCTAAGTTTAACCGGAGTTGACAGTGATCGAAGTCGGTAAATTCTCTTTCCGTAAATCTGACAGGGCTACAAACTTGCATACTGGTCGAAGTATTTTTTCATAATGTTCTGGCCAAAACGTTTTGTTATTTCTCCTTGGAACCATAGCTCTGTCGGAATCTGAGAAAACCAAAAACGTCGTACAGCCACACGTTTCTACACTAAGTTGCCGTGCTTCAGCAGCTTCACAACATATATAAAGATATTAGTTGCGTATTTGCACATACCATGGTATCTAATAGCACGGTCTACAGTCGTTTTCGCAGTTACCGTGGTATCTGATACCACGGTAAAAAGGCAAATATTCTTTGAGCCCAAGCTGACTTTGAAACATTTATTCAAACAATGTTTATAACGGATACGTCAGCTCTGATTTTTCATCAGCAATATTTCGGCCCTTCTTGGCAAGGGTCCTCGTCAGGCTGTCAATCTTCTTGTTCAACTTCGGGGAAGGAAACAAACCTGTAATCCAAACCTGACGAGGACCCTTGCCAAGAAGGGCCGAAATATTGCTGGTGAAAAATCAGAGCTGACGTATCCGTTATAAACATTGTTTGAATAAATGGTAAAAAGGCGTTTTTGCAGTTACCGTGGCATCTGGCCAGTTACCGTGGTAACCGATATTCAGATGCCAAGGGCCCGACCGTGCGGTAACTGATCGTGGTACTTGAAAAAGTCATCTCACTTTCATCTTCAGTAACACAAGAGCCTAGGATTATGTCAATTGGTGGGAAAGAATTTTGGCACTTGTGATGTGACTGAATATCAGTTTTTCTTTTGGATGACTTCTAAAAGCAAAATATCGGCAATTTTCATTTTTGTAAAGCATCCGTAGTATCTGATACCACGGTAACATCAAAACATTAAAATGCAGATCCAGCTACCGCGGGGAATAAGATACGGTGATATCTGTAAAAACGCAACTGTTGTGATGTTGCTGACAACGTCAATGTTGCTGACAACGTCAAATCCCTCAGTCTGAGAAAGTAACTTGCCTCAGATGAAAGTAAGTTAACCATCGAAATCTGAAGAAAAAATTAAGAACTGTTAACGCTAACATCGTTACAAAAAGCAAACACCTAGGTCGATTAAATCTTGTAAACATTTATAACAGTCTAGCTGTTCCCCAATCCACTTGGACCAGAAATAAAACAATCATTTCGTTAGTCAACTCCATTTAGTATCAGCCAACCCAATTCTGTGACTGATAAACGGCTACACGATAGTTCTTCTGTATTGACGTCATCTGGTCGTTGGTGTGCGTTGTTTCGTTCATGTTTGTTTACCAAATTGTGCTTATTTTATTATTTTCCTATTTATTTCTTGTTTTATATTTTAAATTTAGGGTGTCTCGCCCTCCTTTTGTTGAAATGGTTCATAAATGAATTTGGATTAACTGAAAAACCCGAAGACCATTTGCAGCGTAAATAATAATAATAAGAATAAACAGCTAATAAAACTAGAAACTAAGAAACAGCGCTTCTCAATTCAAACAACCAATCTTGTTTACATAGTTCGTAGGATACCATGAAGCTACCTATCTTTCCCACAACACCAAGAACCCTCAACTGATAAAGCTAATCAGCCACCTAAGCAAATCTTTGTTCTTTACTATTCTTTACTATTGTTATTATTATTCACTTATTACGAGGTACACAACTGTAACTGAATAAGACAAAGAAAGGAAAGAAAAGGGGGAAAATGAAAACAGAATTGACGAAACGAATGATTTACTACTCACTGCGGGGATAAAAACAAAAACAAATAAACTCAAATTATTTCCAGGAAGTTTAGTCACAAATGAACTATGCTAATGGGCTGGCTAACAGGTAAACGACGCATCGGACAGGTTTTTGACTATCGTTGGTGAGTCGGAGGGCCAACAGATAGATACAAGACAAAACTGTGAAAACGTTCGACTAGTAAAACTTGACAGTCTCCGTGGGCACAACAGGACACCCTATCTTTGACCCTTTAACGCCCCTTATCCTGCAAATTTGGATGACAGTCCAGTGTGCGTTTTTGTGGTGTACTAAGTAATCCAGTGAAAACTCCACTGCAAGAGCATGCCATGGGAAATTCCATCTCAGGTGACTTGTATTTTGTTAGCTTATGGTTCATTTCATCTAGCTAAGTACTCCGTTTCAGAGGCACTCAACAATATCCAGTTCCCCGCCCAGGAATAATGATAATCCTGACACGACCGTTATTGCCTTGCAGGAGCTCCGATTGAACCTGCTTGATCCTCGTTCCCAGTTCAAAGGGAATCCTATTCAAGAGCCAATAAACGGCCGTTTCAACGATGATGGCCCTATATTCATGCAAATTCGGCCCAAGGATCTAAATAAGATGTACGGGGTGACTCCCTCAGACATTGACAAATACAGTCGGATCGTCTTCCCTGTGTGTTTCGTCTGCTTCAACCTAATGTACTGGATTATCTATCTCCACATATCAGACGTGGTGGCGGATGATCTCGTCTTGCTTGACCCACATTGAGAGGAATTAACTTATCACACGCCTAGTAACTGCCGCTTCAGTTTAGTGTTTGTATGTGAGTTAGCCCCTCGGACAACGACAGAACAGAGGCGAGCGTGTGTGCTCTTATAAATGCTAATGGACTCTGACATTGGGCTGTCTAAACGGGGTGTGATTCACGCTAAGTATTACTGACCTGCCACGCGTCTAGTAATTGCCCTTTTAGTTTAGTAGTATTCAAACGGAAGCCAGGCGGTGAAAAGACTCTGAAACGCGTTACATGTACAAACGTATCCGTCGAAATTTATTTTCTGTTGTTGTAAACTCTAGCCAGTCTTGAATATCGCAACTAGTTTAAACGTTTTAGCCATCTATTGGCATGATCCTGGAATTAAAAAACGGCAATCTGATTGCAACTCGAAACCACTGATCTCAATTTTGCCCAAAAATTACAAGAGCTTTTGAAAAAATTAATTAAAAAAATCCCACTTTTTCAAAAATGAAATGACTACTTACCGCAGTTACTGAGCATAAAGTCACCGATTCTGTCTTCTTCGCGTCTAGGCTGGATTCTTTTTCTATTTTCAGCAAAATCGGTCACGAGCTAATCGGCCAATCACGTCAGAGAGATAGTAGTTAACATACTTGTCAGAGAGATCGTAGTTAACATGCTTACTACGCTCCCGAGCGCGGTAAGCAAATAGTTATTATTTCGAGAAGGATGGAATGGTCAGCGTAGTAACTTTTCACGATTCTGAAACGAAAATAGGAACTAATAGTTAGGGTGGAACACGCTCTCCGTTTTGCTACAATAAGTCAGAACTGGCCAATCACGACTCGCGGTCGGGTTATTAGTTTCCACGTACCCGGTGAAGTTTACACTACTGAAACTTGTTCGACTTGGCATACAATTATTATCACCATAAACGAGATCCGTATTAAATTAAAACAGATAATTTTGTGGATCTTTTTTCGAATCGTGTAACGTTTGGTAAGGTGTGAATCCGGATTTTTTTTGTTTGCTGATTTTGGCAACAAAAATCTGCTAGCACCCTTCTATCCTGACTCAGCCCGTTCAACCCGAGTATTCGAGAGTTTCTGAGTATTCACCGTAGTATAGTATCGAAAATAATGGCTGGAGGAAGTGTATACAGTTTTTGCGCTTGGTTGCAAGCGGATACTCCCAAACGAATGGAGCACAAGGGATTATTAGTTGCGTTTTTGGTCGAAGTTTTGTACTCCGTTGGCTTAGCCGGTTACTTAATTTCCGTTTGCAAACGCCGTCGAAGTTCACCGTTTGCTTAATTAGTGTTTTTACGACTCCAGCGATCCTTATCCGGTCACCGTTTCTTCAACGTTTCAAGCAAACTTTGAACTTGCTAGCTCACGAAGTTCGACTGTCAAAGTTTGAAGGACAAAGAAACTGTGACCGACGACCAAAACGGTATTTAAACAACAGACCGTTGAGTTTGAAGGAAACTTCAAACTCGAAGGTCTCTTGTTAAATAGCCTACCGTTTTTGGTCACCGGTCTCATTTCCCTCGTCGCCAAATTCAGCAAAAACAAAATTGTAGCGTTTTTGCACTGAATCTTGCACTAATCTGTTTTATCTGAAGGATAAATCCCAAAATCCGTACCTTTTTCGTCCGAAGTTGTTTTGTAATTGTCTTCTTTTCCTTCAAACTATGAACGTCGAACTTAGTGAGCAAGCAAGTTCGAAGTTTGCATGCAGGTTGGATGAACTGGTGACCGTGCAATGATCGCCGGAGTTGAAAAACGCTAATTAAGCAAGCCGCGAACTTCAGTGGCGTTTGAAAACGGAGATTAGCAACCGGCCAGGCCAATGGCGAACCAAACTTCGAGAAAAAACGCAGCTAAGCTAATGCTGAAAGTCAGCTACTTCCATGTCTTACGTCTACTGTCCAACAGCTGATAAGAATGCGTTCGCGTGATATGTGAAACATAAAATGTTTGAAACGTGATTAGTTCGGTGTAAGTAGACTAACAGGTTGTCAAAAGCAGTTTTTAAACCTATATACAAATATGATGAATAACACATAGAAGGAATGGGATAGTAGGAACTGATAATAACCCTCCGAAAAGCTTCCAGAAGCTAAATAGTTCACTAGCTGCGTCGCATACATCTTCAATGCGTATCCTGTTTCTACGAGTCGTAAAAATCTAACTTCCGTTCTTAGTACTTTGGTAAGGCCCTACCTCCAGCAAGCTTGGCATTATTGGTAGAATCACAACAGCAAAGAAAAAATTAGGACATCGGTAGAGACATGCTTATCGTAACACTTCTCTAAATTTTTCACTACCTTGAGTGTCTGTCTTGCGTACAAAAAGTGAAATGGAAAGAAAAAATTAAATATCACAGCGATCAGTCAACTTTCAGCTTTGTTCTTGGAACTCTTCTTGAAATTCTACATTTTAGATTTTTGTTGGCTTTTATACGTGTCCTCTAGGATGTAGAGGCTGCAGCCTAACCAACGCAAAGGAACAAATAATTTAGCTTGGCGAGGTTTACGGATTTCAAGTTCGAGACTGAATTATCTCGGATTTGTCGATGTTTCCACAGATTTTCACAGATTCGTATAAAATTTGATCAGATATGAGAGCTCAATTTTTACTACAAAAACAAATCTTGCTTCTTATTGGTTGGTTTTGGTACGACGGGTCATAAACGACCAACAGGATGCGAGAATCGATTTTAGTGTTCAAGCTTTGAAACCTTTCAGCTCTTATTTCCAATGAAACTTTTTTGCAAAATTAACGATTCCAACAATTTACACGCCCAACATGCTTACCAAACGCGGAAAACTTAGTCTCAAAGTCGAAAGTTCTATACCTCCCGATCTTGATTTTTTGTTTTTGTTCTATGCAATTTAGCTGATGGTGTAGAAATATCCGTTTTCGTCAGGTAGGCTGCAATATCTATATGCTGTTTAAGGATCATTTACACGGCGGGAATTTTTCCCCGGAGACGAGAGAGGAAAGTGTTCACACGGTACCCGGGTATTTATCAAGGGAGAGTACTGTCATGTGGCAATAAATTCCAAGGTTATAAAGCTCAGGATATCTCTTTACAATTGACACAAACATATTTCCATTTGGATCACTTCTTATGCGGACATAATCAAAATTATTGCTCGAAAATCCGATTTTGTTGTTGCTAACGTCATAAAATACCCATCGGCAAGCAAATCCCCGGGTAAAAAGTTCGCAAAATTGAAGTCCAAAATACCCGGGAATTTGCTGCTGTTGCGGGGAAAAATACCCGTGGAGTACGGGTAAATACCCATCGTGTAAACGTAGCTTTAGTTCGATCGCCATCTGTTTGGTAAAATTACGCACTTGCTTCGCAAAAGATGCAAACTTTAAAAGAAGAAACAGAAGGAAAGTAAGAGCAAATATTTCAAACCAGGGCTGACAGGTGATAAACTGGAAACGGATCACACGTTTACAGCAAGTATTTTGCAGTAAAAGCTGGCTAGTATGGGTTTTGATGTTTTCATCGGCACACGTTCACTGTTAGACGATGTTCATTAGCATACCTTTAGACAAAGTACCGTATCATAAATTTGCGAAATATCCACTTGAACTATCATCGCTGGTACTAAGATTTTCGCGTCATTCTGGACGACCAACAAGCAAGCCACATCGTGGGCTGTTAAAGTTTAACCGAAAAGGGCTGGGATTGGACAATCTAGTTACCCATCACTTATTCACTTAAATTGGCCTGAAGACCCGATGAAAATGCGTTACTTCATTGTTCAGCTATTCACGAATAATCGATTTCCAAATGGTGAAAATTCTGTGTGATTTGTGGTACCTCTATGTGCTTGTATTTTTGTTGTATGCCTTCCGAGAAAAATTTATGATTTTTATTTTATTTCCAGACACTAAGCAGTCTTCACCAATCTCGCCACTGCCAACTGAACAAGCCCAAAGGTGTCGATGGGATCCCAAAAATCTAATATTTGATCCAGACAATTGGGTCTTGTCTTCGCCTGATCCAGTCTTCGCCAGGCTAATCATCAGAGAGAACCAAGTTCAGATATACCTCTATAAGCCATTTCTATTATGACGATACCGACCAAAACTTCCTGCTTTACTTCTGCCAAGTTTCCGGTTTTGCCCGAATTCCGAGTGAACTACTAGTCCAGCAAAAAAAAAATTCAGAAATGAATCCAGCGTATCTCCTTATCCTTGTAAATACATGTAATCAACTTTAAATAAAACTTTGACTTAAAAAAAAATCCGATTACAACCGGATTCCGAACTAATTATATGTCCAGGTAAAAATGATTGACATATACAGACCCACCCTCTCTTCTTACCCCTAAATCTGTCATCTAATCAAATTCAGATAAAAATTTGCTTTTAACAAATTTTCCAGTTTTGGCCGGATTCAATGGTTTTCACAATCGTGTTCAGATTGTCTTTTTACCCCTACATCGAACACTTAATCAACTTCAAATGGGACTTTTACTTTTAACCAACTTTCCGTTTTTTTGCAGGGTTCCAGACGAACTACTTGTCTGGCGAGAAAATGCTTTGCACTTAAGTGTTCAGCATGTCTTCTTACCACTAAATCGAACATTTAATCAACTTCAAATGACTTTTTACTTTTAACCAACTTTCCGGGTTTTGCCGGATTCCGGACGAACTACTTGTCTGGCGAGAAAATGGTTTTCACGATCGTGCTCAGCATGCCTTCTTACCCCATAATCGACTATCACATTAGCTGTTTAAAAATAGTGTTTGTCCCTTAATTTGAACCCCCTCCCCCACCCCTAAATCTAGGGCTACAGAGCCCATCTAAGAACTTGACTTTAGCCTTGACGGTAAGAATCCTCACACCAAGTTTCATCAAAGTATCTCATTCCCTTAGAGAGTTATCGTGCTAACAGACGGATGGACAGACGGATAACTTTTGCGAGGTCATAGGTATCCCTCTACTTAAGTTTTGGCATCCCAAGAACCGCGTTTGTGTTGAGATTAGAATTTCCCACGTCATAGTAGAACTTACGCTGCGTGGACGGCCGTGGATATTCTGAACGTCATAACTAAAGCAAATAGTGGATACAAAAAAAAAAATCAGAATCCAAATAATTCAGTGTATTCAATTAAATGACACAAAATAAGTTGGTTTTTCAGTTAAACTTTAAAAACCAAGGTTTAACTGAAAAGTCCGCTTATTTTTACGTCTGATATCTGAACACACTGAAATACTTTGACCCATCTAGGGGATTTTGTATTTTTTTTTTCATCCGAGGCTCTAGCAATAACGTTCAGAATGTGCACTGCTTGCGAGACAACCCATAATTCATCCTTACGCGAAGAATTTGAATTTCATAAGAAGCATGTATTTCCATGATAAAAGACATGCCCGGAAAAGTTCACGGCTGAAGGAAGTAGGAAGAATGATATTACGAAGAGTCTTGCAAAGAATTCGCCATTTTCCGTTTATTTTTCAGCAATGGCTTACCTTTGTAGCTGGTAAACACTTCAAGCATATAGGGACAGGCGAATAGAGGTACCACTAATTCGAAAAAAAGAAGTTCATTCGATGAAATCGGTTGTCTGTTGATAACGGACAAACGGAGTAAAAGCATTTTTTTCGGGTTTCCTTGCCTATTTAAGTGAATAAGTGGTATGTATAACGATCGGATCTCAGTCCTATTCAGTTAAATTTTACGATTTAGCTGAACTGCCCAATTCTTAAAAGACATTTCTTACGTATGATGGTAGTCATTTTACTTCAGTAGCCCGATGAAAAATTTGCAGTCTGCGTAGTTGTATGATAGTTGTACGAAAAAGTTGCATTGATATGTAATATTAAAGAATACTATCATTTAATGTGCCTCAGATTGGGCCAATCTTAAGCAGTAGTATCCAGTAGCACCCTGTCTTGCTCATAGTAGCATGCAGTAGAATGCAGTAACACGGTAGCCTTGACGTTGAAGCATGTAGTAGCATCAGTTAGTACTGCATGAAACTTTTTCGTACAACTTCATACTACTATTTTTAGATAAATTTTTCATCTGAAGTGTTTTCATCCATTCTCATTACCGAGATTCTTCACTTCTTCAGTGCATCCCATCTACTGTATTAGCAATACACTGATTATCACGCTTGCCAAGCATTACTAACGATGCTACTACATGCTTCTACTTCAAGGCTACCGTGTTACTGGTCCCTTGCCAAGTAGTACTATATGCTACTATTAGCACGACTGGTTGCTCCTATGGCAAGACAGGATACTACTCGATACTACTACATAAGATTGGACCAGTCTGAAGCAAATTAAATGATAGTATTCGTTGCTATTACATAGTATTGCATGTAACTTTTTCGTACTACTACCATACTACTACGCAGGCTACACATTTTTCATCGGGATACAGTGTGAGGGGCCCTTTAAGTTCTACTAGACTAGTATTGAACCACATGTGTCCTTTTCTAATTATTTTCGTTTTGTGTTCATTTCAGTCTCAATTTTTCCAGCGAAAATTGCCAAAGAATAACGATGACAATAATAATCGAGCTTATAGAAATCTGCGGCAGGTTTACTGCACCGTTCCGGAGGAAAGTAGGAGAGAAAGGAGTCACGTTGCTTCTGATAGTAGTTCTAATCTTATAGGGCTTATTTTCAATTCTGGTAGGATGTTACCGGGAACTTGTAAGAACCTTCTGTTGGTCATGCGCCAAGCAGCTTGAAACACGGATCTAGGTTCTTGTTTCCCGTACATAGCCGGATTGCACTCGGGAAAAATAAGATGCCCGGAACACAAACAGTCCGTCTTTCTCATGCCAGTATTGTGCTCGGCAAGACCAATTGCTAAAACCACATAATAACTGTTGTGTCTAACTGTATTTTGCGGCTGAAATCCGGTCAGGGACAGTTAAAAAACCGGGCTTTGAATTGCTCACAAAGGAACGCGCTTGCAATTAGTGTGTTTCAAATTCTGTTTTCGGATTAGTACCTATTCCATTTTCAGACCGAAAAAAAAAATGAAATCTTGGTTCAACGTCAGGAATAGTATTTGATGGTGCAAAACGGAAACGTCAGCTGAATTTTATTGGAGCTATATTTCGGCCCTTCTTGGCAAGGGTCCTCTTCAGGCTCTAAACCGCTCAAGTTGGAAAAACGAACTTGTGGGAAACAACAGTGAAAACTTTCACTGAACTCGTTTTCCAACTTGAGCGGTTTGAGCCTGAAGAGGACCCTTGCCAAAAAGGGCCGAAATATAGCTCCAATAAAATTCAGCTGACGTTTCCGTTTTGAACCATCAAATATGATTCGCAGTCAGCTTGGGCTGAAGGAATATTTATGTCAGGAATAGGCTAGGGGAGACGGGTTTGGATTAGTATTTTTAGCGAATCAGTGCTATTTGCTCATGTCTTACCTAGCTTCGGAAAAAAAAATCCTTCAGATTCCTATCCTACTGTGAGCAATTTGTTTTCCTGAAACTGGTCAAGAGTGCCGAACCTGTCCCACCCCTGTCCACGTCCGGCATGTCATTATCTCGTACTAGGGCCAATGGCAAAACTCTCTCGAGTGGGCTTTTTTCAGTTTCAGTTTCATTGGAATATATTTAAAAACACAAAAAAAATACACAATTAACATTCCTGCCAGGAAAGCACAAAAGGAGTTCTTGCCTAGGGCAGGGAAATAACCGTATTAGTTAAACAACAAACAGAAACAGCTAACTGAATACTCTATACAAAGTAGAAGTAAGGGGACGAACAAAATATATATACTTGATTGATTGATTGATTGAAAATTAACCAATGGTTTCAAATTTAAATGAAAAAAAGAGAGAAAAATAAGGGAAACAAGGAACGAGAAAGAAAGAAAACAAACACAAAAAAGAAAACAGGGGAGGGGGTGTAAAGGAGGATAACACTAAACAATTTTCCTGTAATGACCTCTCGCTACTCGCTTGAACGAAATAAGGTTATTCGAATTTATAATAATAAAATACTGTAAAACTGAAGTTTGAACTTTGGAAAAGTAATAAAAGGATATCTGACATTGCTGAAATAACGGTAAAGACTCTCTTATAAACATTATTATATTACACTGTATCCGCACTAAAAACCAAGCTATTTATTTGTTATTCCCGCTGAAGGATGGAACGCAAACCTAGAACTTGAAAATATTATGTGGCCGATGCACATTATTGTTATGCTACTCCAGCATGTGGGGCCCACGTTCGGCAGGGGGGATTGCAGAGAAAATGGCATGCCGAACGAGGGGATTTTCGCCACCTTTCGGGAAATTATAGTTTCAGATGAAAACAAAGATGCCTCTGATCTAAACAGCTGAAAATATCAGATCAAGCCTACCCGAAATCGGCACTTTTAATAGCTTTTTCTTCTGCAGACATTTATACCGACTTTTCAACCCTTTATGAACCCGAAAATTTTCACTTTAATGGCTTAAAACACCATTTTTCAACACAAACTGCAAAACTGATCAGACAGCATCGAAGCTGCAATCAAAACATCCGGTATAACTGAGATTTCAGAGTTTTTCTAAAGATGGCACGCCTTTCAAATCAAAATGACGAACTTTCTGTCCTACTACTATGTTTTTCGTTCTGAAACCCAGTTTACGGGTCGTAGCCCTTTCCGAGATTAACAAAATTCTGGAAAGAAAAATCGGTAACGTGGTAAAAGTGCCGCTAAAAAAAATTTTTTTCGTGCTTCTTATTATTTATGATAACTCTCGAAAGAACTGAGATATCCTGATCAAACTTGGCGTCAGCACCATTTACATCGAATTAATTGTCTAGATAAACTTAAGCCGCTTTCACATTGACGGGTCGTTGCGGAGGCGTTTATCTTGAGTTGCGTAGAGTATCTTTCCCACCAGCGCGAGAAGCTTTCATGATGGACGCGTACTGATGTTTTCCTTTCTCGTTTTCTTCTGCTGAATTTCCGTGTCTTTCATCATTAGTAAGTTTTTCTTCATCATTAGTAAGTCTTTTCCGTTTTTTTCTTTAAAGACCTCAATTTTTTACTGAAAATCTGATGCGTCCGCAATGCAAGAACAGAACGAGGTTCTATTCTTGCGTCGAGTATCATTTGTCTAACGTAGCGTTTACACGGACAAGAAATCCTGTCGAGTAGAAAGGAATTCTGGTCGACTCGAAAGGATTCCGTTCGCGAAGACAAGTAGAAAAAAAGTCTAGCGGGACGAGAATCCTTTCATGATGAAAGGAATTCCGGTCTACTTGAAAGGAATCTCGTCGGCGGCGCTGGTAAGAAGTACTAAAAAAAAGTCTAGCTAGCTTTTGACAGCAGCAATCATCAGTACTTCTGTCATAAATGCTCTCAAAACATTTTTTTATTGGCTAGTGAATTTCTTTATGTCAGATCTTCTCGTCTGAATAATTAATTTTTTTCCCTCTGCGTGTAAACATGATCTTGTCACCAAGATCGGATTCTGTTCAAGTTTTCCTGTACTTGTAAACGCTGCATAACCTCTACGTTGCATAGCCGCAAGAGCGACGGCATAGTTTGCGTAGCTCAATGCTAAAGGGTCAACGCGTTAATGTGAAAGCGGCTTTAATGTGATAGAATAACTAGTAGTAGTTATTTAGTAGTTAGTAGTTAATAGAGAGTAAACAGATAGTCCGCGAAACGGATAAATAGGCTGAGATTTTTTCAGCAATATTTCACTCCTCTTCGGCTACAGTCCTCGCCATCCTTTAGCTAGATGAAAGGAATCTGCTCAGCGGTGTCCAAACGAAATATCAGCACTAGTTTTTGGGATCCCAAAACATAAGTGGAGGGATACTTATGACATCGCGAAAATTGTCCGTCCGTCTGTCTGCCAGCACGATAACTCTCGAAGGGAATGAGATATTTTGATGACACTTGGTGTGAGGATTCTTTGGGTCAAGGGTAAGGTCAAGTTCGTATATGGACTCTGTAGCCCTATATTTAGGGGTGGGGGAGGGGGTTCAAATTAAGGGACAAAGAAAATATTTTTAAAAAGCTAATGTGATAGTCGATTATGAGGTAAGAGGACATGCTGAACACGGTGATGAGAATTATTTCTCGCCGGATAAGTAGTTCGTCCGGAATCCGGCAAAAGCCGGAAAGCTGGTTAGAATTAAAAGTTTCATTTGAAGTTGATTAGATGTTCGATTACGGGGTAAGAATTACCTGCCGAACACGATGATGAAGACCATTAGTTCGCCCGGAATCCGGCCAAACCGGAAAATTTGCTAAAAGCGAAAGTTTTATGTGAAGTTGATTAGATGACAGATTTAGGGCTAAGAAAAAAACCTGAGTCTGTATATGACAATAATTTTTTACCCGGACATATAATTCATCCGGAATCCGGTTGACACCGCAATCTTATAAGTTAAAGTTTTATTTGAAGTTATTAGATGTTCTTTATATCGATAAGGAGATACGCTGAATTCCTTGCTGAATTGTTCTTTTTTTTTGCTGGACAAGTAGTTCGCTCCGAATTCGGCCTAAACCGAAAATTTGGCAGAAGTAACGCAGGAAGTTTTCGGTCAGTATGGTCAAAATAGATATGGCTTATAGAGGGATATCTGAAATTGGTTTTCTCAGATGATTAGCGTGTGCGAAGACAAGGACCCAATTGTCTGGATCAAATATTAGATTTTTGGGGATCCCATCGAAACCTTAGGTCTTGTTACCTCTATCAATTTCTAAGAAGTAATTCCCCCAAATAGGATATTTATAGTTGATTGAAACTTCGTTTACTTTATTTCAGTTTTATTTCTTCTAGCTACAGCCTTACGAGTACCCTTGCCGAAACAACGCTAGAACACATATACCCCAATTCTGAAGCACTCCCAAAAATGAGGATTTGTGTATGACCGATTTTGCCTGGGTGAGGGTTATAATGAACAAATGCCAGTTTGGGCCCTTGCTTAAGTTTCATATAAGCCAATCGCGGGCCAGCCCGTCCGCTGACCATAACTAGGGTAGTTGCGAAAGAGCTTTGAGGATGTTATTAAAAGGCATATGAAAGTTTAACTGAATAAGGCCGACATCCAACAGTCTAGTTACACTTCACTTATTTACTTAAATAGGCCTGAAACCCGAATAAAAATGCGTTAGTTCGTTTCCACAGATAATCCATTTCATCGAATGGACTTATTCTTTCGGATTTGTGGTACCAAAATGTGCTTGTACCCTCTATGCTTGGAATATTCAGAAACTAAAAAGGTGAGACATTGCCGAAAAATAAAACATATAACAAAAAGACATATCTCATTATTACTTTCCTACTCCCTTCAGAGGAGTTGCTTCCTCCAATTTTCCGATTTTGGCGTCTAAACACATGGAAGTGCAGGCTTTTGCTGAAATTCAAATTCGTCTGGATGAATTCTGAGTTGTCGTGCAAGCGGCACACAATCAGAATGGTATTGCTAGAGCCCCGGGTAAAAAATGCAAAATCCCTTAGCTGAGTCAAAAAAATTCAGTGTACTCAAATATCAGATGCAAAACTAAACAGACTTTTCAGTTAAACTTTAAGCCCATTAACCGGATTCATTTGAATATTCTTTGAGCCCAAGCTGACTTTGAAACATTTACTCAAACAATGTTTACAACGGATACGTCAGCTATGATTCTTCATCAGCGATATTTCGGCCCTTCTTGGCAAGGGTCCTCGTCAGGCTGTCAAGACCCTTGCCAAGGAGGGCCGAAATATCGCTGATGAAGAATTATAGCTGACGTATCCGTTGTAAACATTGTTTGAATAAACGGATTCATTTGGTAATCGACAACGGATTCAACCATTCGTGGGGAGTAGAAGGAGGGCGGAACCTTGTCGAAGGCAAGGCGGCGAGCAATTCGAGTGAAACTTTTGATGATCTACTTAGCTATCCCTGACATCAATGAATCTGTCACTAGACTAGGATAGGAATAACCTACGGCTAACTTCCCCACATAAGGAACGATCCTTTTTGGGATACTTTAAAAGTCTACCTTCACTATCATTCCAGCTTATCTATCAGCTGAAAGCCTTACAAATCTCGTGGACATGGTGGAGCTCTCAGTCCAAATGACTTTCACGGCATAACTTAATATGGGGGGGGGGCAAAGGAATGTAATTGAGAACCGGGAGATTGCTTATATGCGGAAGCGAATCCTAAATTGGAAAAGAATCCGACAAATCCATTAAAAGGAATTAATAAATAGCAAGACCCAAGGCTCTTAGGGAAGAAGAGATGAAAAAAAAAAGGAGACAACCAATCACATCTGCAGTGTCACCTTTTCAAGGGAGGGGGGGGGGGGGGCATTATTATAGATTTCTGGTTAAAAGTAAACAGTAAACAGACGTGAAATAACTTCAGCTGTGACAAAAAAGTGACAGTTCAACATGTTAAAGTCTAACCGAAAAGGGCTAAGACCCAGCAGTCTAGCTACATATAACGCATCGACAATAGGCTTGTAAACCCGTTAAAAATGCGTTACACCGTTTGTCCACTTTCCCTCTATGCTTGAAATATTTACCAACTACAAAGCTAAGTAAAAGTAAAATGGCAGATTTCTTGCAAGACTCGCTTAATCCTGCAAATCCAGGCTTGTTTTCAAATTCAATCTCCGCCTCTCGATGAATTTAGGGTTGTCGTGCAAGCAGCGAACATTCTGACCGTCATTAGACGTCACTAGAGAAAACTACAAAATCTCTTAGATCGGCCAAAATATTTCAGTGTAATCAAATATCAGATGTAAAAATAAGCTGCCTTTTCAGTGAAGTTTTAAATTTTTGTCGAAGAGCTTATCGTCCGAGTTTCCCACCAAGGACCAAGAGCATACAGTTGCCATACTTCAGTTCAGATTCCCCGGAAGAAAAGAGGATCAGCTCCGATGTATCTAATGCCTCCTCACTATTTTTTATTTCTTTACGACCCGCTTTTTAGTTACAGTGCAGTAAAAGAAAAAAAAAGTAAAAGATACAAATTAATACACTAAACAAAGCAAATTAAATAAACATTTTGTAGACTTTAATCTTGACTCTCCATGGAAAGATTAAATTTGGACAACGGAAGAGTGAAAACAATAGTGAAAGAAAAAATCAAAAATAGAAATTCACTGGTATTCATTATTATATTTTTAGAACAGAATGAAATGAAATGATAAAGCAAGTATAGCCTACTTCTAGAGGGTGACTACTGAAATATTAGAAAGTCTGGAAACAAAAAAAAAAAACCGTGACCTCCAGCTATTGCCCCCTCTTGTTTCTTGGTAAATATCCAGGGCGATTGAGATTCCGTACATATCTACCTAGCGTATTTTGGCCTTTTTGGTATGCTCGTCGCGACAACATTAGGGAAATTTGAATTGCTTCGGAACCGCTAATCTAAACGAGGTTTCACTAAATTTACATGAAGTCTCGTGGGTAAAAGCGAAAAAGGAAGAGAAAACAAAGCGGGGGAAGGTGCCTATAAGTTGATTTGGGCAACGCCTAGAGGCACCACAGTCCGTCTCTCTATAACCAGGACGATTTGAGGATCAACCAGTTTGTGCTTTTTCAGCTTGGAAGACAAGCCAAAAAAGAAGCAAACAACAACAAAAATAATTATTAACAACACGTATTCATATGTCAAATTCACCTTATAGTCCGTGTTCAAACCTGGACTTTCCAATCCTGATCTGCTCTTACTTGTTCGGACTTAAGAAATTTTTCAAATTTTAATTTTTAAGAACCAGGCTCTCGACGTGTAAAGGGACGCAGGCTTTTTCAAAGATTACGGTTCTGGAAAATGTTCGACTTCCTTGGGACCCCGGGTCCTATTGATCCTAGTGTGACCAACCGTAAAGAGCATCAGTTCGTATTCACACATCACTTGGTCTGCTACACATGGTGATTCGTTGTGAGCAATACATAAAATAAAAATGAAAGGAAACTTCCAAATTATTTGCACGGATTAATTATTTGCAAGTTGCATATAGGACTCATGAATATGCCATTTGCTAATCATTCATAGATCATTTGCCAAGCTCATGGGAGAATTCTAACGTCCCGGAATCGGAAGGAACAATAACAAAGGTTTCGACGGGATCCAAAAAATGTAATATTTGATCCAGACAAATGGATCTTGTAGATATCCGGTCTTCGCAAGACTCCTTGAACATTTTTACTATCAGAAACAGATAACAAATCAGAACTTCCTGCATTACTTTTGCCAAATTTCCGGTTTCGACCGGATTCCTGCCGAAATACTTGCCCGACAAAAAACTAAAGCTCAAAAATTAATTCAGCTTATTTCCTTACCCCTGTATCGAACCTCTAATCAACTTCAGATCAAACTTTAACTATTAAGAAGTTTTCCGGTTTCAGCCGGATTCCTGGCGAAGTGTATGTCTGGGTAGAAAATGACTGTCATATACGAATTCAGCATATTCATATCCCTCAACTGAACATCTAATCAACTTCAGATATACTTCTACTTTTTGACAAATTTTCCGGTTTCAGCCTGATTCCGGGCGAATTATATGTTTGGCGAGAAAATGATTTTCATATCTGAGTTCAGCATGTCCTCTTACCCCTACATTGAGTGTCTGATTAGTTGACATTGCCTCATTTAACCCCATAGCCCAGAGGCGTTACTAGCCAAAATGTTTTTTTTTGGGGGGACGAGGCATTTACCGACCGGCTGGTAATTTTTTCCGACTTTTTCTGCAGAAAAAACGACTCTTTTCAACAACGAAAATGACATTTTTGAAAAAAAAATCTACTGATTTTTAGAAAAATCCACTGAATTACAGAAAAACCGACTATTCTGACGAAAAATGGACCAATTTTCAGAAAAAAACGACTGTTTTCATGAAAAAAAAATCAACTGTTTTGACGAAAAATCGAGGCGCTTTGCGCCGACTCCGTTGTTTTTTACCGACTGGCGGACAGTATTGGGGGGGGGGGGCGCCCCCCCCCCAGTCTTGACGCCCCTGCCCTAGCCCGCCCCTAAATGTATGGCTACAGAGCCCATCTACGAACTCGACCTGTCCCTCGACCCAAAGAATCCGCACACCAAGTTTCATCAAAATATGTCATTCTTTTCGAGAGTTATCGTGCTCACAGACGGACGGACAGACATATGCACAACTTTTACGAAGTCATAGGTATCCCTCCACTTGCGTTTTGGGATCCCAAAAAGTGATAGGCGAACAACAAGAGGTTAGACACTGCAATTAATAACACGGGGGAAACGAAAGCATGCGCAGTTTCGTATTGCCTTATACATTAGAAACACGAAGTACAGTTGGTTTCATCTAGAAACCCCCTAAATCCAAATAACCATTTATTGGCAAGCCTTCGTAGCTTTCTGTGAAAAACACGAAAATCTCATTTTTATGGTACTTGCAGCTCAGCTCAAGTGCCATATACCGATCACTTTTCAGTCTGTCTGTCAGGTCACTTTTCTCGAGTTAGGGTACTTCCAGACGTGCTAGGACGATGAAACTTGGCAGGCATATCAGGGACCCGACCAGATTAACTTACAAATAATGATTTCCCAGATCCGACTTTCCCCGGATCCGGTAGTCCGGAAACTAGGAACAAGGGTAGCAAAAGGGCAAAGTCCAGATGTGGTATCAATCCAACGTCCTCTTTGGTGGAAGCCTCGCCCACTAGCATATACCGCCGTTCTTACTTGTGTTTAGACCTGAGTGCAGGAACAGCTACAGTTTAAGGATTAAAGTAAGATCGACGGTCGGAACAGAACTAAACTTCTATCTGATTGTGTTCTGCCTTTTCCCAAGAAAGTAAGCTACTTCTGTCTCCATTTTGTACTCTGGTCCAAATGAGGTCAAAGTAGCCTAATTATATTTTGATACTGTTCCAGATTGAGACTCCAAAACCAGATTAACTTGGAAACAATCGCTTTCCCGATCCGGTCATCGTGAGGGGAGTGGAGGGATAGGAGGTCTGGAAACTAGTAACATACATAACTTCGGAACGGGTAATCGGACATGCATGAAACTTGACATAGGTCAAGAAAAAAGGCTTCAGATGCTCAGTTTCAAATCCGGACCAGATATGATAACTGGGGGGCGGGGCGGGCTGGAGGGGGGCACCGGAAATATTGAGAAGTGCTTCAACATAAGCTAGGACAATGAAACTTGGCAGGCATATCAGGGAACCGACCAGATTAACTTGGAAAATAATCACTTCCCAGATCCGGCCATCGTGGGGGGAGTGGAGGTATGGGAAATCCGGAAACTAGTAACATGCATAACTATGGAAAGAGTAATCGGACATGCATGAAACTTGACATATGTCAAGAACAACTGTCTCGGATATTGAATTTCGAATCCGGACCAGATTCGATACTTGAGGGGGGGAGGAGGGGGACACCGGAAATCTCGTGGAACGCTTCAAAATAAGCTAGGACAATAAAACTTGGCAGTCATACAAGGGAACCGGGCAGACTAACATGGAAATAATCACTTCCCAGATCCAGCCATCACGGGGAGAGTGGAGGGATGGGGAATCCGGAAACTAGAAACATGCATATCTTGAGAACGGGTAATCGGACATGCATGAAACTTGACAAGTGTGAAGAACAAGGTCCTCGGATTGTCAATTTCAAATCTGGTCCGAATCCGAAAGCTGGGGTGGGGGTAGAGGGGGGGACCGGAAATCTTTTGAAACGCTTAGGGTCGAGGGATCGGGATGGAGCTTGAATGGAAGAACGAGCATTAACCCTAGATGCTTTATTGACAAAACAGGACCGAATCGTGTCGCAGTGGAGGGTGTCCGAGGGGGTTTCCTGGATGTCCGGTGATCACGAGTTAGGGTACTTCCAGATGTACCGGGACCATGAAGCTTGGCAGACAATTAGGTACTCTCGCAGGTTGCCCTGAAAATAGTTCCTTCCCAGATACGATGATCTTGGGGGGAGTGGAGGGATGGGGGATCCAGGGTCTAGTGACATGCATAACTTTGGAACGGGTGATCGGACGTGAATGAAACTTGATAAGTATCAAGAACAAGTGTCTCAGATGATCAATTTCAAGCCGGGAACGAACCCGATAACTGGGGGGGGGGGGCCGGAAACCTCTTGAAACGCTTAGAGTCGAGAGATCGTGATGGGACTTGGAGGAAAGAACAACCATAAGCTGTAGAGACAATATTAACAAAACAGGACCAGATCATGTCACAGTGAGGGGAGTTGGAGAGGGTTTTTCAGAATTCCGGTGGTCACGAGTTGGGGTACTTCCAAATATGCTATGACCATGAAACTTGGCATGCATGTTGGGGACTCTATCAGATTGGCTTAGAAATAGTCCCTCACCCGATCCGATCATCGTTGTGGGAGAAACAGTTGTCAGTGAGTGGAATAACCATTTCAGATTTACTAGATCAAGCACATTTTCTGATGGCTAACTGTTCTTACAAGGGCCATGTGAGCTTTCCGCTCTTGTTGTATTTTGTTTGCAACGAATGGTCAGCTTCAAACCTTATATTCTTTGAAGAAGATGCTAAATTACGCTGGTCATTATAGTAATAAAATAAAAATATATTACACTAACTATTCACTTTGTTACACATTTCTGTAGAAAAGGCCACAAAACGAGTTCATGAACCTTCAGGTTCGTCCTTTGGAAGGTTCTGATATACTTTATTGTCGATAGTCCTGCTATTTTTCGGCACATTAGCTGTGATCGCTAGCTCTCATAACAGCCTTTCAGTCCATCTACCCTCCAAACAAGAGCTATGAGCTCATATGGCACTTGTTAAGGGTAGACGTGATGCAAGAAAGTAGACGAGAACGTCATAAATACCCCCTTCAACCCCCCTAGGATCGGACCTAGAAATAGGGCATCTAGTTTCACTCGAGTCTGAGCATTTCCGGCATCGCCTCAGATCATTTAGGGCAAATGACATGTCTACCTTCCAAGTTCAGATCCACTAGCTAGCACAAGCAGATCCGGCTTGCCACACTATTTATGGTACCCTCCCCCCCCCCCCTCCAAACTCCCACTACCGCGGCCGAATCTGGTTCGGACATATAAATGGATCATCTAAAGCATCTTCTCTTTCCGGCCATCAAGTTTCACTCGAGTCTGAGCATTTTTTCGGGAAACTCCGGTACCCCGCCCCCCCACCAAAAGCCTCGGATCGGATCCGTACACTAAAATATTTATCTACGGCATACGATCTCTCTAATTTCAAAGTTTCATCCAGATCACTCCACGAAAGTCCGGGACTCCCCCTTCAACTTCCCCACTGTGGCCGAATACGACTAGGGCACATAAACTTCACATCACTGGCACCTTCTCTTCTTGTCTGTCAAGTTTGTATCGGAGCATATCTGCAAATTTTCGGTTACCGCTTCATCCTCCTCCTACCGAGGCCGGATCCCGTCCAGACACCAAACAACAAATTTAAGCCCCATTTTTCGGTCACCCTCCAACTCCCCCAATTATGGCCACATGTGGTTTGGACACGTGTTTTGCATATCCAGGTCATCAGTTCTTATCACCCATACAGTGTCACTCGAATTGTACCACCCGTTCGCAACCCACGGAAGTCAGTAATTTCCGGATTCCGGTCCCTTAACTCCCCCAAAAATGGTCGGATCCAGGAACCGAGGCATTGTGCGAGGTCCTTAAGTATAGTCGGTCAGGTCACTAATATGCCTGCCAAATCTGATCGTCCTTAGCCAGGGGCGTCCCGAGACTTTTTTGGTAAAAGCAGTTGTTTTTTTTTTGCACTTGGCTGTGATGATCCGCACTAAGGCTGCTAGAAATTCTTTTGTAATCAAAACTCTTGAGGCAAAAATGATCCTGGTCCCTTTAGGACCATGAATATATATGGTCTGGTCAAAAGTATTTTGTTTACTCTTCGTTTAAGATGCGCACTTTAAGGTGCTAGAAAGTCATTTCTAAGCAAAACCCTTGAGGCAAAAATATCATGGGCTCATATGGGGATCATGAAAGTATAGATGTTGCTTAAAAGTATTTTTTGTACTTTGCGGTGAAGAGAGTACTTTAAGGGATGGTCCGATCTGGAAATTGACAATTTTTAAGCCAATCATATCAAGTTTCTAATTTTCAAGCAAAATTTCATCGTCCTAGCACATCTGGAAGTACCTTAAATCGCCAGACCACCCTCCAACTCCCTCCAGAGTGCCCGAATCCGGTCCAGTTCTGTTACTGGTGTGTCTAGGCTTACGTTTGTTTTTACCACCAAGTGTCATCCCAATCGCTACACTTTAAGCGTGTCACAAGATTGCCCCCCCCCCAGACTCCCCCACATTGATCGGATCCTGTCCGCACTTGAAATGGGACATCTGAGACATGAGTTCTTTCCGAATATCAAGTTTCATTAAGATCTGATCACCCGTTCAAAAGTTGGACATTTCTCAACATTCCGGATTCCCCGTCGCTCCACTCCCCCACGATGGTCAAATCGGAGAAATGACTGTTCTTAAGTTAAAATTGTCGAGTCCCTGACATGCCTGCCAAGTTTCATCGTTTTAGTGTAAACATCTTAACTCGGGATCACCGGAATTCCAGAACCCTCGATCGACCCCCCCCCCCCCCACAGTGCTCGGATCCGATCCGGTCTTGTCAACTATGTATCTGGGGCTTTTGCTTGTTCTTCCAACCAAGTTTCATCCTGATCCATCCACTCTGAACATGTCACACGATTTCCTGTCCCCCACCCCCCTCCAACTCCCCCCAAAGTCACCGGATCCATTCTAGACTTGAAGTGTGACACCTGAGACAGGAGGTCTTTCCAAAGATCAGGTTTCATTAAGATCCGATTCCCCGTTCAAAAGTTAAAAATACGTCAATATTCCGGATTCCCCCTCCCTACACTCCCCTCATGGCGGTCGGATCGAGAAAGTGACTATTTCCAAGTTAGTTCGGCAGGGTCCCTAATATGCCTGCCAAGTTTCATCGTCCTAGCAATTCTGGAAGTACCCTAACTCGAGATGAGTGGCCTGACCGACCGACAGACCGAAAAGTGATTGGTATATCGCACTTGAGCGAAGCTACAAGTGATATGAAACTAACTAAAACAAAACCTAAGGTTTCGACGGGATCCCAAATCTAATATTTGACCCAGACAACTGGGTCTTGTCTTCGCCAGGTCCAGTCTTCGCCAGGCTAATCATCAGAGAAAACCAAGTTCAGATATACCTCTATAAGCCGTATCTATTTTGACGATACTGACCGAAACTTCGTGCTTTACTTCTGCCAAATTTCTGGTTTCGGCCGAATTACGAGCGAACTACTTGTCCAGCAAAAAAAGAAAATTCAGAAAGGAATTCAGCGTCTCTCCTTATCTCTATAAAGAACATCTAACCAATGTCAAATAAAACCTTAACTTATAAACAAAAAACCGGTTACAACCGGATTCCGGACAAATTATATGTCCGGTTAAAAATTATTGTCATATACAGACTCAGCGTCTCTTCTTACCCCTAACCTGGCATCTAATCAACTTCAAATAAAACTTATTACTCTTAACAAATTTTCTGGTTTGGGCCGGATTCCGGGCGAACTAGTTGTCCGGGTAGAAAATGCTTTTCACATAAGTGTGCAGCATGTCTACTTACCCCTAAACCAAACATGTAACCAACTTCAAATGAAACTTTTACTTGACGGACAACTTTTACAATGTCATAGGTATCCGTCCACTTGCGTTTTGGGATCCCAAAAATAAGGAACAGACCGAGAGCGGTATAACAACCGAATTTTGGAATGGAATAAAACTCTTGTTAGAACCACCTACAACAACCGAATTCGGCAAGTCTAGTAACAGAAACGGCCTAAGGAAAAATCTAGAGAATTACCATATTCGGTAACGAATCAGAACCAAATGAATCTGACCGAATTTAATTATGAAATGGACAGACCGAATGCGACCGAATTACCGAATTCGGTAAAGAACGAGACCAAATAAACAGGTTGAATCCCCGAATTTATGAAGGGACGGAACAATTGCGGTGAAATCGATGCAGAGTTAACAAAAGTTGGATGAATTAGTAAATTCGGTAAAGAAAGGGGAACCAATAAACACGTTAAATCACCCAATTTGGAAACGCGGGGACACAAGATTTTATGAAATGGACAGCACGGCTTCGCCGCGGTGCCCGTTTTGACCGAATGCCCAAAAATTAGGGGGGGGGGGAGCAGCCCCGGGACTCCCCTGTCCTTAGCACATGTGGAAGTCTCCTAACTCGCGATCAGCGGAATTCCGAGAAACCCCCTCCAACTCCCCCTAAAGAGCCCCGGTATGATCTGGTTGTGTCAAAAACATATCTAGGGCTTATGTTGTTCTTCCCACGAAATTCCATTCCGATCCTTTAAGGCTAAGCGTTTCACATTTGATAGTGCAAAACGCTACGTCAGCTGAATTTTATTAGAGCTATATTTCGTCCCTTCTTGGCAAGGGTTTTGCACTATCAAATATGATTCGCAGTCAGCTTGGGCTGAAGGAATATTTATGAACGTTTCACGAAGTTTTCAGACCCCCCTCCCCTCCAACACCCCCCGAAAAGTATCGGATCTGCTCCGGCCGTGATATGGAACATCTGAGACGACAGCTGTTCCAATAGCCAAGGTTCAATCAAATCCCGTCGCCCACTGAAAAGTTATGATGAGTGCCACTAGAGCCCGGATTCCCCATCCCTACGCTCCCCCCACGATGGTTGGATCACGCAAACGACTATTTGCAAGTCAGTTTGTTCGAGTCTCTGATATGCCTGCCGAGTTTCACAGTCCTAGCACATCACGAAGTACCGAACTCGCGGGATCACCAGAATTCCGGACCCCCACCTACATCCCCCGTAGTGCCCGAATCCGGTACGGTTATATCAGTGATGTATCTAGGACTTATGCTCATCCCACCACGTTTCATCGAGATACCTCCACCCTAAAAGCCTTTCCTAAGATTTCCGTGTTTGCACCTCCATCTCCCTCAAAGTCACCGGATCCGGTCCGGATTTTAAATGGGTCGTTGAGACACGAGATCGTTCCAAATATCAAGCTTCATTGAGATCCGATCACCCATTCAAAATATATAAATACCTCAAGATTAGGGATTCACCCGCCCTCCACAAAAAAACCCACGACAAAACCAAAGTGTTGCTCTCGCAACAGAATAACAAGACCAAAGGTTTCGATGGGATCCCAAAAATTCAATATCTGATCCAGACAACTGGGTCTTGTCTTAGCCAGATCCAGTCATCGCCAGACTCCTTGAACATTTTTACAATTAAAATTCAGAAACAGATAAAGGCCGAATAGCTAGTCATCTGAGAAAATCAAGTTCAGATATGGATTCAGCATGTGTGTTTACCCCTATAAGTCATATCTGTTTTGACGAAAACTTCCTGCCACTTCTGCCAAGTTCCTGGTTTCGGTCGAACTCCAGAACTACTTGTCCGGCGAAAAAAGAAAGCTCAAAAACGAACTCAGGGTATCTTCTTTCCCCAATATTGAACATCTAATCAACTTCAAATAAAAATTTAACTTATAACAAATTTTCCGACTCCAGTCGGATTCCGGTCGAACTATATTTCCGGGTAAAATACGATTGTCAAACACGGATTCAGCATCTCTTCTTACCCTGAAATCGGTTATCGATTCAACTAGAAATAAAACTTAAAGCACAATGGACACTTCTAATGCTTTACTTTGTATTAAATGCTTCACAAAAAAACATTTCCGACTTCCTTTAGAAGGCGCTACGAAAATCGGCCGTTTTCTTGTTATCCCTTGTCTTTACCCCTCTGGCATTTCGGCGATCCAAATCTTAGCAGCTGGGATATTGTGGCAGGGTATTCAAAAACTCCCAGCAATGCTTGATAGAAAAGGATATATTTGAGATGGCACCAAAGTCAAGCCGCAGATGCAGTTTACCTAATTGTTCTAGTGTTTCCTCAGAAGTTCCATGGCTTAAACTGCCTATTAAAAGTTTTTCTTTGTGGAATAGTGTTGTGAAGCTTGCTTTATAAAATGTACCAAAATATGCAATAAGCTTATAAAATATAACATAGCTACAAAAATCGTTCAAAAACAAATAACCTATTCGAATCTGAATTATACAAGCTGATTTATGCATAAAATAAAGATCTACTAAGTATTATAAGAAACATCACTTTTATCTTTCTCCAAGCTAGTAAACTGAGCATGTACTGGACCAAAAAATTACGCTTTGAAATATCACAGAGAGGAAACTGTTGAAAAAGCTGCTGATCTAGGGGTTAAGCATTGTTCCTAGGTTGTTACAGAGTGGGATTCGGGTAGTTTGATGTGCCCATTGAACTTTAAGCTTCTAGCAATTTTCCGGTTTTGGCCGGATTCGGGGGGAAATTTTTAGTTAGAAATTTTTTTCACATAAGTATTCAGCCTGTCTTCTTGCCCTAAATCGAACATCTAATCAACTCCAAATAAAACTTTTAATTTTAACAAACTTTCCGGTTTGGGCCGGATTCCGGGCGAACTACTTGTCCGTCGAGAAAATGGTTTTCACCATCGTCCTCAGCATGTCTTCCTACCCCTCAATCGAACATTTAATCAACTTCAAATAAAACTTTTACTTTTAACAAACTTTCTGGTTTTGGCCGGATTCCGGGCGAACTACTTGTCCGATGACAAAATGGTTTTCACCATCGTGTTCAGCATGTCTTCTTACTCCATAATCGACTATCAACTTAGCTGTTTAAAAATATTTTGTTTGCCTCACCCCTAAATGTAGGGCTACAAGTCTACGAACTTGACTGGTCCGACGACCCAACGAATCCTCACACCAAGTTTTATTAAAATATCTCATTCCCTTCGAGAGTTATCATGCTTACTGACGGACAGACGGAAGGACGGACGGACAGACGGACAACTTTTGCGATGTCATAGGTATCCCTCCACTTACGTTTTGGGATCCCAAAAAGAACTTCGTCTATGTATAAAGACCTCGAAAACGACTCCCGTCAGAGCCAGTGCTAAAATTCTAATACAGGCTGAGTGGGAATTGGGAAATTCGAGATGTCGTTACCATGAAATGAAAACTGCCAGAACTTGGGTACGGTTTATTTTCAAGAAGGTGACAACAACCAGCAGATCGATGCAAGGTCTTTGGGACCTTTGTCATCGGACAAGTAGCAAAACAGGAAAGTTTGTTAAAAGTAAAAGTTTTATTTGAAGTTGATTAGATGTTCGATTCAGAGATAAGAAGACATGCTGAACATGATGGTGAAACAAATTTGTTCTCCGGACAAGTAGTTAGCCGGGAATCCGGCCAAAACCGGAAAGTCTGTGAAAAGTAAAAGTTTTATTTGAAGTTGATTAGATGTTCGATTTAGGGATAATAAAACGTGCCGAACACGATGGTAAAAACCATTTTCTCGCCAGGCAAGTAGTTCGCCCGGAATTCGGCCAAAACCGGAAAGTTTGTTCAAAGTAAAAGTTTTGTTTTAAGTTGATTAGATGTTCGATTAAGGGGTAAGAAGACATGCTGAACCCTTATGGGAACAGTATTTTCTACCAGGACAACTTGTTCGGCCGGAATCAGGCCAAACCGGAAAATTTGTTCAAAGCAAAAGTTTTATTTGAAGTTGATTAGATGACAGATTTAGGGGTAAGAAAACACGCTGAATCTGTATATGACAGTCTTTTTTTTTACCTGGACATATAGTTCGTTTGGAATCCGGTTGAAACTGGATTTTTTGGGATCCCAAAACGTAAGTGGAGGGATGCCTATGACATCGCAAAAGTTGTCCGTCTGTCCGTCCGTCCGTCCGTCCGTCTGTAAGCACGATAACTCTCGAAGGGAACGAGATATTTTGATGAAACTTGGTGTGAGGGTTCGTTGGGTCGTCGGACCAGTCAAGTTCGTAGATGGGCTTTGTAGCTCTACATTTAGGGGTGGGGGAGGGGATTCAAATTAAGGGACAAACAAAATATTTTGAAACAGCTAATGTGATAGTCAATTATGGGTTAAGAAGACATGCTGAACACGATTGTGAAAACTATTTTGTCGTCGGACAAGTAGTTCGCCCGGAATCCGACCAAAACCGGAAAGTTTGTTGAAAGTAAAAGTTTTGTTTGAAGTTGATTAGATGTTCGATTTAGGGGTAGGAAGACATGCTGAAGACGATGGTGAAAACTATTTTGTCATCGGACAAGTAGTTCGCCCGGAATCCGGCCAAAACCGGAAAGTTTGTTGAAAGTAAAAGTTTTATTTGAAGTTGATTAGATGTTCAATTAAGTGGTAGGAAGACATGCTGAAGACGATGGTGAAAATTATTTTCTCGACGGACAAGTATTTCGCCCGGAATCCGGCCCAAACCGGAAAGTTTGTTGAAAGTAAAAGTTTTATTTGAAATTGATTAGATGTTCGATTTAGGGGTCGGAAAACATGCTGAAGACGATGGTGAAAACTATTTTCTCGACGGACAAGTATTTCGCCCGGAATCCGGCCCAAACCGGATAGTTTGTTGAAAGTAAAAGTTTTATTTGAAGTTGATTAGATGTTCGATTTAGAGGTAGGAAGACATGCTGAAGACGATGGTGAAAACTATTTTCTCGACGGACAAGTATTTCGACCGGAATCCGGCCCAAGCCGGAAAGTTTGTCAAAATTAAAAGTTTTATTTGGAGTTGATTAGATGTTCGATTTAGGGCAAGAAGACATGCTGAACACTTATGTGAAAACAATTTTCTACCCGGACATGTAGTTCGTCCGGAATCCGGCCAAAACCGGAAATCTGTTGGACGTCAAAGTTTTATTTCTAGTTGATTAGATAAGCGATTTAGGGTAAGAAGAGATGCTGAGTCCCTGTATGACAATCATATTTTACCCGGACATATAGTTCGACCGGAATCCGACTGGAATCGGAAAATTTGTTATAAGCTAAATTTCTATTTGAAGTTGATTAGATGTTCATTACTAGGGAAAGAAGATACCCTGATTTCGTCTTTGAGCTTTCTTTTTCGCCGGACAAGTAGTTCTGGAGTTCGGCCGGAACCGGGAAATTGGCAGAAGTGGCAGGAAGTTTTCGTCAAAACAGATATGACTTATAGGGGTAAAAACAACAGGCTGAATCCAAATCTGAACTTGGTTTTCTCAGGTGATTAGCTATTTGGCCTTAATCTGTTTCTGAATTTTAGTTGTAAAAATGTTCAAGGAGTCTGGCGAAGACTGGATCTGGCTAAGACAAGACCCAGTTGTCTGGATCAGATATTGAATTTTTGGGATCCCATCGAAACCTTTGGTCTTGTTTTAAGTTGAACTTTTACTTGAAGTTGATTAGATGTTCTTTATACGGATAAGGTGATACGCTGAATTCGTTCCTGACCTTTTTGGGATCCCAAAACGTAACTGGAGGGATACCTATGACATCGCAAAAGTTGTCCGTCCGTCTGTCCGTCCGTCTGTAAGCACGATAACTCTCGAAGGGAATGAGATATTTTGATGAAACTTGGTGTGAGGGTTCGTTGGGTCGTCGGACCAGTCAAGTTCGTAGATGAGCTTTGTAGCTCTACATTTAGGGGTGGGGGAGGGGATTCAAATTAAGGGACAAACAAAATATTTTGAAACAGCTAATGTGATAGTCGATTACGGGGTAAGAAGACATGCTGAACACGGTGGTGAAAACCATTTTGTCATCGGACAAGTAGTTCGCCCGGAATCCGGCCAAAACCGGAAAGTTTGTTGAAAGTAAAAGTTTTATTTGAAGTTGATTAGATGTTCGATTTAGGGGTAGGAAGACATGCTGAAGACGATGGTGAAAATTATTTTCTCGACGGACAAGTATTTCGCCCGGAATCCGGCCCAAACCGGAAAGTTTGTTCAAAGTAAAAGTTTTATTTGAAATTGATTAGATGTTCGATTTAGGGGTAGGAAGACATGCTGAAGACGATGGTGAAAACTATTTTCTCGACAGACAAGTATTTCGCCTGGAATCCGGCCCAAACCGGAAAGTTTGTTGAAAGTAAAAGTTTTATTTGAAGTTGATTAAATGTTCGATTTAGAGGTTGGAAGACATGCTGAAGACGATGGTGAAAACTATTTTCTCGGCGGACAAGTATTTCGACCGGAATCCGGCCCAAACCGGAAAGTTTGTCTAAATTAAAAGTTTTATTTGGAGTTGATTAGATGTTCGATTTAGGGCAAGAAGACATGCTGAACACTTATGCGAAAACATGTGTCTACCCGGACATGTAGTTCGTCCGGAATCCGGCCAAAACCGGAAAACTGTTGGAAGTCAAAGTCTTATTTCTAGTTGATTAGATAACCGATTTAGGGGTAAGAAGAGATGCTGAGTCCCTGTATGACAATCGTATTTTACTCGGACATATAGTTCGACCGGAATCCGGCTAGAATCGGAAAATTTGTTATAAGCTAAATTTCTATTTGAAGTTGATTAGATGTTCATTACTGGGGAAAGAAGATACCCTGATTTCGTCTTTGAGCTTTCTTTTTTCGCCGGACAAGTAGTTCTGGAGTTCGGCCGGAACCGGAAATTGGCAGAAGTGGCAGGAAGTTTTCGTCAAAACAGATATGACTTATAGGGGTAAACACACATGCTGAATCCAAATCTGAACTTGGTTTTCCCAGGTGATTAGCTATTTGGCCTTTATCTGTTTCTGAATTTTAATTGTAAAAATGTTCAAGGAGTCTGGCGAAGACTGCATCTGGCTAAGACAAGACCCAGTTGTCTGGATCAGATATTGAATTTTTGGGATCCCATCGAAACCTTTGGTCTTGTTTTTTCTGGACAAGTATGGTAGTTCGTTCGCAATTGTCTGGATCAAATATTAGATTTTTGGGATCCCATCGAAACCTTTGGTCTTGTTCTCATGGAAGACAACCGTCGACCGCGGTACACATCGAAGGGAGCAAAACACGGCAAGTGAGAAAATTAGCGTGGTTTTGTCAGAGGGGTCAAAATGTACAGCAAGAAATTGGGGTCTCCGGGTTTAGAGATATATGGAGTGATTATGGAAGTGGGTTGCGTTATTATTATAGGTAAGACAGGTCATTTAAAATCGTACGCCACAAGCAAAATCGGCCAGGGCTAGGTTAAGAAAACGTACACAGAGGAAGTACACAGATGGTGATAATTTACAATGATCATGGATCACAATCCTTCTCCAACCCCAGCCCAGTTTTGATTGGCACCAAGCTTGGGCCAACGTTATTCATCATCAATATAAATGATTGTCCCTCTGTTGTACAAAACACCCTTACACCCTTTGCTGACGACTCAAAACTCTTCGATCCTGTTGCCAACAGCAACCAACAATAACTGGAAGCTCACATGGCACTTGCAAGGCTGGGTCAGAGGATGAAAGTAGGAATTCGTCAATTCGCGGGTTTGTCGTGATCATTTGTAAGCAAACCCTTGAGACAAGAATGATGATGATGATGTGATAATTTTCTCAGCCGTATGTTTCGAGCTTGCCAGTGAAAATTTAACACGATCTGTTATGTACCAATTCTCTTCATTCATGTAAAAATCAGGCCGATTTTGCTTGTGGCGTGCGATTTTAAGAATTTGTTAGTTTCAAGTTAGTTAGTGCGACGTTTAAAATTAATCGGCTTCGTGAGCAATGAGCAGCGGTGTAATGACGGGCCTTATTGTTGCAACATGTCATTTGATTTTTTATTTTGTTTTTTAACTCGAAACTCAGAAAGTCTGCTCTGTTTCACGTTTTTTATGGCACTTGCCCTTCGGCCAAGTGCCATATAGCGATCGCAATTTCTGTCCGTCCGTCGGTCTGTCGGTCTGTCGGTCTGTCGGTCTGTCGGTCTGTCCAGGTTTTGCTAGTTCGGGCACTTCCACATAAGCTAGGATGATAAAACTTGGCAGGCATATCAGGGACCCCAAATGATTAAGTTGGAAATAGTCACTTCCCCGATCCGAGCACCGTGGGGGGAGTGGAGGGAGGGGGAATCCGGAATCTTGAGGTATTTTTAACTTTTGAACGGGTGATCGGATCTCGATGAAACTTGATATTTGGAACGACCTCATGCCTCAGACGACCCACTTAAAATCCGGACCGGATCCGGTGACTTTTGGGGGGAGCTGGAGGGGGCAACCGGAAATCTTGGGAAACGCTATGAGTGGAGGGATCGAGATGAAACTTGGTGGGAAGACACCTAGCAAACACTAGATACATCGTTGACAGAACCGAGCCGATTCGGGCACTGTGGGGGGGAGTGGAGGGAGGGGGAATCCGGAATCTTGAGGTATTTATAACTTTTGAACGGGTGATCGGATCTCGATGGAACTTGATATTTGGAAAGACCTCATGCCTCAAACGACCTACTTAAAATCCGGACCGGATCCGGTGACTTTTGGGGGGAGCTGGAGGGGGCAACCGGAAATCTTGGGAAACGCTATGAGTGGAGGGATCGAGATGAAACTTGGTGGGAAGACACCTAGCAAACACTAGATACATCATTGACATAACCGAGCCGATTCGGGTACTGTGGGGGGAGTAGAGGGAGGGGGAATCCGGAATCTTAAGGTATTTATAACTTTTGAACGGGTGATCGGATCTCGATGGAACTTGATATTTGGAAAGACCTCATGCCTCAGACGACCTACTTAAAATCCGGACCGGATCCGGTGACTTTTGGGGGGAGCTGGAGGGGGCAACCGGAAATCTTGGGAAACGCTATGAGTGGCGGGATCGAGATGAAACTTGGTGGGAAGACACCTAGCAAACACTAGATACATCATTGACATAACCGAGCCGATTCGGGTACTGTGGGGGGAGTAGAGGGAGGGGGAATCCGGAATCTTGAGGTATTTATAACTTTTGAACGGGTGATCGGATCTCGATGGAACTTGATATTTGGAAAGACCTCATCCCTCAGACGACCCACTTAAAATCTGGACCGGATCCGGTGACTTTTGGGGGGAGCTGGAGGGGGCAACCGGAAATCTTGGGAAACGCTATGAGTGGAGGGATCGAGATGAAACTTGGTGGGAAGACACCTAGCAAACACTAGATACATCGTTGACATAACCGAGCCGATTCGGGCACTGTGGGGGGAGTAGAGGGAGGGGGAATCCGGAATCTTGAGGTATTTATAACTTTTGAACGGGGGATCGGATCTCGATGGAACTTGATATTTGGAAAGACCTCATCCCTCAGACGACCCACTTAAAATCTGGACCGGATCCGGTGACTTTTGGGGGGAGCTGGAGGGGGCAACCGGAAATCTTGGGAAACGCTATGAGTGGAGGGATCGAGATGAAACTTGGTGGGAAGACACCTAGCAAACACTAGATACATCATTGACATAACCGAGCCGATTCGGGTACTGTGGGGGGAGTAGAGGGAGGGGGAATCCGGAATCTTGAGGTATTTATAACTTTTGAACGGGTGATCGGATCTCGATGGAACTTGATATTTGGAAAGACCTCATCCCTCAGACGACCCACTTAAAATCTGGACCGGATCCGGCGACTTTTTGGGGGAGCTGGAGGGGGCAACCGGAAATCTTTGGAAACGCTATGAGTGGAGGGATCGAGATGAAACTTGGTGGGATGACACCTAGCAAACACTAGTTACATCATTGACATAACCGAGCCGATTCGGGCACTGTCGGGGGAGTGGAGGGTGGGGGGAATCCGGAATCTTGAGGTATTTATAACTTTTGAACGGGTGACCGGATCTCGATGAAACTTGATATTTGGAAAGACCTCATGCCTCAGACGACCCACTTAAAATCCGGACCGGATCCGGTGACTTTTGGGGGGAGCTGGAGGGGAGAACCGGAAATATTGGAAAACGCTATGAGTGGAGGGATCGAGATGAAACTTGGTGGGAAGACACCTAGCAAACACTAGATATATCATTGACATAACCGAGCCGTGCCTACTCGTAACAAGTGCCATATGAGCTCGTAGCTCTTGTTTTCTTTTCTGGATGATCATTACTTCTTTTTCGGAAAGGGTCAAACTGAAGCACATTACCAACTAAGACCAAGCCTACCAAGCTAAAAGTCTCACATTTTCTTGATTCGTCTTCAACAAAGACAGACGGGCACACCGTGCTAAGTAGCCCTTAATTTAATTTTGGATCCGAAAAGACGTATTCTGATCATGCAGGATTTCACAAAATAATTCTGCCGGCGGCGCCTTTGTAGTAGGCTCTATTTATTGGAGGCTCGCGTCATTTCATTCGTGTTTTAGGCTTGGAATTTCGGGGCTTGGGTCACCTTAAAATCTAGATTTTATTGGCGGAAGTAATGTTTTGCCCCCAAAAAGTCATAGCCTACTGACAAATGAGCGGCGTTCATTTTCATTCTGTCTGATATACAGTCATTAGGAACTGCTGTGGGGCGGGCTATTGCGTTAGCAAATTCCTGTTATTACATATGACGTTCACCTGTTATTTCGCACAGTTTCCAGCATGTGATGCTGTGTTTCTTGATTACTGTTTCCAACTGGTATGACTCTTGCGCCTTGCTGGAAATCTGTCGTATATTTTGATGTAGTCACCTCCCACGCCCAATTCCTTCAAACCGCCTCTGAGCTCGTAGATACGACTAGGCTTCTTCAGACTTCAACGCTTGCAATGTATCGCATGTTTTATTGCAACATTTACGACGAAAAGCTAAAATGGGCGGCAGGATACCGACAGGCGCCCTGCCCCCCCCCCCCCCCCTCGAGTTTTGGCTAGCGACGCCCCTGGTTCCAATGAATAAAAGTGTCAACGGGTTGTCATTTCTAGTTGCAGCTTGAAGAGGACCCTTGCCAAGAAGGGCAAAAATACGAATCTACTAAATATCTGCTGACTTACCGATTTAATGCCATAAAACGCGACTTGCAGTCAGCTTGACCTGAAAGGATGAATGAATGAACATTTTCTGTACCACTTCTATGAAATAGAAATAACACGCAGGAACGAAAGGACACTACTTGAAGTTTAACTGAAAAGCCAACTTATTTTTTTTTTACATTTAATTGAATGTATTACTGGATTGTGTAAAGAGATTTTTTTATTTTTCACTATTTGTTCTAGCATGATGTTCAAAATATCTACGGCCACCCCAAAACGCAAAATTCTACTACGACGCGGGAAATTTGAATATAAACACAAACGCGGCTTTTCAGTGGCCAGTGATCAGCTTGCGGAAGGTAGCTAACTGCGTGAACACTTATTTTTCGTAAATCGCTTTCGTCAAGCATACAAGACAGGTACAATCACATAGAGGTAACAGTTACCACAAATCCAACAAGGAAATTCCACTATATGAAATTTATTATTCGTGATTAGCTTAGGAACGAAGTAACGCAATTTCATCGGGTCTTCAAGCCTTATTAAGTGAATACCTGATGGGTAACTAGATTGACTTATCTCAGCCCTTAACGGTTAAACAAAATACTTCAAACAAACGAATAACACCGTGGTGCGCAGAAAACGCTACAACCGAAAGCTTTCTATGAAGCTCGTCAAGTTTAACGGTTTATATGTGCGGCTGAAAATGTTTGATAATTTTTGTTTCCACTTCGTCAGTGGGATAGTGAGCAGCAGACACACTGCACGCTTTAGTGGAAACTACCACCTTTCTACACTGACAGCAAGTGCTATCTGAGCCCTTTCTTGCAGTGAATGTGTATTGGGCTAAATGTGTAATATCTCGACGTACGTGATCATTCCTTATTCTGGAGTTTCACACAAATGTTAGCATGCTGTTTTATATCGGCTAAAACGGGTAAATTATCAGTAGGCTATGTCGAATATAAACGCATAATCATGTTTTAAAGTTGGTTTACTACACACGTAAAGTACATAAGTGATTTTGCACACTGTTTGCCGTTGTAAATATATTCCACACAGTAGTGATGAATCAAGTAAGACTATTATATTTGCTACGCGTAAGATTTTTAAGGTTAGCCTCTTATGAGTTCTGTTCATTTCATATAGGCTAGAGCAGTTTAAAAGTCTATTGTTTTTCATTTGAAGTGCAAAATTGATTTGTTCTGTCCTATGGTCAGTGATGTAGGCTGCAGACTTTGCGCCACTGACATTAGGCACATTGGTCGTTCAAAACCCAGGCCAAGTGAAAGAGTGCAGTAGAGGTATGTTTCTTTAAACGTTGGTTAACTAAGGAAAAAGCCCTTTTCGCGCCCTTGCTCTGCTAACTGTAAATTGCTGGTGAGTCAGCGGGGCAATATTACACAAAGGTGTATTCTTATGTAAGGGACTTACCGAAACACACCGGATACGGAATTTACCGGATACAAGAAAATGTTGCCATGATCCCTCTTCTCATAGACCGCTTCTATGTTACCATAATAGTGGTGCTTTACGAACACGCCAGCCCGTAGCTCAGCGGTAGAGCAGTGGCCTTGGAAGCCAAAGGCCATAGGTTCAAATCCCTCCTGAGGAGCACTTTTGTCTTTCCGTTCACTACTTATAATGTTCCTTAGGGGTTCCGATTAAGAACAATTAAGTAGATGTAAGTAAGTAAAACTGAGCTACAATATCCGAATGAATTAACCATCCCAAGACTTCTCTACTCTGCCAATAACCCATCCCTCGTAAAAGTTTGTTTGCTTGCTTCTCGACCTGCAAGAGAAGGATGGCAGTTGCAATATGCCTATAAGTGTGACCATCGTAATGACCTGGAACGTTTGTGTGTTTTGTTTTATGCTACTGTAAAGGTTTAGCATTTTTCAATAAAGTATTTTGGCGAAAACATTGAGCCTAGATTCACAAGAACAAAATATGTTGTTTCTTTAAAGAAGGAATGACATTACACAAAGGTGGATTGTTACGTTAGGGACTTGTACCGAAACACGCCGGATATGGAATTTACCGGATACAAAAAATGTTGCCGTGATCCCTCTTCTCATAGCCAGCTTCTATGTTACTATAATAGGGATGCTTTACGAGCACCGGCCAATTACAGTGTCTTGCATCTTTAGCAAAATTTTTGAATATCTGTTAGTGCCAGAAATTACGTCGAAGTGCCAGTTCGGCGATTCCAGTTTGGTTTTCAAAAAAGACTCAGTTGCAGCCATGCTCATAGAGTCCTGTCTACAATTCTCAAGCAGGCGACTCTTGGAGAAATTGCCGTTCATCTTTGTGCAATCGACATTTCTGGAGCTTTCGATAATATAGTACATTCACAGGCTCTACTTTCTTTATTTCGTCAGGGTGTTAATGCTTCCATTGTTTCTGTTTTAAAGTTTTTCCTTGGAGACCTAAGTATTAATTACATAGCTTACGCAGACGACATTCTATTGATAAGTCGAACTAAAAGTGGGTTAGACTCTAACATAAAAACTATTTGTCAGAGTCTTTCTCAAATTCGCCTTTCTGTTGACATTTCTAAATGTCAGTATCTGAAGTTCAATAGCCCAAAAGATTCCGGTATTTCTTTTCAAAATGGAAAGCTCCCCAATTCACCTACCGTAAAATGGCTTGGCATGATCATAGCACAGTCTCTAAAAAAATCTGCGATAACGCTGTTTCGGCTGTTCACGATTCCATTCGTGTCGGATATGGAAAAATAGTTCCAAATAGAGGAAGGTATAACAGAAAAGCCCTTGGTAGTTTATATAATAGTTTTTGTTCTCCCTCTGTCTGCAACCTTTCCGGAATTTTTGGTATTCTTAGGCGAAGAGATTGAAAACGTGTCAAGACTTATTATTTCAAATATTGTAAATTTGTCTTGTACCTTCTTCGACGTTATAGGAATTCCCGTATAGCTGCAACTTTTGTGCCCTCTGACCCATGTGCAAAGTTATCTTCAATTGCCCATAAGACCTTCACGTTTCTGCCCTTGGACATTTCTCCGCACTCCATCTAGGAAGAAGATTCTTTAGACCCGATTAGTCCGTTTTTTGTTTTTTTTTAAATGTTTATTTTATGATCTCGTGCATATATCACATTATTGAAAGCTCAGTGTATTTTTTTCCTTTTCTTTGTCTACACTGCACTATTTTCCTCTAAGTGCGTAAGTAAAATTTCATCATCATCATCATCAATTATGAAATGGAATGACCGAATGCAACAGAACAGAGTTACCGAATTCGCTAACGAACGAGACCAAATAAACAGGTTAAATCACCGAATTCGCGGAGGGACAGACGGAATGCGGTGAAATCGAAGCAGAGTGAACAAAAGTTGGGTGAAGTAGCAAATTCGAAAAAAAAAAAAAGGGGAACCTATAGACACTTTAAATCACCTAATTTCGATTCTTCGATTTTTTCGATTTCAAAGAATTTTATGAAAAGGGCATAACGGCTTCGCCGCGATGCCCGTTTTGAACGAATTTTTCGCCTTCGGCGACAATTGCTGCGTCCCCCTCGGGACGCCCGTCTTCACCATGTGTGTAATTACCCCTAGGCTATACGTCATATCTGCTTTGGCGAAACGGATCAAATCTTTCTATCTCACTTCTGCCAAATTTCCAGTTTCAGCCGGATTCCAGGCGAACTATATGTCCAGGTAGAAAATGATTGTCAAAAGCGGATTCAGCATGTCTTCTTACCCGTAATCAGAACATGTAATCAACTTCAGATAAAACTTTTACTTATAACATATTTTCCGGTTTCGGACGGATTCCGAGCAAACTACTTGTCCGACAAGAAAATGATTTTCATATAAATGTTCAGCATGTCTTCTTACCCCCAAATCGAACGTCGAATCAAATTTAATAAAACTTTTACTTTTAATAAACTTTCCGGTTTTGGCCGGATTCCGGACGAACTACTTGTCCGGCGAGAAAATGGTTTTCATATTCATGCACAGACAGTGGACTCTTTCAAATCTAAGCTTGGCAAGGAGTGTGAAGCCAATTCTGGAAATACGAGTGGGATGCCCTGGAATCCACTATCAGACGTTTAACCAAAAAACATTCCCGACATCATGTGTGAACAAAATCACTCAAACCAGTGACAACCACAGTAGGACGTTCACCTTTGTCGCTGGACAATGCGATTTAAGGTACTGTTCAGCGCGTCTTCTTACCCCTAAATCGATTTTGTCATTAGCTGTTTAAAAAAAAATGTTCGCCCCTTAACTTGAAACCCCTCCCGCACCCCCAAATGTTGAGCTACATAGCCCAACGATGAACTCGACGATTCCCTTATCCAAAGAGTCCTCACACCAAGGTTATCGTGCTTACAGACGGACAGACAGACGGACACGTTTTGCTATATCATAGGTATCCCTCCACTTGCGTTTTGGCAGCCCAAAAAGTTGTTAGACTCCAACATTATCCCTGGGTTATTCGAGAGCTCCCAATCAAAGAGGCCATTCCAAGAAGCTCTACTGACCAGCTGTAAAAGACGCGAGCGGCACAGTTTTTTCTCTGTGCGCAGTACGGAGTGTACCACTCTGGAACAGCCTCTCGAACAGCCTTTCCGAAAAAAAAACATCAAAGCTGCTACCCTGGAATACGTGGATGGCTTCGAAAAAAGGGCGGATGAGGACTGGCAAAATGCTGAATGTCGGCTACACTGGGATGACAGTGAACCTATGTGACAACAGCATCTGCCAACCAGGGAATGTCGGCTACACTGGAATAGTGGAGTGCCAGTGAGCCGATGTAACAACAACGATCTAACAATCAAGCCGCCAACCAGCGAGCGAATCTAAAGGAGGATCGCACCACACCACCTTGTCTCGCTGGAAGTGTGATTTAAGATAAGGCATATTTAAACATTTACCTTAAATTACCGTAAATCGCACTTCCAGCGAGATAAGGTGGTGTGATTCACCTGGAAAGTGCTGGTTGCTGTTGACTTTGAACTTTGCCATTTCATGCACTTGCTGTGACTAGAGTTAGCACAGTCTACCACAAATCCCTGATTTTTGGAAACCCTATGCCAAACGCTGGGTATATCTAGTATTTGGCATAGCCTATGTCTAACGCTGGATACCCTATGCCAAACGCTGGATACCTGTTGGTAAACTAACCCCAGACTAACCATGACCTACCTCAATATAAAAGAGTTCTGATTGGTTAATTTTTTAGCTTTACTCAAATCATCAATATTTTACTGGGTTACAGTATCCAGCACCTGGCATAGTGTATCCAGCGTTAGGCATAGGGTATGCCAAACATTAGAGATATCCACCGTTTGGCATAGGGTATCCAAAAACCAGGGGCTTGTGGTTGACTGAGTTGGCATCGGTTAGAAAAGTAGAAAAAAACCTCTGAAAACACTTGAATAGGTATTTTAGATCTTCATTCTACGATTTAGCTCAAGACTGCACTGTTCACATTTAAGTAACTGTTCAAATAAGCAAACCTCTACTGTATTTTGGCTAACTGTAGTCACATTGTGACTGTCACAGCAAGTACATGATAATGGCAAAGTACAAAAACAAAATATTTTCAAAAGCACACCTCTACTGTATGTAGCCTATGTTACAAACAAAAAGGTCAGCTCTAAAACTAAAAGCTGAGACAATGTGCACCACAACCTCAACTTTATAACGTACCTCTTCGTCTATACCAGAACATTGCATTCCTGCAACAATACAGCTAGCATGTCCACATCCACTCTCCAGATCCAGAAATCCAAATCAAATGTTACGGCTTTTGCGTATTTTAACTTACTTCACTTCACAAGCGACATCTGAAGACTAATTTTCCAAATTCGACTGCTGAACAGGTTGGATATTTGTTTATACAAGATAGACAAAATCGTTTATCGGCGTTTCGCTCGATATAGAGCTTGTCAATCACTTTGACATAGAGAGTGCATGCAATATCATGCATAGACAAAAACCTGTCCACCCTTGAACTCAAATGATGAAGTAGAAACACAGAACACTGGATAAAAGCTAGAAAATGTGACTAATAGTGTTAGTTCGATAAGTTCAGAGTTCAAGCACACATATTTGAAAGTTCAAGATTTTGTTGACAGAGTTTCAGTGAGGATTCATGTGTGATTGTTTATTAATAGTTCGCGTGTAAATAGAAAGTGAGCTCTTCGGCAAGACGAATAGCTCCGAAGATAGAATAAAATTGCAGGGCTGTTCTTCCAGGACTAGAACTTCCAGATCAAAAGGGTTGCATTGCCTAAAATCTGAAATAGAAAATGGGGAAGAAGAAAGGAAAGACAAATGCTACTGAACAAAGTGTGGAAGCTCTTTCAGAGCTTAAAATTGAAGATTCCGTTAAGGCTGAAACTCAAGTTATAAAGGAAGTGGCACCAGCATCTGAAGAGGTTTGATTGAATTTTTATCATGCATCGTTCTGCGTAAGGCAATGTACACCCTCCCCAGCTCTGGTCTGCACTTAAAAAAAAAATCTTGCAGTATTTGCTACTGGGATTAAGCAGTTAAACTTGTTTGTAAAAAGAGAATCTTATCTCTAATTCAGTCTACCACAAATCCCTGCTTTTTGGATACCCTATGCCAAACGCTGGGTATGTCTAGCATTTGGCATAGACTATGCCTAATCTGTGCCTAATGCTAGATACCGTATGCCAAACGCTGGATAGCTGTTGGTAACCTAACCCAGACCTAGCCTATCCTTAAAATTACCTTAAATCACAGCTTGGAGTGAAATAAGGATTTTCGATCCTGTTGAATCACTCCTTGTGATGACTGTTGTTGATGGTTACGTTCTGGTGGAAGATTCCGGTGCTTCCCAGTCGAATTTCCACAGTGCATCTCGCCACTCACCATCCAGATGTCGTTTGAAAGCATCTGTTGACTCAGCAGCAACAGTGTCCTCCTTGAGGTTGTTCCAGAGGTTCACAATCCGATTTGAGAAGAAGTTGCATCTTGCTCCAGTTCTGGCGTGAAGTTTGCGGATTCGTTTAGGGTGTCCTCGTGTTTTGTGGGAGGGGTCAATCTCCAGGATCTCATTTTCTTGATTGGTTGAGAGAAGTTTGTGCACCTGGATCATGTCCCCGCGTTTCCGTCTGTATACTAAGGAGGGGAGGTTGAGTTCCTTCAGCCGTTCACTGTAGGTCTTATTTTCCATACCGGCGATAAAGGAGTTCGACATAAAGGAGACATAAAGACATAAAGACATAAAGGAGTTCTGATTGGTTGATTTTTTAGCTTCACTCAAATCATCAATATTTTACTGGGTTACAGTATCCACCACCTGGAATAGTGTATCCAGTGTTAGGCATAGGGTATGCTAAACCCCAGACATGTCTGACGCTTGGCATAGGGTATCCAAAAACCAGGGGGCAGTCTAGTACACTAGCCCCATTTCAGGCACAGTGCTCAAACGTCTAGCACCATGCCTGGGTGCTAGACGTTCAAGCACTGTACCTTGGATTTCATGTATGGTGCATGGATTTCAGTATACAGTGCATACAGAAAAAACACAGTTTCTGTCATCACAACTGAGCACCGGCTCGGACAGGGCTGAAATTACTACTATGAATTAGAGAAATCAAAGATAATCCTTTGTATATTTTTCAGAACAAAAACAAAAGGGCTCTAATGATGATAAAGATGAAAAACCTAACAGCACCCTATCTATTTTCCATGTATTTTCCCTATCTATTCCCCAAGAGCCAATATTCTGGTTGGCTGCTAGGTAGAAAAAGCTGAGGCACAGGACACTTTGCATGCAAAACCCTTGACTATTTAGAAAAGGAAATGAGGTTTTTCACATCTGTCATCAGCCGAGCCCTTTTGTTTTTGTTGTGAAAAGTATATAAAGGATTGTCTTTGATTTCTCTAATTCATGGTAGTAATTTCAGCCCTGTCCGAGCTGGTGCTCAGTTGTTATGCCAGAAACTGTGTTTTTGATGCATGCACTGTATACTGAATTCCATGCACCATACATGAAATCCAAGGTACAGTGCTTGAACGTCTGGCACCCAGGCATGGTGCTAGACGTTTGAGCACCGTGCTTGAAAAGGGGCTAGTGTACTAGACTGCCAGGGGGTTGTGGTGGACTGCTCTAGTTCCAATTAATCTTATCTCAGTAGAGATAAGATTAATCCCAGTAGCAAATACTGCAGTTAACTTTAATCATTGCTTGGAGAAACTTTTATAGTGTGGCTCACTCCACTGTCTAAGAAGACTTCCTGTTTGTTTGTTTTTTTAATATACAGTTGAGGTAGCCTCAGTCTAGTACACTAGCCCCTTTTCAGGCACGGTGCTCAAATGTCTAGCACCATGCCTGGGTGCTAGACGTTCAAGCACTATACCTTAGATTTCATGCATGGTGCATGGATTTCAGTACTGGAGCCTATACTATTTCCGTCTGTTTCTATTTCCGTCAGCACCCGACGGAATTTGTTTTCTAGCTTAGATGCACCACAACCTGTCTAAAATAGTTAAACCTGTTGGAACATGTGTGTTTAAAATCATATTCACTGATAAATCTTTCGAAATTCAGATATTTAGGCACTGTATTGACGCAAATAGAATCACAGCATCCCGGGTCATTACAGTACAAGAGAGTCGATGTCAATTTCCGTAAGCCAAAAAGACAAAGATCTTCTCTGTTTAAAACACTAAATGTTTTTCTAATATTGAATTCATATTTGTTTCTAATACAATTTGCTTTCATTTTGTTCCAAGTATCTAGGTTAAACAATGATTATGTGACGGAAACAAAATTCAGATGACCAGCCCTGGACCAGCCGTAACGGTAACAAAGTCCCCAGAAAATTTTTGGGTCATCACAGAAAATCATGTACTGGCAATGCAGTTTGGGCTTAAGAAGAAGAAGATGGCTTTCTTTTGAGATATTGTTTACCTTTTTGGGAAATTTCTGTGGAGAGAAAAAGACAACCAAAGCTGGGCAATGGCATAGACAGGTTAACTACTGATGGAAATAGTATAGGCTCCAGTATACAGTGCAAGCATGAAAACACACAGTTTCTGTCATCACAACTGAGCACCGGATCCGACGGGGCTGAAATTACTACCATGAATTAGAGAAATCAAAGACAATTCTTATCAAATTTTTCATAACAAAAACATCATTGCACTGCTGATGACAGAAGTGAAACCTCATTTCCTTTTCTAAATAGTCAAGGGTTTTGCATGCAAAGTGTCCTGTGCCTCAGCTTTTTCTACCTAGCATCCAACCAGAATATTGGCTCTTGGGGCACTCTACATGGAAAATAGATAGGGTGCTGTTAGGTTTTGCATCTCCTTCATCAGTCGAGCTCTTTTGTTTTGTTGTGAAAAATTCGATAAGGACTGTCTTTGATTTCTCTAATTCATGGTAGTAATTTCCGCTTTGTCCGAGCTGGTGCTCAGATGTGATGACAGAAACTGTGTTTTTCATGCATGCACTGTATACTGAAATCCATGCACCATGCATGAAACCCAAGGTACAGTGCTTGAAGATCTAGTACCCAGGCATGGTGCTAGACATTTGAGCACCATGCCTGAAATGGGGCTAGTGTACTATACTAGCCTATGCTCATTTGAAATGGTCATTTTCCGAAAATCAGTCGATTTTTTTCAAAACTGTCATTTTTTGTTGTTGAAATAGTCACTTTTTGTGCAGAAACAGGTGGTAAAACTTACCTGTCAGTCGGTAAATGCTTCTCCCCCTCCTCAAACATTTTGGCTAGTAAAGCCTCTGCTTGCTATGACTTCAGTCAACTATGAGTTAACCAAAGTAGGTAATTAAGGGTCTCGAAACACCTGAATAGGTATTTTATATCTTCATTCTACCATTTAGCCCAAAATTGTTCTGTTCACATATGAGTAACTTTTCGGATTTACCTACCCTGAACCTGCCTCTATTGTACATGTTCGTTGCAAGATAATGACCTCGGTTTTACACAACCTCAAAATCTGCTGCAGGAATGTAAAGATGAAATTTCTATGCCTTTTGTGTCACTTTGTAATCACAGCAAGGAATTCGAGCCCATGTAAGATTGAGGTGATTCTGTTTGAAAACAAAGATATGTTACTTAGACGTATCAAAGTAAATTTTATTTCTTGAATATCTAAGCCATTATATTAGCTCCAGTTTAATATCTTTGTCATGTATTTTGGTTCATTTCTAAGCCTATATATGTTTCTTTGAAGAAAGACTTTTCTGGAAATTAAAAATCTTGTTTGAGGTTGGATACCTCTCCTGTATATCCAATATCTGCTTAGTTTTAATTTGTTGGTATGGACCTGTTGCAAGATAAGTGAATTTTAAGGTTTGAGTTATAAATACCGTATAACTTTATTTGTATTCTTCGGAGTGTCTCTTTATCTAGGTAATTCAGCTAAGATACCTTGGGTATGTCCCTTCAGAACCAGTCATTAACTTACCAGAAGTTACATTTCTAAGAAGAATTCCAACAAACTCCCAACTTTTTTCTTAAATTTTCTGTGACATTTTTTTCAGTTTATCTGCAGTTTGTTGATTTACGATTTGCTTTCTGTTTAGCCACATTTGTATAGATAAAAGCAGCAGCTTCTTAAGTTAAACAACCATTCTAATCTACATACTTGTACTGTATTACTGAAAAAATATTGCTCGAGGTATCCTGAAACATCCGATTGTTTAAATATTCCTTCAGCCCAAGCTGACTGGGAATCGTATTTGACACTGTAAAATGGATATGTCATCTACATTTATTAGAGCTATATTTTAGCCCTTTTTGGCAAGCTGCAAGCTGGAAAATGAAACTAAAGACTCTTCCTTAAATGTCTTATTCTGTGAACTTCTTCTTAAGATTGCTTGGAATTAAAACTGGCGCTACAATTTAATTTTGGACACTGCTGCTGTTTTTTTCTGCTTGACTGGGTTGTTGAGAGGGTAGAGATTGTTCCGCATTTTGGTTTTTGGAATAAAATTTCTCTTCTTTCCAACTAAGATAGATGGATGGACTACGGTTTGAAGTTCTATACTTCATTGATAAATATTCCTTCAGTCCAAGCTAATTGCGAATCATGTACAAAGATATATTTCAAAGCCCAAATGCAGAACGATTTCTACCCTCTCAACAACCCAGTCGAGAAGCAAAAAACATCAGCCATGTCCAAAATGAAATTGCAGTACCAGCTTTAGCCCCAAGCAATTTTCAGGAAGAAATTCACAAAATCAGGAAAAATCTTTCGTTCTTTTTCCGCAAATTTATTTTCAAGCTTCAGCCTGCAGAGTAGTGAAGAGGACCATTGCTAAGAAGGGACGAAATATAGGTCTAATAAAATGTAGCTGATGTATACTTTTTGCGGTGTCAAATATCATCTGAGTGTTTTTTTTTGTTGGCTTTTATATTGCAAATGGAAAAAACTGAACTGTTGAGTTATGAAGAAAAGAAGATACTTCTGTAACATATTTGCGACCAACATGAAAAGTAGGCATGAGTCAAGTCTGTTTGCACAACCTATTTACACAAACCTTAATCAAGGCTCTATCTCATCCTTATTGTTAAGAGGCTAACTACTTATTCTCCCCAAGGTTCAATCTGTTGTTATTGTCGAGAATGGCAAACCTCAAGAGAATGTAGACATAGAATCGGAAGAAGAAGGAGGTGGTGAAACAGAAACAAAAACAAAAAAGAAGAAAAAGAAAAGCAAGAAGAAGGCTAGTGAGAAGAGTGGGACAGGCACTGCACAAACAGACCCACCTTCCATTCCTATTCACGAGCTCTTCCCTAGTGGAAATTTCCCAGTTGGCCAGGAATGTGAATACCCTCCTCTGAAAGATGATCGAGGAGCTGCAAATCGCTTTACGTCAGAAGAAAAGAAGGCAATAGATCGTTCTCAGAATGACAACTATAATGAAGCTCGTAGAGCTGCGGAGTCTCATCGACAGACGAGAAAATACATGCAGAACTACATGAAGCCAGGTATGACAATGATTCAAATCGTGGAAGAACTTGAAAAGGTTTCAAGGACGCTGATTGGAGAAGATGGTCTGAAGGCAGGCCTGGCATTTCCTACAGGTTGCTCATTGAACCACTGCGCAGCGCACTACACACCAAACGCAGGTGACGCAACTGTACTGCAGTATGATGACGTGTGCAAGATTGATTTTGGCACTCATGTTAATGGAAGGATCATTGACTGCGCTTTCACGGTCACCTTCAATAATAAGTACGATAAGCTACTGGAGGCAGTTAGAGAAGCAACAAACACAGGAATCAGAACCGCAGGTAATTTTTTTTTTTTTTTTTGTATATACCATATTCAATTCTAGAATACGCAGTCGACAATATAAGTGATTTGTCGCTTTATATAGCCGGTCTTGCTCCCATACTGTCCACGTTCTCCGTAGCAACTGACACCATTTCTTGTTTCAGTTCGCGCAGCTTAAAGTGCTAACCGCACATCGTACGGTTCCCGTTCCATTTCCTTAGGTATCTTGCCTTCTAGTTCCTTCCTTCATTGCTGCCTCAGTCCGCTTCCAGGATAGTCTTCTTGTCACTTGTCAGGGTTGATCATTAACTACTCTTTGTCCGAGCAGCTAACGTAGCGATGAAATCCGGCAAAAGGTATTTGTTAAGGAGATCCCAGTCCCACCACTTCTTCTCCCCCCTATTTGAGAGCTGGCTTGACCTGGTGGGGGGGGGGGGGTACAGATTTTGTCAGTGTTGCAAAATGTGGGTATGCTCGAGAATCAGAAATCGGCCCCTTCTTCGTCGTAGTCCAAGGCATAAATCACTTAGTTCATCGACGAGGTGATATAGGCTACAAATTGTCTAAATAAAAGCCATCATTGACAAAAGCTACAAGAAACTGGACCATACTATTGTAAGATAGGCTATTTCTTCTTCTAGGTATTGACGTCAGGCTGTGTGATATTGGCGAAGCCATCCAAGAGGTCATGGAATCCTACGAGGTCGAACTCGACGGAAAAACCTACCAGGTTAAGCCCATCCGGAATTTGAACGGCCACTCCATCGGACTGTACCGGATCCATGCCGGAAAAACCGTCCCCATCGTCAAAGGAGGGGAGGCGGATATAATGGAGGAAGGAGAATACTATGCGATCGAGACCTTTGGCTCCACTGGTCGAGGGGTTGTCCACGACGACATGGAGTGCTCCCACTACATGAAGAACTTCAATGCTGGACACGTTCCTCTTCGTCTCGCAACGTCCAAGCAACTTATAAATGTCATCAACAAGAACTTCGACACACTGGCTTTCTGTAGGAGGTGGTTGGACAGGCTGGGACAAACCAAGTATCTGATGGCGCTTAAGGACCTGTGCGACAAAGGAGTTGTAGACCCCTACCCACCACTTTGCGATATCAAAGGGTGCTACACTGCGCAGTTTGAGCACACGATTTTGTTGAGACCGACATGTAAGGAAGTATTGAGCCGAGGTGACGATTACTGAGATTTTTGTGTGACTTACTGATAATATAATTTTAAATCTTCAGCAGCTCTACCTATGGGTGCTTCACTCGGTGTCACATTTATTAGATCAAAGCCAATCGGCTTGCGTTCATTTTGTCTCTGACTTCAAAGCTTGGTGCCTGGAGAGCGCGAATCTTTTCCGCATACTAGTTGAGATGCGAATATAATTAGACTTGAGGCGTACTCTCGCCGTTCCCCGAGGACTCCACTTGAGGAATCCCCGCGTTTTTGTTTCTCCCGGGGACTCACTCCCCGTATTCTCATGAGTCCCCACAGACGGGGAATGCTCCGATTCCATCACCATCATCAAAAAGGACTCCCTTTCAGATTCGGAGGGGAATCAATTTTTGCTGGTGTTGGTGCAATATAAAATAAAAAAAAAAGCAATCAGAATAAAGAAAACCAAAAATAAAGCGGATCGAGACTTCGTCAACTTTACATTTTTTTTTTTCGAACAAAATCCATTTTGGAAGAACTCCCCGTGTTCTCGCTGTTTTTGTACGCGGAGTCCGCGTGGAGTGACTCCCTCTATTCTCGCCGTTCCCTGCAATTCCCCGAGGAGTCCTCGGGGAACGGCGAGAATACGCCTTTGGAGCTGAAATGGCGTGGCTTGAATTTTGTGGCCTGGTGACTCAATCTATACCGCGTGTGGCCCCGAATTCGCGTTCTGCGGGCGTCTGGCCTAACTTTGTACCGATCGCATGTTCGAGGAGGGTTTCCACAAGCTAGAAGAAAAGGCTGGGATCACCTGCCGTTGGATTTTCACATAACGCAGCGGATAAGGCAGCTTCCAATAATTCGGTTTCTTTTTAAGGCTGATGGAAAGCTCCACGGAAAGTTGAAAGTATGAAATTTAGAAACATGTCTAACTTGGATAAGACTGACTTGGTTAGACGAGACTGTACCAGAAGGATCTCAAAAGAACAGATTGTTTCTAGGACCATTAAGTCTCTACGGGTTCTAGAGGTGGGTTTGAAACAGACGGCGAAAATGAAAAAACGGAACAGAACGTTCGGAACAAACGATACATTCTCGTGATTTCCAAGTTCATGGTCATTCTTATCTCAATGGTTTTGCTTAAAATGATCAGAACAAACCCACGAAAAGACAAATTATATATTTCATCTTCTGAACCACCCTCACATGTGCCATTTGGGCTTCTAGCTCTCGTTCTTTTTAATTCTCCCGTCAATCCCAAACACTTGATCAGTCTTCTGAATAGATCAGCCGCTGTTTACGCGCGTATTTCGGTCCTTTGTGAACAAGCTATTAGAGTGAAGCGATCTGGATCAAACTTGGTGGGGAAGAACAAGCACAACCCCTAGATACATCAATGACAAAGCTGGACCGGACTCGGGCACTGTGTTTGGCTGGAACATTAGAGACCTGACAATATTGGCTTAAAAATTGTCACCTCCATATCTGACTATCCCTTAAAGTACTCATCTTCATCCAGTCGTGATGAGTAAAGTACTCATCACTCATCCAGTCGTCAGCGAGCATTCATTCCGCGCGGTCGCATGCTCCTGAAGTAAAACTGGTTTGGTGAAAGGAATTGGATAATATTCGAGCATTAACGTGGATCCAATTTTTGGCTGTCAGAGTACGGTGGAAAATCAAGAAGCAGGTTCCACGCTCCACCGGGCCACCGCCAAGGTGATTGCCAACGCTTACGTGGGCCTGCCCTTTTAAAGATAAGTTGGCTTCCAGTATTTTTTAGAACATGTCAGACAAATTAGACCGAGTCCTCCAGGAGTTAAGCGAACTACGAGAAGGCATAAACGGTCGTTTCGCACAGTTGGAAGGAATTTCGTCGCAGATGTCCGAACTCCAGACTCATGTTACAAACATGGGAACGAGCATGAACGTGTTTAATTCACTCTTGGAAAAGAAGACTGATTCAGCGGTAGCCAAGACGGAAAAATTGAGTAAAGAATTAGAATTTACTCGTCACAAGCTTCAGCAGTTAGAGGCCGAGTCAAAAAGCTGCAATATAGTGTTGTATAACTTTTCACCAAATGTGAGAGGAACCAGCCTCCAACATGATATTGTCCAGGCTCTAAACTCCATAATCCCGGATTTCGAAATGTTTATCCGCGATATCAAAGACACTTTCCGTCTTCGAAGCACGACTGGTGTTGCTCCAGTGTTAGTCAAACTGAACAGTAGATATTGCCGCGACCTCATCTTAAGAGCAAATCCTTACTTGAGGCGATTCAAGTTGAGCGCGGCTCCTGATTATACGGAGATCGAACGCACGGCAAGAGGAAAACTGAAGCTTGTTCTTGAAAGGGCCCGTAGCGAGGGTTTTGAAGCGCACATGAGGGGTGTGAAACTCCATGTGGGTCACGACGTGTACGTTTACGACGCGAAGTCGGACAAAGTTAAGTTATTGGACGAAAGGGGAAACAGAAGATCACAAACGCAAGAGGAGGTGATCCCTCCGCGAGTAGTAGATACAACGAGATCTGATCAGCCTGAAGGGGCAACAGACATAGAAACAAGGAGCAGAAGTGGATCCAATACCTCGTTATCGGCATTTTACGATGCAAGTGAGAACCAGGTCTATAATACACCGTCAACGGCATCGTTCCACAGGTCTGGAGACAGAGCAGCTTATGGGAAAAGAAATAGTGACCACGTTTTTAGCCCGAGTGATGCGAATCGCCAGCCGGCCACGAGTGTTTTTGTGGCTGCGAAGACAGGTGGAGTCTCGCGTGAGCAACCCCCAGATGAGCCAAGAAATGTTCAAGGTCGTAGACGATTTTCTTTAGATGGGGAGCGTACAAATTTCCCGGGGCCAAGCACTCAGGACGCCGATATGTCAGCTTAGTGTCACGCGGGCCATGTGCAACGTTTACCTTTAGCGAGTTCGACCCAACTGGGGATAACGTTATGGAACATCCAAGGATATTCGAGTGAAAAAATGTTAAGTCTAATAAATGAGTGTGTTTGCCGGTGTTACATAATATGTTTGGTTGAAACGTGGCAAAGGGGAAGTATGAATGTTGAAGGGTTTGAAAGTTTTGAAAGTTGTAGAGAGCCAAGTAAAAATGGTAGGGTATATGGGGGGGTAAGCATTCTAGTTAAAAAAAGATAGTTTGAAAGGGCTGGAGAGAATAAAAAGTAGGTCGGAAAACATTGTATGGTTGAAAGGAAATATTTTTGCCCGTAAGATAATTGTGTGTTGTGTTTATATACCGCCCCAGTCAAGTTCGTACTCGAATGAAGATAGTTGGAATATACTATGTGATGAAATGTCTACCCTGCGAAAAAGATTTCATAATCATGGATTCATTGTTCTAGGTGATTTCAATGCTTATACCGGTCGTATGATGGAAAATGTTGAACTGCGAATGGACCCGGAGGACTCTTCCCAGCTTCTAGAGGAGTACATCGGAAATTATGGTGAGAGGAGAAGTAAGGACCAGAATCGCCGGAAAAACAGGTGGGGTCTAAATTTGTTGGATTTTGCGGGAAATGAAGAGTTGATAATATTGAATGGGAGGATAGGGGAGGATCGGGAAGCAGGGGGTCATTTTACGTGTTACGCGGGTAAGCTCCCAAGCTTAATTGATTACGTGTTACTCTGTCCTACACTTTGGCCTTTTTGCAAGAATCTGAGTGTAAAGAATGTGATCGGTTCTGACCACCTCCCATTGAATGTGATGTTTGAATTTGAAAATAATCATGGTACAGGGACAATGCATGTGGTGATGGAAAATGAATTAATTCATGTAGAAGGTCCTGTGGATATTAGGAAATCGTTAAAAACTGAGGAATTTTCGGAAAAAGAGTTGGCTGAAAAGCTGGTTCAAGTTGATATGGAGATCCATATGAGAAGTTGTATTGAAAGACTTACGGAAGGCCAAATTGAAAGTTCCCTTGAACAGCTGACAGGTAAATTGCATGAAGTTGGTTTGGAGGTGAGCAGAAATAAGAGGAAAGGAAATAGAAATAAAAATACGTTTTACGATAGTGAATGTAAACAAATGAGAACGGTCGTAGTTGCATGTTTGAAAACGTTGAAAAGTAGTCCCCCAGAAAATGTAGAAGCATGTTTAGAAAAGTATCGTATTGAGAGAAAAAAATACAAAAACCTGTTAAAAAATAAGAAAAGTAGGATAGACGAAGAAAAAAAAAAAGAAGTGATAAAGAGTTTTAGGGAAAAGAACACTAGGGAGTTTTGGAATAGTGTTAAGTGTACGATTAGTAATAAGGAACAATGCAACGTCCCTCCGGCGGAGTCATGGCCGGAATTTTTGGAAGGAAAAGAAGGAGGAATGAGTGATGGGGATAAGTTACCTGAACAATTTGTGGAGGATCTTAAGACTATGTATTGTTTTCCATTGAAAGAGGTAGATTCGCAGCTTTTAGATCCTATAACAGAAACGGAAGTATGGTCATCCCTGAAATCTATGAAAGGTAGATCAGCTCCAGGACCAGACGGCATACCGACAATAGTTTTAAAGTGGAGCAGAGTTTACGTTTTACCGTTCCTGGCTTTGACGTTTTCTTGGATGGTGGAAAAAGCAACATGGCCTAGTCAGTGGAATATATCGATAGTGGTACCAATATTTAAAAAGGGGGATAGGAAATGTCATGATAATTATAGAGGGATCCATTTAGGATCTACAATAAGTAAGTTATTTTGTAAAATTATAGACGTTAGAATAAAAAAGTGGTTAGATACGACAGATAAGTTAACTAGGGTCCAGGCAGGTTTTAGGAAAGGGTACAGTACTTTGGACCAAATATTTAGTTTACAAGTAATAATTCGGAAATATACAGCGAAAAGAAGAGGAAGGTTATATGTTGCGTTTGTGGATCTGAAAGGAGCGTTCGATCATGTTAAGCGCCATTTACTGATGGAAGCACTGGTGAGTATTGGCCTACCTAGCCGATTAGTTTTGTTAATAGTGGAAATATATGCTAAAATATACATAGTAGTTAAAGTTTTTAAAAATGTGTCACGGAGGATTAAATCGTTAAAGGGAGTTAAACAAGGGTGTACTCTATCCCCGAAGTTGTTCTCTATTTATATTAATGATTTGGAACAATTTATGATTGAAAAAAATGCGCCAACAATAAATATTGACATAGTAACAATTTGTTTGTTGTTATTCGCGGATGATATTGCATTGATAGCAGAATCAAGGCATAATCTTCAGAAGCTGTTGGATATTTTGGATGAATATCTCGCAGTAAAGGAGCTAGAGATAAACATAGAAAAAACAGTTGTAATGGTTTTTAGGAAAGGAGGTAAAATAGACCAGGAGCCGTTGTTAAAGTTTAGAGGAGAGCCGATTAGTTATAAAGAACAATTTAATTACCTAGGATGTACGCTTACGTGGAACGGAAAGTTTGGAAAGCAGTTTGAGAATAGTCTTGCTAAAGGAAAGCGTTGTATTAATATGATGTTACGGAGTAGCCTTAGGGAAATCGGTGATTTAAAATTACATAAACATTTATTTAAGTCTAAAGTTATACCTGCGGTCCATTATGGATCTGAAATATGGGGTTTTGGTAAGGGGGAAAAATTAGAACAATTACAGTTAAGTTATTTCAAAAGAATTTTAGGGGTTAGTGAAAAAATGAATTCATTAGTAGTTAAGGGGGATTTAGGTTTAGCAAGCATGCGTAGACATAGATGGGTAGCTATGATAGGTTTTTGGGAAAAGATTTTGATGCTGCCGAGAGTAAGGATCCTCAAGGCGGCTTATAAAGAGAGTATTTTAGATACTAGAATAGATTCGTGGTCTTCACAAATAAGATGTATTTTAGATGGTTGTGGATTGTCAATGTGGTGGAATGATGGCGTAGGTCCTGGTTTGCAATTGGGAAAAATAAAAAAAGAGGTGGAGGCTAGGCTTTTAGACCAAGAAATTCAGAGTTGGCAGGTTGCAAAGGATCTGTCACATTCATTGAGGTATTATGCTAAGGCTAAAGAGGTGTGGGGGGAGGAAATATTTTTCAAGGTGTTTTTAAAAAAGGAGGAAGTTAAGTTGGTGTGGTGTCTCAGGGCAGATTGTTTACCGCTTGGGAGAAGAAGAACATATATTGGAAGTTCTTCCGAACGTTCTGGTCAGTATTTCTCCTGTCCAATGTGTGGAGATGAGAATGAAAGTGTGGTGCATGTCATGTGTGAATGTGAAGAATTAAGAGAGTTAAGGAATGAAGTGTTTGGAGAATGCGTGAGGGTGTTCGATGAGGAATGGATGTGTAGTATGATTGGTAGCCGGCAGTTTGGTGATGTGAGGAGGCTGGCAAGATTCCTCAGGGTCGCTTTCCAACACCGAAAATTATGCCTAGAGTAAGTAGGTTACGGTATAGATCTTTGTTCTTTTTTTGTTTTGTTTATTTTGTTGCCATGGCCTTTTGGCTTTTTTGTGCAATTAAATCTTATCTTATCTTATCTTATCTTATCTTAGCCGCATAGTACAAAAAATTTTAAGCAAAATTTACATTTTCATGATCCCCATCAGCCCATGATCATTTTTGCCTTAAGGGTTTTGCTTAGAAATGAATTTCTAGCTCCCTTAAAGTGTGCATCTTAACCCCAAAGTGACAAAAAAAAAATACTTTTGACCAAATATACTTTTCGCGATCCCCAAGGGCCTTCGGTGATGATCGGTGATAATCTTTGATGGTTATTTTTGCTCGAGTTTTCTACTTACAAGTGTAACAAGACCAAAGGTTTCGATGGGATCCCAAAAATTAAATATTTGATCCAGACAATTGTGTCTTGTCTACGTCAAATCCAGTCTTCGCCAGACTCGTTGACGATTTTTACTGTTAAAATTCAGAAACAGATTAAGGCCAAAAAGCTAATCATCTGAGAAAACCAAGTTCAGATACGGATTCAGCATGTTTGTGTTTACCCATATTCTGTTTTGACGAAAACTTCCTGCTTTACTTCTGCGAATTTCCCGGTTTCGGCGGAATTCGGGAACTATCTGTCCGGCAAAAAAAAGAAGCTAAAATTGAACTCAGCGTCTCGCTCAACGTTTCCTCTTTCCCCTATATCGAACATCTAATCAACTTCAAATTAAAACTTTCCGGTTCCAGCCGGATTCCGGCCGAACTATATGTCCGGGTACAAAATGACTGTCATACACGGATTCAACATCTCTTCTTACCCCTAAACCGGATATCTAATCAACTACAAATACTTTTAACAATTTTCCGGTTTTGGCCGGATTCCGGGCGAACTACTTGCCCGACGAGAAAATGATTTTTACCATCGTGTTCAGCATGTCTTCCTACCCCTAAACTAAACAAATAATTAACTTCAAATAAAACTTTTACTTTTAACAGATTTTCCGGTTTTGGGCAGATTCCGGGCTAACTACTTGTCGGGCGAAAAAATGGTTTTCACTATCGTGTTCAGCATGTCTTCGTACTCCTAAAGCAAACATCCAATCAACGTTAAATAAAACTCTTACTTTTAACAAACTTTCCGGTTTTAGCCGGATTCTGGGCGAACTACTTGTCCGGCGAGAAAATGGTTTCCACCGTCGTTTTCAGCTTGTCTTCTTACCCCATAATCGACTATCCCATTAGCTGTTTAAAAATATTTTGCTTGCCCCTTAATTTAAACCCCTCCCCCACCCCTAAATATCGAGCTACAAAGCCCACCTACGAACTCGGCCTTACTCTTGACCCAAACAATCCTCACACCAAGTTTCATCAAAATATCTCATTCCCTTCGAGAGTTATCGTGCTTACAGACGGACGGACGGACACCTTTTGCAATGTCATAGGTATCCCTCCACTTAATTTTTGGGATCCCAAAAAATACTAATAAGTACTTTTGTGTAAAATATACATTTTCATGGTCCGGATGAGCCTATCATAATTTTTGCCTCAAGGGTTTTACTTACAGATGATTTTCTAGCACCCTTAAAGTGCGCATCATCACAGCCACCCGATGAAAAATTTATGCCCGAATAGTAGTATGAAGTTGTATGAAACAGTAGCATGGAGTACTAACTGATGCTACTACATGCTTCTACTTCAAGGCTATCGTGTTACTGCATGGTACTATTAACAAGACTGGATGCTCCTAAAGCAAGACAGGATGCTACTGGATACTACTGCTTAAGATTGGCCCGGTCTGATGCACATTAAATGATAGTACTCTTTACTATTACATATCACTAGATGCAACTTTTTCGTACAACTATCATACAACTACGCAGGCTACACATTTTTCGTCGGGCAATGCAAACATAGAGTGCAAACATACCAAATGCAAACATAGAGTGCAAACATACCAAACGATACAGTCTCTGATTCCAAAGGGCACATGGTCATTCTTATCTCAAGGGTTTGTCCACGACCGATCACAGCAAACCTACAAATTCGCATATTCCACTTTCATCCTCTGACCCAGCCTTGCAAGTGCCATATGAGCTTTTAGCTCTTGTAGCTTCTGACATTTCAAATTACTACTAAACTAACTTCTGCCGACTGGCTAAGCCTTACAGTAGTATTTTAGGACATTGCAACGTGAGGCTCCAACAGTGGTATAAGGCGCTATTGATAAAAATGATACCGCCGAAACTGCGTCAAGAATCCATCTTTCCTGTAAAAAGCAGCGCCATTAGCAATGCTATGAGAAAGCTGAAAAAAACTGAATCTACGGACACTGACGGGATCGGAGCTGATTTTTTCAAAACTGACTGTCCCGCCTTGACTGGTCATCTTCAATTACTTTTCCAGATGCTGTTGTCCCCAAAAGTTTCCTTATAGGCAGTGTTACTTCGGTGATAAAACGAGGGAAGGATCCTGAAAACTGCAAGAACTTTCGGCCAATTACTGTATCATGCACCATAAGCAAGATTTTTTAATACGTGCTTTTACCTGAGGTCACAGAGAAGTGCGATTTTGGAAGTATGCAGTTTGGATTCCGCGCGGGAACTAGCTGTGCTCATGCTCATCGTGTTCTGACAACCTTCATGAAACAGGCAACCCGGGAAAAATTTGAAGTTCATCTTTGTTCAATTGATAATACCCGGTGCTTTTTGATAATGTCGTCCACTCACAGGCTCTTTTATCCCTGACGCGATTTGGAGTGAACCACTGTATTGTGAAAATTTTGCAGTTTTCGTATGCTAATTCAGCTATTAATATCAAATGGCAGGGTCAGATATCGGAGAGTATCCCAGTGCAGAATGGTGTTAGACAAGGGGGTGTTTTATCTCCTTACATTTTCAAATCTGCCATCTCTAATTGTCTGAATTCACTTTTGCATTCTTATTTTCACAAAGATGTTGCTATGAGTTATATTTTGTACGCTGACGATGTGTTGGTCGTCAGTAGAAGTAAATCTACAATTGAAAAAAATGTTAACATTCTTTCTTAAGAATTTTCAAAAATTGGTCTTGGCATTAATTTTTCAAAATAAGACTATCTCTGCTTTAATGCTTTATGTTCCAGTGAACCAGTGCCGCTGTCCGTGGGACCTATTTCGATTCCAGTAAACAATTCGTTAAAGTCGCTTGGCTTCAGTTTAAAAAAAAAAACGCTTTCCAAGACCTGTTCTGCTATTATCCAAGATACCTCTAGGTTGATTCGCATAGCATATGGTCGTCTATGTCCAAACAAAGGTCGCTACCACCGGACAGCACTTGGGAGAATTTATAGCGCTTTCTGCACTCCTTACATCTTGTATTGTTCCGGTGTTTATCATATTCTGCGAAAAAAAGACACTAAAGCTTTGAAGATGCACTTGTTGATTGATGTACCTTCCTCGTTCCTGTCGCAACCACAAATTAGTTCAGAAGTTCGGCGTCCAAGATGTGATTCGCTCACTCGAGAAAATGTCAGCGTCAGTACTATCTACATCTCGTCATCCTAGTCTTCGAGTACATAATGTTTTTCATGAATTTTTCAGGCCTAGTTAGTATTTATGTCTAAATTTTTGTGTGTGTTAATACTGTTACTTATCTTGCGTTATTCCCTTTACTCCGCTACCACATTCTATATTTGGCGGGTTATAAATAAAATATATATATATATATATATTACCGCCAAAAAACAGACAAAACTGCGTTTCCGCGAACTTCAACTTGTGGCTCGACTGTATAGCACAAAATCGTGTTCTCGCGACAAACACTCAGAAGTGTGTGGCCCGCAACTGTGTCGCGGATATCGCCTTTAAAGCTACGTGCACACACAGTCCGAGGGGATTTCGCATGCGAAATTCGCATCTCTAGCGGAAAAACCCGCACGCGATGCGTCAAAGTTTCGGAGCGAAGGAAGAAATTCGCATCCGACTACGAAAATCGGACTTTGCGTGCACGTACCTTAACAGCTGTGTTTTCATTTGGAATGTCAAAACATTTTATCTTCGCATGAAATACAAATATATTCGAAACAAAGCTAACCATTTCTCGTAAAAATCAACTATAATCAATATCACGCACGAATTGCATATCTACGGTGTTTTTCCAAAAGGTTACAAGGGACATTTTCCTCGAAATTGAGTTATTAGCTGTTCTCTATCCGCTAATGTATTCTGCATGTCTGATAGAAGTTTCAGCCAAACAGTTTGGCCGTTCTGTCAGTTACTGAAGCAACCGGTACGCAGACACAGAGTTTTCTTTCTTCGAATTTAGGCACTTCTGGCGTAAACGTGAAAGGTCTTTCGCTGTTCCTGACAGATTTGAAAAAGGTCGCTTGTCGAAAAACACCGTCGATATGTCGAAAGATGCGAACTTGCAAGGAGCATCGATTGCAGTACTGACGAGCAGATCGAAACCTCATGCACTTTTATTGCGGCACTTCACCCTCGGACCATCCGAAACCCACTAGCATTGTGGGGAGGCACGGTTCCCTCCGAGTGCGGCGTGACTTGGAGGGGGAACCCAGGATAGGCGGAAATAATGGTAGAGATGTTCATCGGCCACCAATCTACCTTAACCGCGCACGCTGAACCCCCCCCCCCCCCCCCCCCCCGGCTTTTTATACCGTTATTTGGTGAATTTGACAAAAATACTATGTTTCGGTGGATTGGTCCATTCCCAATCTGGTTTAAAACCTTGTGGTTATTTTTTCGCGAAAATCAGTATTCAATAGGATCATAACAGACATCTTGTCTCAAATCATAATATTTTAAAGGTCATTACAAGAATATCTTCCAATATGATATTCAACACAAGGGTGCGCGCAACCACGTGGTAACTGTTATCAAACTTCTGACAGTGAGGTGATAAGACTTTTGGAACGCCCTTCCAGCTGGAGTACAGTAGAGGTATGTGAACGTTTGTTGACATTGGACTATGCCATTTTCATGCATTTGTAAAGGTAACTAAAGGCATCTGAAAACACCTGAATAGGTATTTTTTTATCTTCATTCTACAATTCAGCCCAAAACTGCACTGTTCACATCAACATAACTGTTCACATAAACATACCTCTACTGTAAAACACTTTCAAAATTCTGTACGCCAAAGACTCTACAACGAGCAGTTTTTAGACTACCAGCAATTGTTTTTCATGTAGACCACCACCTGCCGGTAAGGATTGGTTCTTTCTGTCGCGCGCTGCGCTCAGGCTATAGTAATCGTTAGTTGCGGCTTTACAAATAACAGTAACTGAATCTCCATTTTATAACTTTTGCAGTTACCATGGTATCTGATACTACGGTTGCTTTGAACGACAGTTGCCAAAATCGCGCTTTTAGAAGTCATCCCAAAAGAAATATTGACATCCACTCCCATCATAAGTGCCAAACTTCTTTCCTCGCCCAGGGCTTCCCCCCAACCTAGGCTTCTGTGTTGGTGGCGATGAAAGTGAAATGACTTTTTCAGATACACGACAATTAGTACGGTCGGGACCGTGGTATATGAATACCAGATACCAGAGCAACTGGCCGGATACTTAGTAACTGCAATCCGCTGTAATCGTGGTATCAGATACCATGGTATCTGCAAAAACTCAACTGTTGAAAAAGAACCATGTCTTCCAGTGTCAGCGTAACACTGCCAAGAGCTTCCTTCATTGGGTTTAGTTGGGATGGCTGGCGGTGTTCTCTTCCCTGGTATCTTAAAGTCGACAAATAAAAGTGTAATTCGCGAGGTAGTTTCTTTCGTTCTGAATGCAATGAAAAGAAGAAAATAGTTTGTGTTTCATTTTTAGTGTTGTCAATTGTTGTTGGAGCTTCAGGAATCTGTTGTATGGCCGTATTAGGCTTTTTCCAGTAAATTATTATTATTATTATATACGTGTGATTCTGCCGTATCGCGCTGGCGACACCACATGAACAAATCTCTACAGTACTGATAAAAATTTCCATTGCCACGTGTGTTCTGCTAAATGGATTGATCAGCGAAGATTTTTCATTCCGATTGATGAACCAGAACAGAAACTCATCAATCCGAACAGCTGACCAATTTCAGCGTGGGCTGAAGAAACACTTTATCGGCCAAACCTCAGGTACAGTGGACACCAAATTCGCACACTGCGCTGAATAAATTATTCCCATGACGGATTTTCGCTCTCCTCTGCCCAACTGTCTATGTGCCTAACCTCGTCGACAGAATTCGAACTTCGCGCGGTTTCAAGTACTGATGAAAATGGGGGAACATAACTGCTTCGCTCTGCGGTCTGGGGGGTACCTTTGGTGTGAACTGCTTCCAAGTGGAGAGAGTACTGTTGGTCCAGACCAAGGTACGAGTCGCTCATAACATAAAGCGTCACCACAAATCGACCTAAAAGAGAATATTGTAATAACTTTCGTTTAGAAAAGTGGTGGGGTGTTTTCCACCAAACTTGGTATCTGGGAACGACAGCTTTCAGTCTGGCACACGCAAGATGTCAGAAGGAAAGGGTGTTCGACCCCCCCCCCCCCCCCCCCCGCCGCCCCCGCGCATCTTTCTGCTCCAGACTTTATTCTTCTTCTCACAAATTGGTATGGGGCGAACTACCTGTCCGGGCGAAAATCGAGTTCAGCATGTCTCTTTACCTCAAACAAAATTTGGAGTTTTTGGAGTCAGCTTGGAGTTTTTTTTTTCAAACCTTTGAAACAAGGACGGATGTCGCATTGCTAAAAACGCTGCAGAAAGTTCAGCAGCTTTAAATCACTGAGGGAAAACCAGAGCAATATGGGGTAATTTTAGGCAGAAATCCGGTTCTTACTTTTGTCCGATGTGCGGATGCGAGAATGAGAGTTTGGTTCACGTGGTTTGCGAGTGCATGGAGCTGAGTGAATGGAGGAAAGAACAGTATGGTATGAAAGAGTTTGATGAAGAGTGGTTAATTAGAGTTGTTAGGAATTAATGTTTTACTACGATTAAGAGATTGGGGCGATTCCTGAGGACAGCGATGGAACATAGAAGTAGATTTTTGGATTAGGGAAGCAACAAAGAAATATTGAAAACGGTTATTAGAGAAGAGAAAGATTAAGGAGGAGCTTCTCTCTTTTGTGTTGTTTTGTTTCGTGCGTTTTATTCTAGTATGTGATACTATTTTGTGATTTTTTGTTGCCATGGCCCTCTGGCTGCTTAGCAATTAATAATTCTATCTATCTATCTATCTATGGAGCGTGTTCCACCCTACTTACCGTATTTACTACGCAGGACGTCACGGATCCTAGCTTCTTGGGGTCAAGGCAGGAACACAATTTTGTATTTTCGGCAAAATATCTTGCCGCGGGATAACCGGGCCAATCACGTCACAGAGATCCTAGTTACCACGCTAATTACGCTCCCAAGCAAACAGTTACTACTAGTTACTATTTCAAGAAGGTTGGAACGGTCAGCATAGTAACTTTTCACGAGGTTGGGACGGTAAGCGTACTTAACAAGTTGCTATTGTTAGAAGGGTGGAACACGCTCATGATTTCTGCTTTTCTTTCCAACTCGCAAGAACACTCCTTAACTCCCTTCTGAATTAACGTGATAGCACACAGACGGACGGACAGACATTATGCTGGGATGGTAGGCTTTGAAAAATCTCACCTGGTTTAGACGGCGCTGTGAACGCCAGCCGCTGGGCCCTTCCTCCTCTCAGAGGTCCCAGCCTCTTCAGTGCCATCAGCTCTTTATTTTCAATAGATCCAAGGACCAAATACCATCCCTCCTCCTTTGACTTGGGAAAACGTGGCGCATGCGCGTACCTCCTCTCTCCACGTTTTTTTCCCAATCGTGTTTGGGATATTTGGACGTTCAGTGTGTATGGTTGCCCGGCAGAGACTTGTAGCCAATCGGATTCAAGGAGACTAGCAGATTTAGTGCCAATTGGTCGGTCGATGACAGTATTTGTATCCGGAACTGTGCCATCTAGCGAGATGCACAGGCGCAGAAGGGGGAAGGATGTCAAAGCTTCGAACATCTAAATAAGAGTATGCCATTGGTTAGGTTTGATAAACGATACAAGTTAGAGGAATACCAACTAGGACCATTCTTTCTTATTTTCGAAACTCTGCAGCGAACAAAACCTCAGATTATGCACCTTCGGCCTATTTAGATAATATTCAGTAAAAAAGAAAGAAAAAGTAAGGTCACCATTTTAATTATCACATATCTGGGTTTTAATTATGACATATCTTTTAAATTCCCATCCCAGATTAGCAAGACATGGAAACGGGTCGAATAAATTTCATATTTAATAAACTGACAAATTCAGCTGAAAAAAAGCGTAGATATAACTGGAGTCGCTAGGTTCCACACACAACTTTGTTTCATGCCAGTTTGTTATGTTAGATTGTAAATGTTTTTCTTTTTTCTTCGCTTGCGTAGGCTACTCAATTTTGGTACTTTGACGAGTCACGATCACATGCACACATAGTTTAATTTCATTCCCTATCTGGTCTGATACGTTTACAGTTTCAGCGGGAACTTGTCTCTTCCTTCAATTATAAATTTACAAATTTCGTACTTGGTCCATTGACAAACTTTGTTACATTGCACCAACTGTCCGAATCACGGAGAGAAAGGGGACCGAGGGGCAAGAAGCTATCCTGATCCGCTTTACGGAGCAGGATTTGTCTCTCTCTCTTAGAAAACTGCGGGTCTGGGGTCTAGCCCCCCCCCCCACCCCTCGACTGCAATTATATAGGAAATCAGAAAAACTTATTAAAACTGCAGTTTGGACCGCGAGCACTTAAGGATTTTCCTTAGACATGAGAGTTACTACGCGGGACGGCGGGTCGCCGGCCTCTAGATATACTTTTCATAAAAATATATTGCATTTTATTAACACTGTGTGTGTGTGTGTGTGGGGGGGGGGGGGGGGGGGGGTTAGCCGGAACCCACCATGCTGTGCTCTGACTCTTACGTGAAGTAGAGCTATCATGAAAGGCGTGATATTACAGATGAAAGCTGAGCCCAAAAGATGAAAAATGGTATCTTTGCATCGGTTTGACATTTACTGAACGGCCACCAACAGCCATAAGCATACTGCGTTTCAGGGACAGCTACCTGCACTCATAGCTACCAGCTACCGCAAGATGCGGCTACCCGCATCTTGCTGCCCATAACTTGTCAAGCCGGGCAGACTTCAGGCAACAAAAGGCTGGTAGAAGCTGCGGCACTTCATCGGACTGACGACTTACTTGCTCTACTTTGTCTAGACCCAGATCCTGAGCGAACTCTTTGGACAGCCGATCCATTCTCCCATCCACGGCCAGAACAAGCTCTGGTAGCATCGGAATACGATCCATGCCGCATATTCTCTTCAAAGCTGGTAGGTGCTGTCGGTCTAGATGCGGTAGGGTGAGTACGGGTGGGTCGTGAATCCAGCGAGCCTGGATAACCATCTGCACCTAAGATAAAAGAACTCTATAACGAATAGGGTAGGACTGTGAACCGACTCTTTCTGGAAGCATTCTAGACCTCTGTCGGCAAAAGAAAAAAGAGAGACCACAACAAGATTGCGCTACAATTACGAATATGGAAATGTGAATCAGCTACAAAGAGATGGGAATTAAACGAGAGTTTTGGCGTTGTGCGCCAAAAGGGTACATATGAACACAACTTGGCGCTGGAAATGTCAATTTAGCGTTGATTTTTGCGGCTTTGGTAAAACCCAGCCTGTCTTCGAACCAAGGATAGGGTAGAAAGAGGCGGAAAGGATTCTCAATACCCCCCCCCCCCCCCCCGGAACTTCTGCCTTACTCCCTCCCTCCAACCGATATCCCTTTCCGTTTAGTGAGGAATTATAACATTAACATTCCACGATCCACGCCTGCTAAGCTCTTCTGAGAACAACCTGAAATTGCAAAGGATAAACACATACCATCTGTTGGATTCTCAGGGCCGTGGCCAGCCAGCCTCTATCAGCCGCTACGTCTAGCATAGCCTGCAGAATACGGATCGCCTGATCCAATACCGACTTGGTATCTGTAGCGTAGTCTGCAACAGGAAGCGGGAGGTGGCTAAAGTGGGCTTGAAACAAAAGGTGTGCTTTGGTGTGAGGCGAGTCTAAGGCGTACTGGTTGACTTCATAGGAACACAGTTTGGCTAACTCCCTGAAATGGAAAAAATTCAGCAGCTCCAATTTGCAGTTACAAAAAATACAGTACAACTTTTATTACTTTAGGGCTTCTCTTCTATCTGCTTTTAGCAGGAACTTTTTCCCTTGCAGATCAGCACGGAAAGTATGTTAAAGTGGACCACAGAGAACATCTGCTGGTCTGTTAACAGTGCTTTCTACTTGAGATGTAACAAGCGTCTTTCAGTGATATTTCAGCCCTTCTTGGTATTTCAAAACTAGTAGGCCTATCTGAAAACGCACCATGGTTATAAAGAGTGATAAAGAAAAGTAAAAGGGAAATGACCCGAACACAAAAGATGAGCTGTTGGCCTAACAAGCCTTCCAAGTGAAAAACAAAATCTGGAACCTTTTGAACATTTCTGCAACTGTCGGCGGACCTTGACGGTGTTGGCGAAAGTTTCGGCACTGCTTGACTGGAAAACCCAGCTCGGGCGAAAAAACACTGGAAAGTCTTCCGTGAAAAACGAATCCATAGCGAACGGCGGCAATTTCTGTAGCTTACAGTTCCATACCAGAGCCAGTGACAATACAAAAGGCAGAATAAGTATGAGGGGTCCTTGAAGGGTGTGTTACAACTTCCTATCATAGTCACTAAAAGCTACCACCGTCGTTCCAATTAATACATCCCATACACAGATCCGGACGACGACAGTAGCACTGGTAGAGGGTTGGAACAAACCCTAAGCAGCCAGTGAGCATTCCTTAAGAAACAAGCCTCCCACTTACGCGTTCTGGTTGTCTTCGTTGTGCCTAACCGGTAACTCGGAGTACTCCTCGGCGTCTGTTAAAATCTTGAGTAGGTCAATTATCGAACAGTTGGCGTTCAACTTATCGTTCAACAGCTGAACAGTAAGATGCGACAGATAGTAGTAGGACGCGATTCGACCCAAAACGGTGGAGTCGATGGTTCGGTTGTCCTCTGCGACTTCAATGCAAGACGAGGTTTCCAGGGACAGTAGGGCTTTCTCGACAATAGCTATGAGGGAAAATGGAATACATTGTAGACTATCCGATACGAGATTGCGAGTTAGACTGATGTGGTGTGAGACACTTTTTCAAGAAAAGTGGAAGAACAGTAGAATTTCAGAATCCGAATGGTGAACCATTGGAATCCTTGTCATTAAAAGTGTTGTGAAAGCAGAAACAACCACCCAATATAAAACAGGTGTGGCCGTCACCTGGCTGATGTTCAGTTTAGTGTCAATAGTGTCCTGAGAAATTTGTAGGGGCGAAAGCCGTTTTGCTGCAACTATATTATTATTCTCAGTCATATTAACCCCTTACTCTCCTATATAACCATGTAAGGGAAAGGCAAAATTGAGTAATCTCTACAAAGGTCCCGAAATTCCAACCAGTGGTGGCCACACCCAGCTGTTACCGTTACCGCAGCTGCTGCCGCAAAACCGAGAAAACTTGCAGATTCCTGCACTTCCTTGAATTTGCTGATTGCAGAGTTTGGTAACTTGCAACCTCTTTGCTCGTCGCACAACAGTTTTGCGAATGTCCCGTGACGCCGAATACTTAAATTCCATCCATGAGCATAATGAACCATCAGTGAATGCAATGGGTTGTTGCCAGATCCTCTACATGGGCTGTATACTGACATATTGTAGGATTAATTCCTACCTAAACACTCCGCATCTGTTTTGCCACAGGCACTTTTCTATATCTGCTATTTCAGTTACCCGCAGCGTTCGTTTCTGCATCATTTCTCTATAAGGCGTTTAAAAGTGTAATTCCGACCTTCCCGCTACTCTTGACTGACATTAATCATTCTTCACTGTCATGTGAAATAAGGATCAAGCGAACCTGATCTTGCTTTTCCCTGAGCTAGTTCCAGTGCCCAGAATATGTATTTTTTTTATTTATTCAATTATTTGTGACTGGCTTTTTGAAAACAGCGGAACATGACACATCTTTTTCATATAATTGAACAACACCAGGGCCTTGTCCAGAAATTCATTTCGGGGGGGGGGGGGGGGTTCGGCTGCTGGTCGAACAAAAAAGTACAAAAAACATATACATCAGAGGAAAAGCCTATAAAAATCGTTATTTTTGTATGTTTCGGGTGGGGGGGGGTCAACCCCCCAGCCCCCCTGGATACGGCCTTGAACAACACTATATAGAATTAAAAGTTTTACACAGTGACAAGCACATTAAACGGGTTCAGGAATGAAAAACTGGCTAATAATTTCGTGAGCTGAGAGTGCAGGATGTTTGTGGAGGGTAAATAGATTTGAATGCGAACGAAAGAGTGTATTGATACTATCTTGAACATTACAATTCAAAACCAATTTACGATTACAAAATATTACGAATGTATACTTCGAAAAGCGTAAACATTGGCTGGGATCATCTGAAGGTCGTTCGAACTTAATGATCGCAGGTCCCTAGCGCATGCTGCTTACATCGTTTGTGCGTCAGAACCTAAGTACGGAGACTGCTCCGTAAGACCATTCTGCAACAAGGACTTGGGGGACGTTTTCGCGTATCAGATAAGGTGCCAGAAAAAAAGGGTGGGCATTTTCACTTCAACACCCCATCGATTTTCTCATTTTCGCGTGGACCGGACCACCCGTTCAGCGCTACAGCCATTCACGCGAAAACGTCCCCTTGGACGCAACTGAAAGGATCCAACACCGGATGATAGTTTTTTTTCACAGCGAAAACGTCAAATTTGACTCTATCGTAAAAAATGACTTTTTTAGTAAAGCGTGTTAATTTAGTAAAACAAAACTGTGGTAAAATTCGTTATGTCACGGCCTTGTTCCGAAAGGTCAGGCCTAGTGTCCACGTTTTGGAGAGATGCCTGTACAGGACTAAAAACGGTAAAAGACAGAATTAAAATCCAGCGCCAGACACGCTTAAAGGACACCTGAATGAAGAGTACCAAGTATCATCCCTATCTGTACGAATTCCGTTAACACTGCCTGCAGAAAACCCAATCCAAATACGAAATAGTGTTTCCAAGCTATGATTCTTGCTCCATTTTGCATCTGTCCTTATTTTAGTATCAAACATTTTAGAAATGAATAAATGTCTCCAATCAACCCTTCTTCTGGAATATTTGTTAACAAGTTAAGCTCAAACTTATACCTAGAAGAAATTCCAATACGATCCGGCCAGCGCTGTACAAGATTTGAAGGAATTGCGCTTTTTGTCTTGGAGTCTGCATGTGCAAACCTCCAGAAGCGAATATCCCTATTTTGAAAACGTCACGCTCAGGAGAAGAATGCTCTCCGTGGCCATGTCTGTAAATGCATTCTCCATGGTGTGTTCAAGTATGGTTTCATTTTCAGGTGTCCTTTAGAGCAAACAAAGATTTTACCTGACAGAAATTTGTTCACATTCTGCGGGCTAACATCCTCCAGTCCATAATAGGCCGGGTTCTGGAGTAGCCTGCGGAACATATAGGTCCAGGTCATATAGTCAAGCGCGTCTTGTTTGCTGGATATCGTCCCAGCGACGATTTCAGCGTTTAGATGGTCGGGGAGGACTTTGAGGAGACTGGACTCGACGGGGAAGGGTTCGTACAGGAACTTCTTGTAGAAGTGTTTCTTGATGTCGACGACGAACACAACGGCAACACCTATTAAGAGGTCGATCAATAGTTAACGATAAAAACTTTAAAAAAAATCTAAATGAAAGATTTAATTTCCAAATATTTATGGGGGAATTCCCCCATAAATATTTTACTATTCTTAAGAATAGTAAACAAAATATGAGTTTATTTTCAAAAGTTAGGTGACGTGAATAGTTAAAAGTGGGCAAAAATATACTGAAATTAACGCCACTGAGGGATGGAGGAGTAGCCACAAAAAGCACGAAATAAAAGTACATTAAATTACAAAAGATGCTACGGAAAAAAAAACAATAACAATAATTATTATTTGTAAAATCATAGCATATAATAAAGGCTTTTACTTCTAAATCACGCAATTCGGAATGAACGTATACTGACCTGAGTTACAAATCTTGTCCACAGTAGGTTCAAGGTTTTAATTTACACTTCTGTATAAGATGAGACATGTCGACTGACAAAAACACGTGAAGCTATTAATAAAACCAGCATTAACCGCATCTTTGTTAGGACAGTTCCAGGGTCCAACGATCCTGTTTGCAAGAGGCACCGGGTAAATTTAGATCTGACAATAAAAATAGCAAAAATTACGATAATATAGTAGTAAGAAGATGGGGATCAGGATATTACCTTCGCTGTCAAACTGGGGTCGTCCAGCTCTTCCAATCATTTGAAGGACATCAGTGATCGGCATGTCCACATATCGCTTCGTCTTTCCGTCGAAGTACTCCGTTCCCTTGATGACAACAAGGTGAGCGGGAAAGTTCACCCCCCAGGCAAGGGTGGAGGTGGCGATCAGTATCTAAAAGAAAAGAATAAATTATTTCACTTAGTACAAGCTATTGAGCTATTTGCTACACTTAGATTTCAGGGACAAGGCACCAAAGGTTTGTTACTTCGGTCGTCGTCCAAAATTGAACGGCAATTTATTTTTTTTATTTTTTTATAAAGATCAAAACCATCATAGCCTATTTATGCATAGTTACTGAATGTTAGGTTGCTATGCAAGGGTTTTGGGTTTCTCCGCAAGGACGAATGTGGCAACGCGTCTTCAGAAGTTTTGGGTAGTACGCTGGACAAAGGAACATCCGTGCTTCCACGGCATATTCAACAGGACCTTGGTCTTGTTTATGCTGCTAAACAGTCACACTGAATTCATAAATTCAGTTGGAGTTAAACTGGTGCTTTGATTTCATTCTGGACACGGCGGCTGGTTTTGCTGTTCGATTGGGTCGTCGAAAGGGTAGAGGTTCTTCTGCATTTTGGTTTCGGAGTCACCTGTCTCTTCTTGTTCTTTCCAGCTAAGATGGATACTTGTCAGCGGCATGTATGGGCGATTTGAAGTTCCGTACTTCGATGATAGGTATTCCTTCAGCCCAAGCTGAATCGAACATCGAAAACAGCCGCCGTGTCCAGAATGAAATCACAACACCAGCTTTAAGTCCAACCAATTTTCAGAGAAGAAGTTCACAAAATCAGGTATTTACGGAAGAATCTTTAATATTTTTCCACAATTTCATTTTCCAGCTTGGGCGGCTTGAGCCTGAAGATGACCCTTGCCAAGAAGGGCCCAAATATAGCTCTAATAAAATATAGCTGACGCAGCCTATCCGTTTTGCAGTGTCACATATGATTCGTTGTCAACATGGGCTGAAGGAATATTTGTGCCTAAAACCGTCATAGAGGAGCGCAGAGAATACCTGTATCTTCTGATTGACAAAAAGTTCTTCTACTGTTCTTCTGTCTCGGTCTGTCAAACCGGCGTGGTGAATCCCGATGCCGAAAGAGGTGGTAAGCTTCAAGTTCGGATCCTTGAAACCTAAGAGAAAATCAATGAATAAAAGCATAAAACAGATATTTGCTTTATGCAACAAATATTCATTATCAGAATACAGCATGAAAACCACCCAAACGAAACCGCAACAAATATTTCCCGTCTCGGAGGAACCTGCCACCGCAGTGAAACATGGAAGTTTTCCACACCCGGATCGTCAACTCTGCAGGAGCCTATGATGCACGTTCACGTCTTTTTTTTCAGATACTAGCCTCTCTCAATGTGGAAAAGGTATGCTACCTGTTTTGTTTTTCCATTATAGTACACAAATGGAGTCTCGACACATCCAATTGCTCGTGTTATGACAATACGTTCAAAAAACAACCAATAAGAAGCAAGAATTTTGTGGTAAAAGTTTGAAACCTTCAAGCTCTCATTTCTGATGAAACTTTTCGACAAAAGTGTGATTATACTGTGAAGAAATAGTCAGAATAAACTTTACAATAATTCACTGGCTCAGAATAGTTACCAAACTCCGATAATTCACTACTATTTCCAAGTTAATCTGGTCGGGTCCCTACTACTTGCCAAGTTTCATGGTCCTAGCACATCTAGAAGTACCTTAACTCGCGATCACCGGAGTTCCGGGGAAGCCCCTTCAACTCCCCCGCAGCAAAACGACCCCGTCCTATTTTGTCAATAATGTACCTAGAGTTTATGCTAGTTCTTCCCACCAAGTTCTACCTCGATCTCTTGGCTCTTAAGTGTTTCTTCCGGTGGCCCCTTCCAGCTCCCGCCACCAGTTATCGGATCCTGTCCGGACTTTGAAACTGAATATATGTTCTTGACTCCAATCTCTCCACTCCCCCACGATACTTGGACCGGGGAAGTGATTATTTCGAAGTTAATATGGTCAGGTCCCTGATGCGCCTGTCACGTTTCATCGTCCTAGCTTATGTGGAAGTGCCAAAACTAGCCGAACCGGACAGACATTACAATCACTACATGGCACTTAAGTACATTTCGTGTTTTCACGATGGCGAGTTACAAGCCAAGTATTATCTGACAGTCGATTCCATATCGTGCGAAGAGCCTATAGACAAGTGGACAGACTAAGAAAAGGAACGGAACGGATGTCTGAGAGATCAGATCTGGGACTATGTACCTGAAGTGACGTTCTCCATTTCCGACTCGGGCATGTGAAGCCACTGTCGTGGGTTCTCTTCTCCAGCAAGACAGCCAATCAGGTCAAGGGCCGTCAGCCGCGTTTGCCGTCGAGAGGAAACGAAGATCAGGGTTGGCTTGATCGGTGAATGCTAGAACCGGATTTTGTTTTGTTATTTTAAAACAATAATACGATCCCCATCTCCGGTAGGTTGAGAGAAATCTAAAGTTAAAGTCCGGACAGGATCCGAAACAGCGTATCGGCGTTTGTCGCCTCACCACGGTTTGATCCGTTTGTTTGATTAATGTTTTCTTGACTTTAGTTGTTGTTTTACGTCTTTTTCCTTTTTTTTCCTTCTTCAAGTTTATACTCCACTATTAATCTTTTTGATGTAAGTGGGTAATAAATAAATATTATTATTATTATAATATAAAGGGTCTCTAATCAAGCAATTGGCGGACAAGACCATCTTTCTGTCAATGAATATGACAAACTGTTAGAAGAAAATCCTCTGAAGCCCTCTAAACCCACAGCTTCTACCCATTTGTTCGGAAGCGAGCAATTTAAGACCGTGGGTAACCCTAACCTACACTGTTAGAAGTTTGATAACAGACAATACTGTTTGCGCATCCTTGTTCAATGTTAAGAGAATATATATGTTATGCTGTGCCCCTTTTTAACGTTATTTTTTTCTGTCATAACAGAAGCTTAGCCTCGAAACGTAACATTTAAGGTTTAATGGAAAAATTGCCACAATAGCAAAAGCTAAATAATAGGCAACAAAGAGAAAATAAATAAACACACATTAATAACTAACGACATCTAAATAATATACCATATTACCACCAACAACAAAACTTCAGACAAAATACAGAAACAAATCAAGAGCCGAACAGGCACGAATGAACAACAAACAAATAATTTTTATTAAAATAATTAGTAACAAGGGGGGAGAATGAGTGGAGCCGACGTGCGGTACTTGATGCTGGAAACGGCTTGAGTAAATTTGAGTGCCTCGTTGAGTAAGTCGGTTCAGGGAGTTGTTCGGGAAGGAGGTGGAGGAATCTGTTTGAACTGCAAAATTTTCTTACCAAAATCTGTTGTTAAATTTAGGCGTTTTTTCTTTAATGGTTCTTTAATGGTTCGGATAAGTAAGGGGTGCCAGGCGGCACAAGCGTATTCAGTGTGAGGGATTACATATGTCTTATAACAGTAAACGAGACTTTCAAGGTCAAAACCAAACTTTTTGAGATGACATAAAGTTTTCATTGGTGCATGGGATTTTTTTTAGTATCTGCTGTGTTATGCTTGAAATTAAGTTTACCATTAATCCAAACTCCCGGTATTTTCGCTTGGCTGACTGGGGCAAAAGTTAGACTGGAACTTGGAATCTCCCTTTTCAAAAAAGAGATTCGCATAGCCGACGACTTATCAAGATTTATTTTTAGCTTTAACTGTTCACACTCGGTCTTCAAATTTTCTATTGCATCAGAAGCTGGGTAATAATTTGATATTAACTGGCGCAAAACAATTGTGAGGTCGTCAGCAAATTTAAATCTATTCTTAAAATTCGATGCAAGTCTGTTAATATGAACTAGGAAAAGAATGGGACCGAGGCGTGTTCCTTGGGGAACGCCGCATGTGATTGCGAGGGGGTCGGAAACCTCACCATTTTCTCTTAAAATAACGCTTTGTGTACGGTTACCGAGGAAATTTTGTAGCAACACCAAAAGGAAATGAGGAACGTTACAGTTGGTAAGTTCTTCCATAAGTGTCGAATCGTCTGTCAAATCGAAGGCCTTAGATAAGTCAGCAATAAGCAAATCCACGTAAGCATTATCATTCTCGAGGTGTGACAGAATGCACTCAATCAGAGAGATCAAATAGTGTACAGTACTACAACCACTCTGGAAACCAAATTGCTGAGGATCTAATGCCTTAGTGACGTCTTACAATGAGGGTCATAACAGATATTCTCATATCGTTCACAAGGATCTGAAAACGGAACAATGTTCGTCAGCCATATTTCGGCCCTTCTTGACAAGGGTCCTCGTCAGGCTTGCTGCATGAAATGGACCTGCGACAAATAGATGAAGTTTCTGGCAATGGTTAAGAAAAAAAAGTGGAATTTTGAAAAAGAAACGGGAAAAAAATTTCAAAATTTCTTGCCGCATTAAGCACATTTTTGTTGTGTTGATTGACTGATGATGTAATTTGGTTGAAATTTAAGGTAGACCATTTAGGCTAGTTTGACTTTTTAAAATGAATTGATGTAGAATTTGCGAAGTGTACGGTCTAGCTATTGGTCATTTCTACACCTATTGTTTCTATTTTATTATATTTTTTCTACTCGCCAGCTTTGACGGGTAAAAATAAATGAAGTGAATTGAATACGTCTCCTATTTGAGGAATTCCTTTTTGGAAATCGCTGTAAGGAAAAACTAGTGCTGACATTTCATTTTTGACACGGATGCTGTTTTGCTACTCTATTAGAGCGACAACATGTTATTTCCGAATTTGTTTAACTTTGGTTTTGTTGTGAATAAGAATCTGAGGTCTGAATTTTCTTTCACTGATAATGCTGTTCCATGCTTCCGGTAGGGAGTACTCACCTGTATCTCGGCTTATGCATGGTCGGTTTTTCTTTATCTCAACGGCTTCGCGAATAGTTCGATAGAGTCCGGCGTATGTTGCAGGAATTTGGGCATTGTCAAAACATACCGAATGGGAAGGGTTTTCGAAAAGATGTTCTGCTAGAGCATATTTGAAAAAGTAGTTGCGGCGGTGTCCCTTGGAAAGGGCGTGGTCAATTTCTTGTCGATCTTCGGTTTGCCTCTGTCCTGGTGGTATTGAATCAATGCGTCTTTGGTGAGTCAAAGTCATATGAATTTCCAAAAGGTAATTCCGTTCGTCGATTAAAAACACAAGTGGACAAAGTACAAAACATTAAGAAAAGAAAAGGTGTACCTCTTTGATGGCCAAGAAGGCAGGTCTGTTCATGGTTGCCATACGGGGACAATAGTGTTTTCCAGGGAAACCGGAAATATGGACTCGAAGGGGAACCGGCCGGACAGACGGTCGGAAATTGTAGAGGCCCACTTGTTTGATATTGAGCCAGTCGGCCAAGTCCCGTGCGTTTGCGACGGCCGTTGAGAGGCCAATGATTCGGAGTTGTCGGCCCGTGTGTGAGGCAATAAAGTTGGTCCGAGATACAATGACCTGGGAAAATAAAGTAGTATTTAAAGGACAACTTAAAGGACCTTGAAGGTAAAAATGACTGGTTGAGATTGGGCGTTTTGACACTCAAAAGTACAAAAAGTCGGTCTGTGAAGAAATTGACCAGTCTCGAAACCAAGACGAACGAAGGCTCCGAACTTTGTGGCAGGTTCGTTCTAGCTTGAGCTCGAAGAGGACCCTTGCCAAGAAGGGCCAAAATATCGCTAGAAGAAATCTCAGCTCTCAGCTAACTTATCCGTTTGGCGCAGTCGAATATGACCACGACCTACATAAAATGTCTCTGAATAAGGCACCTACATAAGGGGAAATTTACACGAACGGGAGTGCGAACTGTAAGGAGCTTCCTTTCAGCTTCACCAGGCCGTCTGTCTTGGCCGAGCCGTTCGCACGCTGTGACTGTGGTGATTGTTGGGACATCTGCCTGGACTTGGAGGTGAACTTTGAGGATGGAGCCGTAAGTGAAAATAAAACAAATTCTTCAATTGTACTTTCTTTATTTTATTGCAATAGTGAAGAGACTCGTTCATTCGTTGATTATTTGGGTATTAACCCCTATGTAACGGGCCATGGAGCTTTGTAGGGGTCGAATCTTGTTTTGTTCATTTATTTTTAATTAATAAAACTGAACTGAATTCAACTCGTAAGCGCATTGGCGCTCGTTCGAGTCTCGGCGGTGCCGACCGTTGGTCTGGCGGGGGTTAGCAGCGTGACCCTGTAAGACAAGCCAAAGTCTACCCAGCTTCGAATGGGTGAATAGAGGTCCGGGAAAAGTGACAGGAACTTCAGAGCGAACAAACGAAAGACAAGAAAGACTCCCAAATTGGCGCGTTTAATGTCTGGACAGACCCTCGAGTATGTTAAAACTTGATTAAAAGCTTAAAAATTTCAAAACTTCTTTGCTTTTTTACGAACAGAAATCTGTGATGTGTTCGTTGACTTAAACAAAACAAAAAACTGTATCTAGACAGCAATTAAGAGTTCGTTTGACTAAATACACATTAGTAATGAACAAAATAAACAACAACCCTACAAAACTCCATGGCCCGTTACATAGGGCTGAATACTGAATGTTGACACAAAAAAAAATGACCAAATAAACCAGATAGTAAACAAAACTTTTTATATAGAACCTACAAACGTAGGCTATTACCTCTAAAACTGGTCCACGATCCTCTCCCAGCAAATGAATCTCATCAATGATGATCAGTGCCACCTTCTTAACATAGTCTCTTGTCTGCCACGATCGCGACACTCCATCCCACTTTTCTGGCGTCGTAACGATGACGTCAGCTGCCGCAATCGCTCTTGCGTCGGGGGTGACGTCACCCGTGAGTTCGACGACTTTCTTCGAGAGTTTCTTCTCAAACCGGATCTTCCAGTCTTCAATCCGCTCTCGAACTAGGGCTTTCAAGGGGGCGATGTAGACCACCTATCAAAGGGAAACAAGAAATATATATAAAACGGCTGTTCGATCAGTCCTATTCTGTGGTGCTGAACACTGGTCCATAAATGCAGCACGGGAGCGAGCAACTTAAACCTTTGACCCCCGATCCCTCCGTTACATCCTCAGAGTGAGATTCGCAGACATAGTATCAAATTCTGAAGTCCGCCGCAGCTTCACAAATATAGACAGTGCCACAGCCGTGGTCAAAACCAGTCGCCTAAGTTGGCTTGGTCACGTCCTCCAGCACTCAACTGACCGCCAAGTCAAACAAGTTCTCCTAGCAGAACCCCTTCAACTCAGTAATTGGTAGACGACCGTCAAAAAGGACCTTCAGCCTGTAGGCGGGTTCCGCCGCTTCGGTAGAAGATGGGACAACTGCTGGCTAGATCTCACTCAGGAGCTGGCGCAAGATAGAGGCAACTGGGAGACCACCGTTCGGCAGCTCATGGACGTCTGGTGAGGAGGAAACCGTCTTGTCCCGTCACAAGTACAAGTAAGTAAAGAAACAAGAAATTATAGAAGGATTCCGAATCCTCTACCAGACTAGTCCAGCGCTACCGTTGACACAGAGCTGGAAATATCCCTGACGCCATTGATTTCACGAGCCCAGGGATGGTTGTAAAAATTCGGATCAATGACAATGGCTTTTTTTAAGGTTCCAGTTTCAAAACTCGTTTTGTTTTCGATTCCGTACGCAAGAAGCTTTTTGGTAAAAATAGACAGACTTTTCAGATCAGCACAGTCATGCACAAATTCTTAATTTTTGGGCATGGTGCTCTAACGTCTTGGCATGCCCGAACATACGGGCATGGTACTCATACGTTGGCGCCCCATGTCCTACAGCAAGGGCATGGTAATCCCATACAAGTCTGTTGTCAACTGTTGAATCGAGAATCTGAATTAGAAATTTGCTTTTCAAACAGACTTTTAAGAGGGTGCAATGCCCTTGCTGCAGGGCATGGTGCCCTGACGTATGAGCACCATGCCCAGACGTTAGGGCACCATGTCTCAAAATTGAGGATTTGTGTATGACTGGATCAGTACGACATATGCCACAGCAGAGGACTGTGATGGATGAATATGATGGCACGCGATTAGAAGTAAGCGGTTCTCAGAACTCATTAACATAATTAAAGGCGTGGATGTGACTTTTTATTTCAGCCAGCTCTTTATATGCGTATACGTGTAGTAAGCAGATATATAAATGTAGCAAAAAAATGTTTCCGAGACTTTTCGCCATTCATCTGTTAGCCGTGTAAAAACGGTTCATTCAAATCATTTTTTTTTTTTTTTTAATTCTTAGTTACAAAAACAAGAGCTACGAGCTCATATGGCACTTGTTACGAGTAGGTGATGCAAGAAAGTAGTTGAAAATGTCACAAAATATTACTTTTCTACCTTTTGAGTTTAGATCCACTTGTTTGATTCCTAAACGTGTCACACTATTTCCGGTCCCCCCCCCCCCCTCCAACTCTCCCTGCCACGGCCGAATCTGGTCCGGACACATAAATGAATCATCTAAAGCATCTTCTCTCACTACCTATCAAGTTTCACTCGAATCTGAGCGTTTTTCGGGAAATTGCTCGAGCACCGTCACCGTGCTCGGATTCGGTCCGGACCCTGAAATATGTCATCTATAGGGCATATGATTTCTCTACTTTCCAAGTTTCATTAAAATCGCTGCACTCGCGACCACTCAGCGAGCCACAGAATTTCCGAGACTCTCCCTCCAACTCCCCCGTCTGTGACTGAATAGATTCGGACGCCAAATAACGAATCTGGGACGCATATACTCGGTCCTGTCAAACTTGCATCCAATTCGGCCCATTCGTTTGGTTTTGTGCACGTCAAAAAGTTTCTGGACCCCCCTCCAACTCCGCCAACCATGGCTGCATGCGGTTCGGAAACATGTTTTGCATATCTAGGTCATCAGTTCTTATCACCCATTAGGTTTCACTCGAATCGGACCACTTGTTCGCAACCTAGGGAAGTCAGTAATTTTCGGATTCCCATTCCCTTAGCTCCCTCAAAAACCGTCGGATCCAGGAACGGAAGTTTTCTTAGGGCATCGTGTCGGGTTCTTAAGTCTATTTGGTCGGGTCAGTAATATGCCCGCCAAGTTTTATCGTTGGCACATCTGGAAGTGTCATAGCTAACGATCGGTAGAATTCCGGGAAACCTCCTCCAACTCCCCCCAAAGAGCCCCGGTAAGATCTGATTCTGTCAGGAACGTGTCAAGAGAGCTTATGCTTGTTTTCCTACCAAATTCTATCCCGATCCATCGACTCTAAGCGTTTCACGAGATTTCCGGTGGCCCCTCCAACTCCCCCCCACAAGTACCGGATCCGATCCGAAATTCACGTGGAACATGTCAGACGATAGCTGTTTCCACTTGCCAAGTTTCCTTCAAATCCGTTCACCCGTTCAAAAGTGATGCATGCCAACAGATTCCGTACTCCCCATCCCTCCACGCCCCCACGATTGTCGGGTCGGAGAAACAACTATTCTCAAGGCAGTCTGTTCGGGTCCCTGATATGCCTACTAAATTTCATCGTCATAGTACCAAACTCGCGGGATCCCGAATTCCACCCCCACCCCAACTCCCCCCACAGTGCCCGAATCCGGTCCGGTTATGTCAACGATGCATCTACGACTTGAGCAAGTTCTTCCCACCAAGTTTCGTCTCAATCCCTCTACTTAAAGCGTTTCCCAGGATTTCCGCTTTCCCCCTCCAAATCCCCCCAAAGTCACCGGATCCGGTCCGGATTTTAAGTGGGTCGACTGAGGCACGAGGTCTCTCCAAATAACCAATTTCATTGGTATCCGATCGCCCGTTCAAAAGTTAAAAATACCTCAAGATTCCGGATTCCCCCTCCCTTCACAACCCCTACGATGCTCGGATCGGGGAAGTGACTATCTCCAGCTAGATCATTGATGGTCCCTGATATGCCTGCCGAATTTCATTGTCCTAGCACATCCGGAAGCGCGAACTAGCGGAATCACCGGAATCCCCCTCCCTCAACCCCCCCCCCCCCCCCACAGTGCCCGAATCCAGTCCGGTTATGTCAACGATGTATCTAGGACTTGTGCTTGTTCTTCCCACCAAGTTTCATCCCGATCCCTCCACTCTAAGGGTTTTCCAAGATTTCCGGCTCCCCCCAAAGTCGCCAGACCCGGTCCGGATTTTAAGCGGGTCGCCTGAAACGCGGGGTCTTTCCGAATATCAAGTTTCAGTAAGATCCGATAACCCGCTCAAAAGTTATAAATACGTCTAGATTCCGGATTCACCTTCCCTCCACTCCCCCCACGATGCTCAGATCGGTAAAGTGAATATTTCTAACTTAATCTTTTGGGGTCCGTGATATGCCTGCCAAGTTTCGTCGTCCTAGCTTATGTTGAAGTGCCCGAACTAGCAAAACCTGGACAGACCGACCGACAGACAGACACACGGACAGAAATTGCGATCGCTATATGGCAGTTGGCCGAAGGGCAAGTGCCATAAAAAATGTAATCTAGCATCTTGGCGACCTTCCACTGTTTCTCCGAATAACGATGCATTGTTTGCCACTGGGATTATTCTTATCTCTATTGGGATAAGATTGTCCGAATTAGGGGTAATCTTATCTCAACAAAGATAAGATTCCTGGGAGTAGTCTAACGTTACTGAAATGGAAATCAATGTCGCCACGGTATTACCTTTGATCCTGGGTATTCGTTGAAGACCCTGTAGATGGCGATCTCAGCAACGATAGTCTTTCCCGACCCAGTTGGAGCTCCGAGAAGGACATTGCAGTCACTATGATACAGGGTATGGAAGAGCTGGGTCTGAATCGGGTTGAAGTGAGTGAAGGGGTAGAGCATCTCCAGTTTCGGGTTGCCTAGCGCCTGCACGGGTAGTGGCTTCAGATCCAGCAGATCTGAAATGGCGACCAGGATTAGCTACAACACTATGAGACAAAAGATTGATGGCAAACTTCCCTAGGCACGCTAATAAGTGGACCATCTAAAGAATTTTGACACATGTTTTAATTTACGTACTTCAAGGCGGGATTAAAAAAGTTAAATCGGACGCATTGTATAATCTGAAATGTCTAGGTCAGCTCCATCCATGCCACCGGCGCAAACCGCGACTCGTTACGACCGTGGGACCATCTATCATCGGCAGCACCTACCGGGGCAAGCTCAAAAATAGATCTAACTAGAAAATCATTCAACAAAAAATATATTAAGCTTGTGCATGAATAAAAGCAAAGATAGGACACGTAAATGTTTGGCAGTGTTACTTTTAGTTTGGTTTGAGATTGTATGTTCTTTCCACCTAATAACCGGCAAAAAAAAGAAAAAAGCGAACACACTGAAAACTTTCAACAAGTAAAAAATTGAGCCCGTGTATGAATAAAAACAAACAAAGCAGAGCTGAATGTTTGGCATTGTTAATTTCTTTCAATAATCTTATTTGAGATTTTACGTCATTTCCGCCCAAAGATCGGCAAAACTGAAAAATAAAGCACACTGAGAGAATTTGACTTCACCGAATATGATAAAACAAAAACGAAATGCTTAGCTGACATTTTACTAGTTAATCATTCATAAGTAAGTAGTTTGTACACTCACTTGTTGACTGCACATTTTTTAATCTGCTAAATAGTTATTAATTGTATATATTATAATTTTGTGTATGTTAATTTTAACTCGTCGACTGACCTACATGTTTATTTTATGACAACAAACACTAATAATCGGCTCTATATGTCGCATGTTTTTCAAACAAAGTGAAACTGACATGTGAAATATTAAAGACAAAAATACTCTTCAGTCGGGATCTGAACACAGGAGCCGCGCTTCCCCCATCAAATCAGTTCTTTGGTTTTATCTGGTTTTCACTATGAGGCCTCGCCATGTGGGTCCTGGTTTATTTATAACGCTCCGACATGGGAGTCCTATACTTCTAAATTCAATTTAAAATTCAGTTAGATAGATAGATAGAAAGTTTATTGCAAAAATCGACTGTCGTGGTTATAAGCCAAATTTGCGATTATTGTAAAATAAAAATAAAAAAATAAATTGAAATATATGTGTAAATGTCAGTACACCTAAAACTCTATCATGCTTCGTTAAAAAAAAATCACGAACTCTGCAATTAAACTGTTTGCATATCTAAGGGGGAAGAGGGGATTTGGGAGTGGAGAGGATGAGATACCATGGCTGAACAGGAGTCGGTGCTTAGCTCTTTTCTGCGCTCCTGCAGTGTTTTGATGTTAAAGTGTTTTAAAAGGTTGGAGTATGGAAGCTTCGGTCCACTACGAATAATAAGAACAGCCCGCTTCTGTATTCTTTCTAATTTAACTCTTTGTTCCTGCAATAATGAAAAATGCCAAACAGGCGTCGTGTATCCCAGGGTGGGTCTAATGAAAGAAGTATAAACTCGAAGTGGTGACATTAGGGTATTTTCATTTTTGAAAGGAGTTTTAGATTTTGTAATCCCTTATTGGCACGTATCATCATGCCCTGACAGTGCGCTTCCCATTTTAGATCTGGGGTTACGGTAACACCCAGTAGCTTAGCAGTTGGCAGTAGCTGTTCTGGTTTATTTGTCACGGTAGAAGTCCCTTGTATAACGTTCCTTCTATGTCATAATTTATCAGTTCCATTGGACTGTTTCCGACACAAACAAAAATGATGGTCTAAAATTTATGGAAATACCCCAACAAGGACACCTCTCCTGTAATAATCGACGTGACAAAATAGGCTCTTTTCTGTAACTATTTAGATGCACGTTAAATAGAACTTAAAAAGATGTATCAGTGAAAAAACATAACGTGCAACAAACTATGTCAGTATACCAAGCATTTGGCATGGGGTATCCCAAAATCAAAGATTGTGGTAGACTGGTTTGTAAGTCTACATCTAAATGGATGATGGTAACTATGACTTTCTATGTTCTCCTGATGAGAAATTATCAAGTGTTTTGTATAGATGTCTTTCACTTGGCCTCGAGTACTCTTCTCTAACAAACTGAACCCTTATTAATTATTCTATGGATTCCGATTAATATCAAAATGAACTTGAACAACAGCAGACAGCGACAACCTAACGCCGAGAAACAAGGAAAAACAAACTGTCAGAACCAAACGGGGGGGGGGGGGGGGGGGGCTATCTGGATCCTACCTGTATGTGGCGGATGCCTTTCTGGAAGAATCAGATTCTGGAAGTTCATTGCAAAATATGTTTCCGAACCAAGCCAACGGTCGCTGGTTGCCCTGATGTAGTACTGTGACGGCAGAGGCTCAATGATGGGAATGGTAAAGACAATGGTCTGGGGTTCTTGCTGTATGACCTGCTTCTTCGCCATGATGAAGTACTCGTGGTGATACATGTGGTTCGTGACAGGGTCTTCCACCCAGATCCAGAAGGACTCTGAAGTGTTGCCATGGATGCGATCATTCCACCTACCGAGCGAAGGAGTAATTATTGTTGGTATTATTTACTGATTTACTCTGAATCAAATGAATCTTTCTGGACCTTCTTCTGAAAATAAGGCGGTGGACACACCTGGGACATGTCCTTCGTATGGAAGAGCGCCGATTTCCTCGAATAACCTATGATTGAAGCCAGACGGGAGGGAAAGCGAGGTAGTACCCAAAAACACAGTGAGGCAAACATATGACCGAGATCTGAGGACGGCTGGCACCTCGCTAGTACCTGAATGGGAAGAGATCACCGCTGCGGAATAACTGCGGGACGGATGGACAGGCTTTGTCGACGCCCTATGCACCACCGATGGCTCTGAAGGAACTAAGGTCTAAGATAAGGATTTGGTTCTTTGAAAATATACACATTTTAAACAACAACACTACAGTCAATTCACAAACACGAACAAAAAAACTGACCAAGACCTCAAGAACATTCGCCTCTTTAATTAGCGATCAAAAACAAAACAACGAAAAATACAAAAATAAAAAATAAGGGAGGGGAAAGATAGATATATAGGGAAAAAGAGGAAGTTTAAGTTTGATTACGCACTTATCAGACTTATTAAAATACATTTCTCAAGTTCAGTTCTACTTCGGACCTGAGCTATGTGATTTTCAAAATCCATACAAAAATGAAACATTGAGTTTTTTGCGGAAAAAATCACTGACAATTAATTGAAAGGGTATTTTGTGCAATCTAAAGCATGCATGCTGACGATAAAAATAAACTAGGAAAAAAGGATTAGAAATCATTACGGATAGACAATCCTGGATGGTAAGTACAGCACTGTTAGTACTGTTCCTAGGTAGGCAAGATTGAACAATCCAGGATTTTACAGATTGTCAGTAATCTGAGGGAAAAAATAAAAGGCAATGCCTCTCGTCGATTCTATTCCTTCCTCCGTGCCTCTCCGTTCCGTGTAGGTTTGCGTAAAGTGTGAAAGGATCTCGTAGCACAACCTTATGAAGTCAGACCAGAGAGCCTGTACCCCAGCTTCAATTTTTTTCTGTATTTTTGGGATCCCAAAACGTAAGTGGAGACCTATGACATCGCAAAAGTTGTCCGTCTGTCCGTCTGTGAGCATGATAACTCTCGAAGGGAATGAGATATTTTGATGGAACCTGGTGTGACGATTCTTTGGGTCAAGAGTAAGGTCGAGTTCGTAGATGGGCCCTGTAGCTCTACATTTAGGGGTGGGGGAGGGGGGTTAAATTAAGGGACAAACAAAATATTCTTAAACAGCTAATGTGATAGTCGATTATGGGGTACGAAGCCATGCTGAGCACGATAGTGAAAACCATTTTCTCACCGGACACGTAGTTCGTCCGGAATCTGGAAAAACCGGAAAGTTGGTTACAAGTAAAAATGTTATTTGAAGTTGATTAAATGGTCGTTTTAGGGGTAAGAGGACATCCTGAACATCCTGAACAAGTAGTTCGTCCGGAATCCGGCAAAAACCGGAAAGTTGGTTAAAAGCAAAAGTTCGATTAGATGACAGGTTAAGGGGTAAGAAGAGAGGCTTGTCTGTCTATGAAAATCATTTTTACCCGGACATATAATTGGTCCGGAATCCGGTTGTAACCGGATTTAACTTTTATTCAAAGTTGATTAGATGTTCTTTATAGGGATAAGGAGATACGCTGGATTTGTTTCTGAATTTTCTTTTTTTGCTGGACTAGTAGTTCGTTTCGAATTCGGGCGAAACTGGAAACTTGGCAGAAGTAAAGCAGGAAGGCTCGGTCAGTATCGTCAAAATAGATATGGCTTAAAGAGGTATATCTGAACTTAGTTTTCTCTGATGATTAGCCTGGCGAAGACTGGATCTGGCGAAGACAAGACCCGATTGCCTGAATCAAATATTAGATTTTTGGGATCCCATCGACCGGGAGTTACCGAAGGCACATTCGGGTAAACAAAAAGGCAAACATAATTATCGAATATTTGTTATCTCGTCGCGCACAATAGGAACAATCGTACTTTTACATAGTCAAGCAATTGGATAAGGCACTTTCTAGGGAAAAGGGAGCAATACTTTTATGTCCTACGGGCTACGGGAACGGTAGTGCTCAGGGAAAGCAAACCATAAGAGCTACGATTCCGGGATCTGACGTCACTGACTAACGGAGACTTGTATATGCTGGCTCCTGTTCCAGTAGTAAATCGAAATAGGCCACGGAACCTTCATGGCACAGCTTCTCGTCTAGTAGTCTCACGGAATTATGTACTCAGAAGCTATGGGGCCGTTAGGTGATACCGGAAACTATATATTTGGATATTGTGTTCCGGTAGTATCTACAGGGCATATAGAACTCACGGAATAGTTTTGATGAGAGCTTTTTCACTGAACCCATATATTTAGAGCTAATGTACAGGTATGGCTAACGGACACAGATGGCTATGGGCTAGGGTTCTGGAAGTACAAAAAAAAGTTGTGCTCACAGACCAATGTCAGTGCAGACTACAGTCCGGGAGTGAATATTTTTAACTCACGGAACCCAACTCCCATGCGCTAGGGTTCTGGTACTGCAAAAAAAAAACGAACTCACGGAAACGTGTCAATATGGACTTAGAGGGTCCGGTAGCAAATACTGTCAACTCATGGGGTAAGAAGTATTAATAAGTATAATAGCCCATAGAAGCTGTATAATAGCCCATAGAAGCTGGGTTCCGTGAGCTAATAATATAGTCCGGTAGCAAATATCCGGTAGCATACTGACACGTGTCCGTGAATTTGTAATTTTAATTTTTTAGACTACCGGAACCCTAGCACACGGGAATTGGGTTCCGGGAGTAAAGAATATTCACTCCCGGTTTCCTATAGTTATGCACTGACGTGGTCAGCGAGTTGAAAAATTTAAATATTTTGCACTATACCAGAACCCTAGCCCATGGTCGTTTGTGTCCGTGAAGTGGTCATTTTCAACCAAATAGCTGCTGGTACCAGTACCTTAGCTCTCAATGTATGCGTTCCGGTAGTTTATTTTTTGCATGTTATTTTCTCAAAGTCAGTGAAAATCCCAGCATCCTAGCTCTCATCAAAACTATTCCTGAGTCCTATATCCCATGTAGATAATAAATCCAAGGCTCAAATAATATCTGAAGCACTTTATGTGCATCTCTATTAGTAGTGATTTGTTCGGTATTTTTACTTTCTAGGAAAGTGATGAAATCTGAGCGTCGACCTTCGGTGTTGTGTTAATCCATGTTGTTCTGTACTGACGTTTGAGTTGTTCACATTTTATCGCAAGATAGTTTTTATTTACATTCAATAATTCGCTGCTTTACTATTCGGAGTTTATGACTCCTTCCGGTGTCCTTATGCTTGTCTGTTAAAACACCTAATCAGAGTGCCAACGCGAGAAGAAATTTCCTGGAGAAAGTTCAGTTAAGTACCAATTTTGTTACCTCTAAATTTCCAAACGTCGGGATTTGTTTAATTGGCGACAAAAACGGTTTAAATCTAGGATACTTTATGAAAGGCCAAAGCTTGAAACACGTTGTTGATTTTCCAACAACAAAAGGTGGAACCCAACTAGACGTCATATGTACGAACCTGGATAATTTTTACAATAATCCAACTGAGCTTCCGCCGCTTGGCGGAAGCTACCATAATATGTTGGAATGGCGACCTTTATCTTCGTTTAAGGTCCATTACACAGTTACAAAGGTTACGCATCGACCAATAACAGACAATGGTCTGTTGGAGTTCGGGAATTGGCTTTTAACGGAAAAATTGTTTGATCAAAAAGATGAAAATGGTGTGAGTGAAAATGCAAAAAATCTCCAAAATAAAATCAGAAATAAGTACGAACAGTGTTTTCCAGAAAAGACCTACAAGAGATGCTCTACTGATCGACCATACATTACGGCTGTCATAAAAAGCTAATTCGTCAAAAAATTAAACTGTTCAGGAAGGGAAAAAGGGAGGAAGGTAAGAAGCTGAGAAATAGAATACGAAAAGAAACCAGAAATGCAGCAGCAAGTTTTTATTCAAATAAAGTTGGAATTCTGTTTCAATCTAAACATAGTAACTGGTACAAAAATGTTAAGCGCCTTTGTGGTAAAAGTGAGAAATCAATGGCGCATCTTTCACAAATAGTCCAATCACTTCCGCCTTTTGTTGTTGAAAGTATCCCCCAAGAACAAGCTGATGAGAAAAAAGTACCAAGAATTTCACGCGACGAAGTTTCAAAAAAGTTAAGTTCTTTAAGATGTACTAGTCCCTGTTGACATACCCGTCGAGTTAATCAGGGCTTTTCCCAATGAACTGGCAGGTCCACTTACAGATATTTATAATTCAATTTCCCTTACAGGTACATACCCTGAAATTTGGAAAGTTGGTTATATCACGCCTATCCTGAAGAAAGGAGCAAAATATAATTTCGATGGGACTAGACCTATAACTCTAACACCAGTTTTTAGCAAAATTTACGAGAGTTTCGTATCCGCGTGGTTGAAAGCAGAGATAATGTCACAGTTTGACCCGAGACAATTCGGGAACAGTCCTAAAACTTCAACCAGTCATTACTTAAGTAGTCTTATTGATTTTATTTTAAATAATTTGGACGACCCTAATAAGTGGATTAACTTAATAGATTTTAGAAAAGGTTTTGATCTCATTAATCATACAATTTTGGTAAAGAAACTTATCGAAAAATTCAAGGTATTGTAAATATTTTAGTTGGATTTTTTAAGAATAGAAAACAAACAACGAAGTACAAAACGTGTTCTCTGAATCATCGGATATTTTCTGTGGTGTTCCACAGGGAACTTTGCTTGGACCTATCCTGTTCCTTGTCATGATGAATGATATAGCGCAAGAGCACCCAGATCGCTAGAAATTTGTGGATGATTTAAGCTTGACCGAAGGATGCTACAGAAATATTAAAAGCAAAGCTGCAAGCATAATAGAAGACATTAAAGATGAAGCAAGGCTGTTGGGCATGCAGGTAAACGAAGACAAAAGTGTAATTTTAACCTTTTCCTTCCTCAAAACTAGCATTTCCTTTCAAGAAACACTGCCATCTGGTTTACAGGTGCAGAAAATAAAGCTCCTTGGTGTAACGATCACGTCTGATGTTAAATGGGAGGACAACACCAACATAATGCCAAAGCTTGCAAACGCTGGTCTACAGCTGTTAAACTTCTGGCTAAGTTCCAAGTACCTAATTCCCATCTTGTCCGAATTTACGTTTCCTTCATTCGATCCACTTTGGAATTTGCGGCTGCTGTTTGGCACTTGGCCCTTACTGCCGAATAGACACAACAAATAGAAAGAATCCAGCAACGTGCACTCTTAAAAATAAGTTGGGAGCCCAAAGTTCACTATTCTGCTCTCCTAAAAAAGTTTGATATGGATACCCTTGAGAGTCGGAGACTGCGGCTGAGCTTAGCGGTTGGTCACAAGCTTCTCCACCATCCTGGTTTATCCGATATCCTTCCCCCTCCGTATGAAAACAGAAGAAACCGACAGGAGAGGGTTGCAAGTTCAAAGGTTCCAAAGTTGTACCCCGTATCTGTAACACATACGCGGTACCAGAAAGGCTTCGTTCCGAGTTTCACAAAAATGTATAATGATGGCGGTAGCTGTCTTTGATATTATTCCACCGTCCGTGTTTTGTTTTTGGTTTTTATTTGTATACTACAATAGCTCTGTGATGACGAATTATATATATTGTAAAATGTGTATTATACTTGACGTAACACCCAAATTTGGCATTGCCATGATAGTGTTTTTTTTTTAAATAAATTCGTTACTCTTTTTTTTTTTACTTTAAAAGTAGACTTACCGAAAATCTGGTGTGACGGTAAGGGATACCCTCACAACCGTCCTTGTAATTGGCTGGATCGTCGCATGAAGCTCCACCTTGGGAAACTCATGAGCGTAGCGCTTAACATTCGGCGCCGCACGCTGATCGCGAATCAGCAGTCCAAGTTCCTTCGAGTCCATTTCTCGAATTTTCTCGATTGTCAATTTCTTATCCTCGATTTTCTCGAGAATTTCATAACTGATAGTCGTGAACTGTCGAAGGGGGTTTTCGAAATCCCACATTTGTCGCTCAAACATCAGCGCCATCTTGAGCATTCGTCCGGTGAGGAGTGGCCAACCCAAGCGCAGAACTATTTCAAAGAGAGCGCGCGCGATTCGGATAGAGTTCTGAAATAAAGGGTCAAATTTTAACCGGATAATTCTCAAAAATCCGAACCAATCAATCTCTGACGCTGGTTACAGAGCAGCCCTCCCCCACAATACCAATTGTTTTTGTTTAATTTTTCCTCTATGATACTTATGCCCTAGTTTTCCTGTAGTGCAGTGGGTAAATAAAATTCACTGATTCCCCTGAAGTACGAAATGAAGAGCCATTTAGGTCCCCACTTCTTTTTTGTTGTTGTTGATAAATCTGTTCCTATACTATCCAGCCAAAATAGACCGAACCGACCCTCCCCCCCCCCACACACACACACTAATAATACAAAGCCATTTCGCAAACGAAAGCACCCTCAAAAGAAGACCAACGAATCTGCCAGTAACCCGATGAAAAATTTATCTCAAAATAGTACTATGAAGTAGTACGAAAAAGTAGCATGCAGTACTAACGATGCTACTACATGCTTCTACTTCAAGGCTACCGTGTTACTGCATACTACTATATGCTAATATTAGCAAGACCGGATGCTATTATGGCAAGACAGGATGCTACTGGATACTACTACATAAGATTGGACCAGTCTGAGGCACATTAAATGACAGAATTCTTTGCTATTACATAGTATTACATGCAACGTTTTCGTACTACTACCATGCTACTACACAGGCTACACATTTTTTTCATCGGGAATTCGTGAAGATTCGGGAATGTACTTAGAAAATTCAGGCAAAACACTCACGGGTAGGCGCTATAGCAGAAAATTAGTTCCGATGCCCTTATCCCGAAACTTTCAGATATTATTCAACATCCACATGACACGGCTTTCATCAGAGAGGCTTAGCAACAAATTTCTCTCCTGGTCTATTCGGATGCAACGAAGAAACGCCTGGGCAAACTAGGCAAACTGTCAAAGACCCCGGATCGGAAAGAGCCCCAGCCCTGGGCCGCAGTTGTGAGTATTATCCATGTTATTTCTAAGCTTTAATTAGTGAAAGAACGTCAAGTAAAAATAATAATATAGTATGTTTTTAGTTATTTTTTGCCCCGAATTTATTAACTAGGTTAGAGGCCCTGGATCTCTATGTCGGGGCTTGTTGTAACAGGTTTAGAGCGTGTTCCACCCTACTAGCAATAGTAACTATTAGTTACTATTTTCGGTCCAGCCTCATGAAAAGCTACTACGCTGACCGTCTAACCTTCTCGAATAGTAACAAATACTATCTATTTGCTTGACACGCTCGGGAGCGCAGTAAGCGTGGTAACTACGATCTATGTGACGTGATTGGTCCGATTAGCCCATAGCACGATATATTGCCGAAAATAGAAAAATACGTTCCTGTCTTACCGCGAAGAAGCCAGAATCCATGACATGCGTAACAAATGCGGTGAGTAGGGTGGAACACGCTTAGTATAACGTGATATAACCCTCCACAGTACCTACCTGAAGAATGTACATCTGATCGGAGATCAGAGAGAACGAATCCAGTCGGCCCTTCGAGAGGAATGTCTGCATGAGAATATTTACTTTGCCGTGAACATTTTCACTTCCACCCTTGACGGGGACTCGACAGTCGCTGTGTGTGTGGATGTCTAGCTCATCCATTTCGTCGTCGCGAACCTGGAGATATGCAAAAATATTATCATCTCATCATTATTATTATATGTTTATTTATTTGAATCCTTCAAAACTGCAGAGTAGCCTAAATATAAAATATTAGACAACAACAATCAATGGCGTATAGGATAGTTATTTCTATCCTTCAATCGCTTGTCGTCGTTCTTGATTTGTCGTCGATTAAAGAGCCTGCTAAACGAAAACAGAATCGTAAGAAAATAAATCTATAGGGATATGTGATGTTTTTTTTCTAAGCCCTACCAGTTTGTTGTCCGTGAAAGAGATCAAACAAAAATAGTACTTAGGGGGCAAGCCGAAGTACGTACGGTTTCTGTTTAAACATTTGAACAAAAAGTGACGCTTTGGTTCTAAGATTTGAAAAACCTTTCGGCTTTTTTTTTCACAAGGTCTGATCTTTGACTTTCTGACCAATAAGCTTTAAATAAGAAATACGACAAAGAGTCTACATCTGTCTCGGAAAGATTCAACCACGGATATCATTCAAACACGGCAATCATCAAAATTAGTGTCAATGTCAATAGACTTGAAAGTAAGAAATTCGAATTCTCGGGAATGAGAACGGGATGCGAAGATTACAGAAGTAGAGTGAATTAGTAAATCGGCCACTATGGAGTTCATTCGGCGTAATCCAGTGATGAATGTGGTGTTGCATGTGATACAAGAGAAGGGACAAGATAAATTTGACAAGTATTAGAACTAATCTAACTGAGTATTTACGCCTGATCATTTGAAGGAACCGTCATACCTATAAGGCCGACCAACCTTACTTACGTAATCGCTCCATCCAATCTTAAGCCTGGAGACGATACCAACTCTTAAAGTAAATGTGGCTATGCTCTTGAAATAGGTCAGGGTCTAATATTGACCAAATGATAAGGATGACAACTGCTCAAATTCCTGTGCGTGGGTCCAAAATCTCTGCTTTGTTCAGCAACTCCTTCATACACTATTTTAATCAAATTTAGTCCTGGAGGATCCTGTAGGGATAAAACTACTGAAAAAACATTCACAGTAGATCTATGACCCTATGAGAGGAGGAAAGCTGGTGGATACATCCAATCTAGGACCCACCTTCAACTGCTCAAATTCCTGTGCGTGGGACATCATCTCCAAAATCTCTGCTTCGTTCATCACCTCCTTCATCATTCCATTAAAGGTCTCCACTGTGTCATATTTCACATAGAAATCGCTGGCGACTCTTCCCAGGTCCGTTGAGTTGAGTGTCTTAGTAATTTCTTCGAAGCGAATCATCTTAGCACGGTCCAACTTTCGTGCGGCGCTGACAATCAGTTCCCGTCGAAAACCGGTAAGCATCGGGTCTTCCTGTGGAAAAGGGAAGGGGCTGGGTAATTAAGCGTGTGTATCGAGAAATGCACAGGAAGAGGTAGCCTAATCTTCTTTGAACACCTCTTTAAATCTCTTAGATTTAATTACTGTTTGCGCTCAGTTTTACCGTAGACTTTCTTCAGATTCTCTAAATACTTACTTCGGCTCCCCCTTTGGACAAAGAAATGCCAAGATTGATAAAAACATATAACATAAGAGACCCTGAGCTTGATATTTCCAACCAGATTAGTAAGTACGACTAAAAAATTCAGTCCCACGCCTGGAGCAAAATTCTCGGAATTTAAATGTTTAAGTACGTAAACATGTCCAGTTGTATAGTCAGAGAGTTTTCGGTTTGTAATTGTTATTTTTTTCTCTCTATTAAAGTGTAATATTTTCCTTTTGGTTTGTTTTTCTTTCCCTCTTTTGTTATTCCGTCCTTTTTCTTTTTTGGGACGGACGGGTGATAGCCAGGAATGTATTTGTAGGATTTGATTTTCAACATTCTTCGTCGCCATTTAAAGTTAGGCGACGTTCAAAGTTACATATCTCTACTGTAGCATGAATGACTTCGGGGGTTGGGGGGGGGGGATGACTAAAAGGTACACTGGTGGGCTTTTACAAGGTGGTTTTGCAAACAGACTTGCTGGCATTGGCTTTACCGAATACGCGGCTAATGCAATCGATTAATAGTTCCAAGTGTACCACCGATTAGATTTGTATCTCGGCTCAGTATGACCACTTTCGAGTTATGTAGAGTGTGTGAGTGAGTGAGTATTCGAGTCAACAGATTGTAGACAACACGTCAGAAATTTCAAAAAACATTGTAAATGGAGCTTCAGAAGCCGGATAGTTGAATACTGGAATCATCTCCCTGAAAGTGTCATAAATGCCAAAAATATTAATCAGTCCAAAGCAAGTGTAGCACCTAGTTGAAATTCAATTTGGTGTGCATAGTGTCTCGATAAATTTATAGCCGTTTTGCTCCAGTTATATTATTATTATGACAAATGCCCGAGATAAATTATGGGATAGAACTATTCAAAAACATGACTAGAAAGTATGCAGGAGATGGCAGAACGCGAGTGCCAGTGCCCAATCAGACCGATGCACGGATAATGAGAAGGGGAGAAGGAATAAACGACAGAAGCGAGTAAGTGAATAGCGAGTAATTATATGAGCTATTCAGGAAATAAACGTTGTTATATAATATATAATATTAAACCTACCTGGACGTCATTCCAGGGCACTCCGTACGCCAGAGGATTCTTTCTCATCCGCACGAAAAGATAGGAGTAGCTCAGCCATTCAACGGCTTCCCTCACATTTGAAACAGTTCCAAGGGACACCTCCGCGTTCAGGTTATCCGTCAAATTGGTAATGAAATTTGACTCGATCGGGTATTGGTGGGTAAGCAACGAAAGGTACTGGGCCAACTTCTCGTGCGAGGTCAGGATAATGCCATGACCACTCGTGTCGTATTGAGGTCGGCCGGCGCGGCCAAAGATTTGAAGGACGTCGAGGATCCCAAGGTCGACGAAGGAGCCCCGTTTACTGTCGTAGATCTCTGTCCCCTACAACAACAACACAAATGGTATAACACTTGCAACTACATTCTTATATCAACTACAAGTTTCTGATTCTGGTGAGTTCCAAAACGTTATCTCACCGCCAACTTTAACCACAACAAATTCTAGCAAAGAAACTCGACACGATCAGCTACTTCTAGTTGCTATAAACTTTATTTATTAATATTTAAGAAACTTAAATTTAACTTTAATTTATTGATTTTGCTTTAATTAGACACGTTTACTGTCGTTGAACTCTGTCCTCTAAAAAAAAAAAAGAATTTGTAGGCTAGTACTAGTACGTAATACTTGCAAATTATATTCTTATGACTTTGATGAGTTCGAGCACGAAATCTCGTCAACAACTTTGACCACAAGCAACTCTTACGAAGAAACCAATCAGACGCGATTAGACTATTTTGACAAATAGTTATATTGTATGTTTTATAAGTTATTTTTCTGTTGTCTTTGTTCTTTTATTTTCTCTACTATCTTTACTCCACTTTTTTCTGATGGAAAACATATTGTGGGTTATAAATATACTATACTATACTTATAGTTGCTAGATTCACTTTTCTAGCTTTGAGCCTGGGGTCCATGAAGGGCCAAAATATAGCCAGAAAAAAATATGCTGGCTCTGTAAATCGCAGTCAACTATGATTCAGCTTGAGCTGAAGGAATATCTATGTTAGAATACTCAAGTCTGTACTTACAGTAATTGATGCTTTTAAAGTTTAACTGAAAAGCCACTTTATATTTTTGTTATCATTTAATTGAATACATTGAATTATTTGGATTCTGCTCAGGGATTTTTCGATTTTCCGCTTCCTGCTCCAGTAGTGTCGTTCAGGATATCTACGGTCGTCCCCACAACGGGAATTCTACTTTGACGCGGATAATTCAACACAAACGCCGACTCTGTGGCCGATGGTGTGCCAGGTGGACTGCTAACTGCGTGAAAACAAAATTTTCGACAATCGTGTTCATCAAGCATACACCACAAGTGCAAGCGCATAAGTTGCCACAAATCCTTTAGAGAAATTCTACTAAACGAAAATCGATTATTTGCGAATAGCGGAGCAACGAAGTAACGCATTTTCATCGGACCTTTAGGTCTATTTGACCGAATGAGTGATGGTTAACTAGACTGCCTAATCTCAGGCCTTTCAGCCTTTTTCAAACTTTAAGTACATGTCGTATTTGTGATAGTAAATATAGTAATTCATTCTACTTCACTAGTATCTTCATCTTTCATCGTTTATTACACTGATTATCAAGCTTGAAAATTTGTTTTCTTTGCGTGACGCATCAGGCTCCCAATCATTGTTTCCGAGATGCTTATTCGTCAGAAAACCAGTTATGCAAATTTTGCAAGTTTGTCATCCAAGACAAGGGATATGGAAAGAGGCTAAAACCAGCTGAAGCGTTGTGTAATTTACTATAAGCATAGCTAATTTTTAAAGTCGTCAACTATATCAGAACACCTTATTTACAGAAACATTATTTAGTGCGAGGAGCCCTTGACGGATAAATAGTAGAAGACCATGTGAACATTTAAGCTACGAAAACTTATTATAGACCCTTGCAGTAGATAAATACAAAAAAGGCAATTAGTTTACCTTGATCACCACAGCATGTGCTGGCAAGTTGACACCCCACGCCAGGGTTGCCGTACACACCAAAACTTTGATCAGTCCATCCCGGAACAAATTCTCGACAATGGTTCGGTCACTCCTCAACATGCCGGCGTGATGGATCCCAAATCCGTCTTGAAACAATTCCGCTAGCTTTTTATTTCGAGACCTCGAAAGGGTCTTAACAGCGTTGCCAAACTGTGCGTCGGAATTCGCTCTGAACGCTTGAAGGTGGTTTTTCTGTTTGGCCAGCTCTCGAAGTGTCTCGGCGGTTCGGATTGTGCCGTTACGTGCGTGGACGAACACCATAACCTAGAAATATAAATCCCTTAGGGTAAGTGCAGACACAGTCCAATTTCACAGTCGGACGCAAATATTTTCATTCGTCGAATGCCCGTTTGACCATCCTCTCCCATGGTCTGAGCGTTAACTTACATCTGATGCTTGATTACACTGAAACATTCAACCATATAAGCGATTTTGCTTTTATTCACCCGAGGCTCTAGTATAATGACGTTTAGAATGTCAGCTGCATGCACGACAACCCGAAATTCATCGAAGATTTTTAATTTGAAAACAAGCATGCAGTTGCAGGATTAAAGACGATACACGGCGCTTATTTTTCAGATCTGGCTTGATATTTCAGTTGGCTAGCTGGAAAACTATTCAAGCATAGTGGGACAGGCACATAGAGGTACCACAAGTTCGATGATCCGCGGACAGCGGTTAAACGGCGTAATGCATCTTTATCAGGTTTCCAGGCCTATTTAAGTTAATACGTGATGTGTAACTAGACTGGCGGGTCTTCGCCCTTTTCCAAAATTATCCGTCAGTGACCGAAGGGTAGCTCTAGGAAAACAACTTCTTCTCTTCTTTTAAGCCCCACACTATAATATTCAAAAATTGTTAATTTCCATTTTACTCAAAACAACAACAAAGGGAAAGCTTGGTTGTCTTACCTCATTTGCGTTCAGGAGCCAGGCGACTGGCGACGAGGCTTACGGGAGACTGCACAAAGCTGGCCCTTGTTCAGTAGCGTCGAAAGTTCTTCTTTTTTTTTTTTTTTTTTTTTTTTTAATGCCGCGTAGCATCTTTTCCGTTCTTCCTGTCCAATATGATTTGGCCAGGTGACTACGCTTCCACTTCCCTCGGGTCGAAAGCTCATTGTATGCATGTATGTTTTATGAATTCAATTCCCGATTCAATCACTTGCTGTTCTTACCTGGTGTTTCTTATTGACCATATCGACCACCTTCTCATAGCACACATCATCCATATCTCTCAGCATCTGTAAAGGGTTCACCGCCTTCACCCCTATAAAAGTCGTTTCCAGGGGAACGGGGCGGAACCGAGCATCGAAGTAGAAGAGACCAATATAGGGGTTGACTCTTAAAAATCGGGCAACGTCGATGTAGTTCGGAAGGGTGGCGGACAAGCCTACAATCCTAATCATGGTCTGAGAAGCCTCTACCTGAAAAAAAAAAAAAATGGTAAATAAAATGAAGCGGCTCAACTAAAATGTTTGTTTATTTGTTCCTAAGATCAAGGACAATTGCGGTGTCATAGTTGTTCAAAAGGGCCTCATGCTAGCATGATTTATCAGTGATTGGACCGGACGTTTTGCCTATTTGCTAAACAAGGGCAGCGTTCTCACATTGCACTTCCACATTCCCGGACCCTGTCCTGAGATAGGAATGGCTTATCTGGGGCATGAGTTCCTACCAGCTGCCAAGTTTAACTGGAATAACAGTGCAAACTTAGTTCGCATCAAACTGTCAAGTGTAATCGTCCTAGCTCGCATGTGTGGAGGTTTTGTAAATCTTGCAGTTCTTCCTCTGCCTGCATAAAGTAACTAAAAAGTCGGATCTGGTTGCAACCGAAAACGGAGCTTCTAAGAACTACGTCCGGTCTTCCTAAAAAAAAATAATTCGTCACGACCGTCCACTCGTTCAGCAAAATCAACCGAAGTGGCTGGATTCTCCCAGATCCATAAACGGAACTCCATTCGGTTAGCCCTAATGGCTGTCGCAAGATTTCTGGGCCGCCAATAGGATGCCCCGAACAGTAGCAGGGTTCGCACAAAGGGTCACAGGACACACAAAAAACCGGTGCGCCCCCCCCCCCCCCAATGAAGAAAGGCTCGGGACGACCCTGATCTGGGCCCAATTGCCCCTGAACCAAGAGGGGGTGGGGTTTGGGACCCGTAAAAAGTAATAACAAGACCAAAGGTATCGATGGGATCCCAAAAATCTAAGATTTGATCCGGACAATTGGGTCTTGTCTTCGCCAGGATAATCATCAAAGAAAACCGAGTTCAGATATTCCATCTATCTATCAATCTATACCTCTATAGGCCATATCTATTGTGGCGATACTGACCTGCTTTACTTCTGCCAAATTTGGGGTTTCGTTCCGAGGTTTTCGCGGTTTTCGTTCCGAGCGAACTACTAGTCCAGCAAAAAAAGAATTAATATCTCCTTATCCCTATAAGAACATCTAATCAACATTAAATAGAACTTTGACTTAAAAAAATGCGGGTACAACCGTATTCCCGACTAATTATATGTCCGGGTAAATAATGAGTGTCATATACAGACTAAGCGTATCTTCTTACCCCTAAATCTAACATCTAATCAACTTCAGATAAAGCTTTTGCTTTTGACATATTGTCCGGTTTTGGCCGGATTCCAGGCAAACTAGTTGTCCTGCGAGAAAATGGTTCCCACCATCGTGCTCAGCATGTCTTCTTACCTCTAAATCAAACATTTAATCAACTTCCAATGAAACTTTTACTTCTAACCAACTTTCCGGTTTTTGCCGGATTCCGGACGAACTGCTTGTGCAGCAAGAAAATGGTTTTCACCATCGTGTTCAGCATGTCTTCTTACCCTTGAATCAAACATTTAATCAACTTCAGATGAAACTTTTACTTTTAACAAACTTTCCGGTTTTTACCGGAATTATATGTCAGGGTAAAAAATTATTGTCATATACACTCTCAGCGTCTTTTCTTAGCCCAAAATCTGTCATCTAATCAACTTCAAAGAAAACTTTCGCTTTTAACAGATTTGCCGGTTTGGCCGGATTCCGGGCGAACTAGTTGTCCGACGAGAAAATGGTTTTCATCGTCGATTTCAGCATGTCTTTTTACCCCAGAATCGAACATCTATCAACTTCAAACAAAACTTTTAATTCTAACCCACTTTCTGGTTTTTGCCGGATTCCGGACGAACTACTTATCCGGGAAGAAAATGGTTTTGACCATCGTGTTCAGCATGTCTTCTTACCCCTAAACCGAACATCTAATCAACTTCAAATAAAACTTTTACGTTTAACAAACTTTCCGGGTTTGGCCGGATTCCGGACGAACTACTTGTCCGGCGAGAAAATGGTTTTCATATTCATGTTCAGAATGTCTTCTTACCCCATAATCGACTATCACATTAGCTGTTTAAAAATATTTTGTTTGTCCCTTAATCTGAACCCCCTCCTCCACCCCCAAATATAGGGCTACAGAGCCCATCTACGAACTCGACCTTACCCTTGACCCAAACAATCATCACACCAAGTTTCATCAAAATATCTCATTCCCTTCGAGAGTATCGTGCTTGCAGAGACAGACGGACGGACGGACAACTTTTGCGATGTCATAGGTATCCCACCACTTACGTTTTGGGATCCCAAAAAGAGACCCCAATGCTCACAATCCTACCGAGATTCAACTTGATACCTGTTGATTTCTGTCACGGGTAACGAACTTTACTCTTGGGCAATCTGAGCCCAGTTGCCCACAGGGTGGGTGGAGGAAGTGCAACTTTAAAATCAATTTCCCAGCCCTAGGATCTACGAGTCCAAGGAATTTCATCGTCCTTTTATTCAACGGAATTTCATATTTCGTTCCTTGGGTCTTTTGATTCTTGACCTTCGCCCATTAAATGGAAAATACATTTATTCATTTTTCCACACATTCGCAAAAGTAAGGATACGTAACACCCTAACCTTACCCAAATAAGTCCTTTGTGGTAATACCGGTAGACACTTAGAATTGAATTTGACCTAAAGGAATTCCTACCTTAAACAAATTTCTTCCCCCCACGTCAATTGTATAGCCTACATTTTGGGTGTAATTAAGGCATCCTTCCCACAAAATTTCTTCCCGATCCCTCTACGAGTTCGGCATTTAGGCATACCAGAAGAGTTCCTGGATTCCCATCCGCCCCCCCCCCCCCCATAGTGACCGGATCCAGTCCAGATCAACAAATAGTATAGCTACAGCTATGGCTTCTGACGGTTCTACATACCGAATTCCAATCCAACTCATAATTTCAACACCCAACGCAGCACTCTCACGTGCCACAAGATTTCCGGAACCTCCCCTCCCCCTCACCGCCAGAAAGTGGCAGGATCTGCTTCAGATCGATAAATTCCATACATCTGGCATAGTTCCCATCCATCTGGCCGCCCAACGTGGTAGCACAGATGGTCACATGTCTTCATTATACCATCTTTCTTCAGACATTTTAACTCGAGAGTTCGAGTAATATTTATTGACGACTTTTTGTTAGCTAATGTAAGATATTCCGGAAATAAACTAAGATAATTGCTATTATGGAAAATACATAACCCCGGATTTAAGAAGCCCTACCTGTCTGAGCGTACGACTGACAAGCGCCTCAACCACCGGCCCTCGATCACCATGCAGCAAATGGACTTCATCAATAATCAGCAGTTTCACAAGCTGTGCCAGAGCAACGTCGGACGTACTCTTGCGTGTCACTACGTCCCACTTTTCTGGCGTCGTCACCAACATTTGGGTCTTCATAATCTCAGCTTTTGTTAGCTGCATGTCTCCCGTTAACTCACGCACTGAAACGCCAAGCGGCTCTAGTCTCTTCCCAAAGTTTTCAGTCATTTCAGCTGCAAGCGCTTTCATCGGAGCGACGTAGACGATCTACAATCAAAAAGAAGAATTGTCATGTTCATTACACTAATTTCTTTGCCCCTAATCACGAGCATCGCTTTCAAGACTTCGGTCAAAATGGATGTGTTAACAAGGCCAATAGCAGTTTTCCATGCCAAAAAGGACTCACCATTTATTACTGCCTTAGGTCATAATAGACGCCGAGGTCACTAGCCTTCTTCGTCCACTACCTAGCATCGTCACCTCTGGTGGTCAAGCAAACAAACCAACGAGACCCATGAGGAAAAACTGCAAACTACTACTACTACTAGGCCTACTACTGCTCTACTATTACAGTAAGTCTCTGTACAAGTGGAACCAAGCCTTGGGGCGAGAAAATTCATTTTAAGGCGGGTTTGCCCCAGAAGAATTGAAACGGTTGAGACAATCTTAAAATTAAAACGGTTATTAACTTAGAATTAAAACGGTTAGATAGTCTAGGGGGGAGAGCTGCCATTGGGGTCGGGGGGGGGGAGATTAAGATTGAAGACGGGTATACTTACTCATGTTCTATATGTGGATGCTATGATAAGATATTTATAAAAAAAAAAGCCCAAAGGCCACGACAACACAAATATACAACGAAAGACTAAACAAAATGGTAAACCTCCACTACATAGAAACTAATTAAACTAAAAAGGCTTATATGAAACACTCACTATGTCCTATTCAGCTTGAAAAATGACAAACGTCTTGGCGAGAGTGGGTCATTTTATTTTCGAGTTTGCACAGTTGTGTAAAGAAGGAACGGAAGTGTTTAGAGTATGTGAGGTAAGTATAAGTTCTAGCAACATTAAAAGTTTAGATAGGTTCTTCCAACTCCTCCAGTTAATTAAAACAATGTCGCTTATTGTATTTGGAAGGTTATACATAATAAGATTCATTCATACCTTGAACTTGTCCTTTTGTATGACGCCATTCACAATATGTTGCTTGATCTGGTGCACTATAGCTAGCATGGCAATATTGGTTTTGCCGGCCCCAGTCGGTGCGCACACGAGAAGGTTCTCGTTGGTCTCATATGCTTGAGGATAGACGAGGGTCTGGATAACGTTGAGGCTTTTGCAGCCCCTGAAAGCCATTTGCCCGACCTGAAAATAAAAGGAGTAGGAGTGGAAAAGATAAATAAAGGCAAACGGGGCCACCCCATAAAGCTTTCGCGTGTCCTAACGTGGCAATCCAACGACAAATGGTCTTCTCACACATTGCAACCACGGAACAATATGATAAAACCATAGAGAGAACACCCACAAAACACAAGAAACTAGATCATATCAACCAGGCGCACACTCAAACAGAACCGAACTAAATTTCATATTATATATTTTTATAATATTTTCATATTAAATTTTTGAAAAAAAGATGGGCTTCAACATATTTTTTTGTGCAGGTCCAATACACCTTTCCCCATCCCCTACCTATTAAAATTTAGCCCCACATAAATCCAACTCCCTTTCCTGTTCCATATGGGGGACAATGAGACTGTTTATCTTTCCTAACACACACATATATATATATATATATATATATATCTGTATTTGAAAGCGATTAAGACATATACAGACAAACAAAACAAACAACAATCTCAAATAACAAATAACCTCACATTAAATATTCTTTGAGCCCAAGCTGACTTTGAAACATTTATTCCAGCAATGTTTTCAACCGATACATCAGCTAAGATTCTTCATAAGCGATATTTCGGCCCTTCTTGGCAAGGGTCCTCGTCAGGCTTTCAGTCCTCTTGTTCAACTTCGGGGAAAGAAACAAACCTGTAATCATAAATTGTAGGCGAGAATATTTTTTCCGCAGCTTTTCGCGGTGTTCCCAACATGAATTTTCAAATTTAGCAGAGATTACTTTTTCGATTTTTGGCTTGTCATGATCATCAATATTTTCCATGAGGGTTTCTTTGAGATGGTCGAATTCGCGTGATGTCATCGCCCATTTTGACCTTAAACCGGCAATCGTGTCTTTAAGGAGAATCTGCGAAATACGTTGCTCCACTTTCTTCTTGTTCCTCGAGTCCGGGTGTCCAATGTTGTGAAGCATTGAAGTAGGGATTAGTCCGTTGTCTCTGCATCTTACTAAAAACTTCAGTTGGTTTATCACTTGTCCTTTCCTTCCGGCCAAGTTGTTTCTTTCCCCGAAGTTGAACAAGAGGACTGAAAGCCTGACGAGGACCCTTGCCAAGAAGGGCCGAAATATCGCTTATGAAGAATCTTAGCTGATGTATCCGTTGAAAACATTGCTGGAATAAACCTTACATTCTTAACTTAACCTACCGACTTTCTGCTAAACTGATAACTTTTTCTATCATGTTGCCAAAACACACTATAGACCTAGCATTTGTAGACTTACAGATACCTAGAAGTAGCTCATCCCCCCCCCCCATTCTGAAAAAGAGTACCCCTTATATTAGAAAGCTCTTCACACCCTCAATACACCTCAGCTTTCTTGACGATATTGCGTATCAGCCAAGAATCAGCTCGTGACAGTATATCTTTCATTCAAAATTCAAGTTGAATACTTTTAATCCGGTGACAAAGACCATAATTAAGCATTAATAACTAAATAACAACAAATAAAGTAAACGAAGCGATCACACATTTGACCATTCTCGACGGGCTCATACAGTTTCAACCAAACTGGAAGTGACAAAAGTAATAACGGAGAACGAAGCGCTAATATCAACGCGTTTTCAGACTACGTAGCACAGTTGATGAAAGTTCAAGAAACAAGTATTAGCGCATAGCTACGTAGCACTACAATATATATATATATATATATATATATATGTGAACCAGCTTGATTAGGGATTACTGGATTGACTGCGGCTGAGCTATAGAATTCCCTGAGACTTTCCCTTGTATCTTTTGTCCGGTTTCCTGACTGGTCCTGGGTCCAGTGGGCACCTACGGTGTCAGAATGTCTTCAGCCCACACCCCAGGAGCCTTAACTTCACTAAACCTCTCCTCCACTCGTCCATCCTCTCAACAATGGTGTAAGAACAGGGAGTGGCAAAAGTAATAACGGATAACCAAGCGCTAATATCAACGGGCTTTCAGACGCTAGAAACCGTTCTCTCAGAGACACTCTGTTAGCGTAATGCAGTTGATGAAAGTTCAAGAAACAAGTATTAGCGCATAGCTACTGGTCCTGGTAGTCCAGTGGGTCCTGGGTCCAGTGGTCCTGGGTCCAGTGGGCACCTACGGTGTCAGAATGTCTTCAGCCCACACCCCAGGAGCCTTAACTTCACGAAACCTCTCCTCCACTCGTCCATCCTCTCAACAATGGTGTAAGAACATGGAGTGGCAAAAGTAATAACGGATAACCAAGCGCTAATATCAACGGGCTTTCAGACGCTAGAAGCCGTTCTCTCAGAGACACTCTGTTAGCGTAATGCAGTTGATGAAAGTTCAAGAAACAAGTATTAGGGCATAGCTACGTAGCACTACAAAAACGCGGTATTCCGTGTAGGAACCTTATCGTACCACTGTATGCAACGCAAAGCTCATGGATTCCGTTGTTAGTGTAACTATGTACAAGTGGGAGGCCAAAAATGCTAGTACAATACGAACGGAAAAGAAAAGATCTAACAATGATCCGAAGTTTGGGCAAAATTCAAACAAACAAAATGTTCAATTGCCAGGTCCGATACCCCCTATTTATATATAATTTTCTCCCACATATCTCCTCTGCCTGTTCTAGTAGGGGGACAATGCGATTGTTTATCTTTCCGAACACATAATACACCATCTCAACATTAAACTCTTGACGGTCTGTCATACCAGCTATCAAGGATCAACTCCTAAAAAAAATATTCCGAAGATCGAGCAAAATCCAAACAGTTGAGAAAGAAAAGTCGTATGTGCTTACCTCATCCAGTTCCTTAACGAGCTTCCTCTCGAACTCCATTCCTGCTACTTTCCCCAGAGTGGCCGGGATATATACCTCTTCATACGTCTATGAATAAATTGAAATACATGTAGAGAGAGATTCGTCAAGCAAAGTGGAAAAAACATACCAGATCTGGATATACGGGCAACTGTCCCACTCCTAACCATTCAAGAAGAACATTAAAATAGGACCTGAAAATACGCTGTTTCTGCTTGAACCAATTATCTGCATACTGTGATTTTAGCAATATTTTCCTTCCATGAAAGTGCCATGAACACTGAAGCAAGAGCTGAATTACTTTCTTATCACATACTCCATCATTTTTTCTTTCCTGTATGATGGATGAAAAATAAACATAACAACATTACAGTTACGTATGACACTTGCAAGGGTAGTTATCACGTATATCAGCTAAGTTTCGCACTGCCAAGGTCGGATGGCTCTTCTGAGGAACTTTACATCTCCCTCGAAGCATATGATAGTCTAGCCCGCCAACTTCCCTCCCGATCTCTCCACCCTAAGCTTGTCATAAGATTCACAGGACCCCCTATAACTCCATCCACAGTTGTCGGATTCAGTCTGGACGTGAAACAGACTATCTGCTTTTGCCAACTGTCAAGGTTCATCCAGACTAGAAAACTTGTTCGGAAGTTACGCATGTCGCAAGATCCCGAAGTTCCATCCCGCCGATCCCGAAAGCTGGAACACAAATGTGAGGACGAGTTTTGCTCTGATTCGTTTTAGACCTTGAAAACTCACAGTCAAGTCAAGTCAAGATAGATTTCCGGATCGGTGCTTGCAAATTTCGGATCATCGAATTTGATATGAAATTTTACGTCCGGGGAGCAATAGCTACTTACCTTTAAATTCTTCCTCTCCGTATTCGTCGGTAGGAGAAGCTTGCTCCCACCCACAAGCGAACTGACCACTTGAGCTTCAGTCAGACTATCATACACATTTGGGAACCTTTCTTTCGCCATCCTCCTCTTTGCAAAAATCGGCTGGACCTGGGCTTGAACCAGCCTCTCTTCCGACTCAGTTCGGAAATCATCATCATCGAAATTTTTCGCAATTTTCTGAAGCTTCTTTTCTTCTTTGCGTAGTTGCTTTATAAGTAATTTCTCGCCTTCTGATTGGACAGAAATAAGAGAGGCGACGGCCAATGATGGTTGAGGGATACGCTGAGTGGTTGCTTTGGAATTTTGGACTGATATGGCCAGACCTGAAACGAAGGATTTGTAGGGATTGGTATCAGTGCCGTATCCAGGGAGCAGATATTTCCGAACTATTTGCCCCACAGTAGATAGTTCGAATCAAACTCACTGATTCTGTGTGCAGACAAAATTGGATACATGTCAAGCTGTGCAGCCTGTGTGTTCACAGTGCGGATAGAACATCATGTTTTTCCAGCAGAATTTTCTGCACTTCCGTCATAAAGCTAAAATAGGTTCCCTGAACAAGATCTGCTCCGTTTTGCTCGGGGCTAGAATACCTGGTGGAAGCATGGAACTTTGGCGTTATATACTGAGGACCAGGCTTGTCGCATCGAAAAAATACAGAAGCGTGCCTTACTGAATATGTCAAGATCACAACATTTGCACTTATTCTGTTTTGGGAGGTATTTTAGATAGGGGGTTGAATTAAGGGAGGAGTAAAATAAATTGGGGCAGATTAAAGTTGAATTTCAGAACCGAGGTCGGTTCTTTTTGGAAGGGGGGAGGTGTAACCAAGGCATACTTTCACCAGGGAGCTGGCTACACGTTGGTTCTTTTCAGTTAATCCGCCAGGGAACATTCAGGTTCTTGGCGATGACTAATTTCAGTCATTTGAGTTTGAGATGGAGAGTTATGAAAAATTCAGTCAGTTCGTTTTGAGTTGGAGCTGTGGAAGATCGTTGTCGGAGAACATGAAAAGGTATGTGGTATATACACATATCTTCTGATACCTTTATTTCTTAAGTGTAAATACACATCTATGTTTTCTATAACTGATTCACGAGGTAGACACTAGCTTAGGGAGAAAGAAAAAGTTGTTGCTGGTACGTTACTTTGTACCGCTAAGCATGGTCCATACCGCTCGGGGACCATGTACTGGGTAGCGTTGCATAGCAGATTCGTAACAGTGGGTTGGGAGCTTAATGGCACTTAAGAGTCGTAGTAAGGGTCCATAATAGTGCCCTACTGAATATGTCAAGATCCCCAAAAATTCCTTATAACGATCTCCTCCAGAAATTTAAACTCGATTCCCTTGAGTCCCATAGCTTGAAATTGTGCATGGCTTCTGGTAAGAAAATTCTTGAGCAGTTGAGCACCCTATCGATAGGTATATACTTCCGCCACCATTTGAGACTGCTCGCGAAAGACCTGCACGAGCGGTCTCAATGGCAATCCCAAAACTCCAACAGATAAATGTGACCATGTACGGTATGAAAAGGCGTTTGTACCATCTTTCGTGAAATTATTTAATCTTTATTAGTGTTTAAATTTGTTTATATTGACGATTTCGACAAATTTGGTTCTTACCATGATAGTTCGAGAAGAATAAAAGCGATATCTATATATCTATCTATCATAAACCTGACACACACAAAATCGGTCTAGATTAAATCTCAGCTGATTATCCTACACGATCTTGAGGTCAATGTGACGTCACGAAACTTCAGAAGTTCGATTAAATATATATTCCCGATGAAAAATTTGTAGCCGGTGTAGTAGTATGGAAGTAGTACGAAAAAGTTGCGTGTAATACTATGTAATAGCAAAGAATACTATCATTTAATGTGCCTGAGACTGGTCCAATTTTAAGTAGTAGTATCCAGTAGCAACCTGTCGTGCCATAGTAGCGTTCAGTCTTGCTAATAGTAGCATATAGTAGTATGCAGTAACACGGTAGTCTTAAGGTAGAAGCATGTAGTAGCATCAGTTAGTACTACATGCTTCTTTTTCGTACTACTTCATAGTACTATTTCGAGATGAACCTTTCATCGGGTTGCTGAATACACTTTCGGATATATATATATATATATATATATATATATATATATATATATATATATATATACGTATCTAGCAGAGCGGCCAGCGACATAAACTTACATTTTAGGGACAATTCGCTAGGTTTTGCAATGGAAAATAATGAAATTCGCAAGTAAGATGTGTCGTCACGATCCTCGGATAATCAGCTGAGATTTAGTCGACACCAACAAATCTCATCTTATCCTACCAGAACTGATGGCGATAGCGATAATCCTGGCAGAAATTCTAGTCCGAGACCACCCGGCACTGAGCGTCTTTCTGAACCATAAGCGTAGTAGAATCAAGGGACTTTTGTGCGGCCGACACAATTTGCCAATAAAAAAGTGGCAGAATGAGACAATTTTCTGAGGGAACAGTACGGGACGACGTGGGTTGAGAACCGGAAAAAGCAGACTTACCGTCTTTGGCTTTGGCTTTGATTTCATCTTCTGAGGCTTTCACCACTTCTCGTCGGTGCTCCAATAATATCTGGATTAACTCGAATCTTTCAAAGCCCAGTAGATCAAAAAGCTGAAACAAAACGAAGTCTGAAAGTAGCGAACTATACGGCTATAATGGTTCGCAAGCAAGTTTCTGCAACTCCTCAGATTTATTTAGAGGCGAAAGCCTTTCTGTTGTATGTTATTATTATCATTACCGATAACAGGACTTTAGTGAGTCTTAGGATTTACTTAGTATTTTTCTTAATTTAATTTTCTCCAGATGGAACTCCCTACCAGACGACGTTCTTGGCGTAGAGACGGTCAATGAATTCAAAAAAGCTGTAGATAGCATTCATCTGGATACATGTTTTCGGTCCCAAACTTCCGCAGAGAGTTTAGATTAGTTAGAAATCTGGTACCAAAATTTGTCTCTAAATGAGTCTGTTTTTTTTTTTGTTAAGTAAGAGGCATGAAGCCTTTATTAGCATTATATGTATTCATTTATCACTCCTACTAAGCCTTTTCCCGCATACATATTACTGTGCTTGGGGAACAATGCCCGGACCCGTCGTTTTTATATTGTGATAACTTTTCTCGAACAGGTATTTAACGTATATCTTCTAGTTAAATTATATAATCTAATAGTTATTTTAAGACAATAAATTTTGTGGAGGTTTATACGATATCGTACCCACCCTAACGCCACTAGACCGATCCTTACATTTTGCTTATTTGGCACTTTTCGACGCGGACAGGGTCGGAACCTTATCGCTTCTGATGCGCTCATAAGTTAGACATATCAATTCTGAAATTTCTTCGTTTTTCTCAACAAAACCAAGGGTGCTGCGCGATGCTGAAAACAGCCGAGACAGGTTTATATTTCCAAAGGAGTCATGTGGACTATGTCTGGATACTGGGACAGAAATTACAATTCGTACATTATGACTGTTACGACACATTCCATTCGCAATTGTACACACATTTGTGTTCCATGTTTGTTCCTAGAATGACGAGAAACCAACTATCGTGTATGTCCGGCTACAGTTTTTACAAATAAAAGACTAATTACATTTGATCGTTCAAAATGACTAACTGATTGAAAATTACCGTTACTTCCACTTAAATGTTAGCTCAGTATCTAGCAACTGAAATCGATCGACATTTTATTATTTATGTTAGAATATTTACATGCCATTTGGCCTAAAAGCCACGATATTGTCTTTTTGCTGTTTTAAATAAAACTATCCTTAGCGGAAACTCAATGAACAGCCACCTGGTAGCCTCATCCATTAGTAATTGCGGTTCTGATCTGAATTCTCATTTCTGTTCCCGCTTCTCGATTCTCCCTTCTGGATTATCGTACGTTTTTGCTCTTTTGGCTTCTCAGTTCTCGCTTTTGACAAAAACAATAATTTAGTCACCCGTTAATGCTCGTTCATACGGATTGAACTTGCGCTCTCTGTTCACCAATCAGGAAGGAGAACAGAGAATGAGTACCGAAACGTCACTATCAAAGCAACTTCTCGATCGATTCTAGTGTTTTGTCTTCGTAAACTAATAATTTAGTTGTACATTTCAGCTAAATTGACTAACTCATAAGAGTGTTCACGGACCGAGGTATTTACCGACTAACTGTTTTCAAGGAAAGTCATGACACTTCGCGACGTCTCATTTTTTTGTCCCCAACTCGACGCGTAAACTAATACTATGATATCAAATAGTTAATCATTCTATTGTCAAAAACTGATAGTGAAAGTGAAAGAGTCAGTTGATCTTCGCCTAGATGGATTTCGGTTCAAGTGGGAAAAGTTGGCTAAATAATGGACTTAAATGTTTCTGTACAGTAATAAGATACTGCCTACGGCAAGAACAAAGAATCACCAGAAACCCCGTCTCCCTATCTCTTTAATACGACCACGCGGAGTCGAATATATTCAGATACCCTGCCCAATGCAAACGAGCTGAGGAGCAGTTACGCAGAACATCATATTTTTTAGCTCTGCAACAGCTATATCGCCGTAGAACCCACAGAAGAATATGAACGCAGTCTGAGTCCTTTACAGCTGACTGGTTGTCTATCATTGCTACGTCACGTCTAACTGACTGCAGACCGGGTTTTCCAGCCCTGCAGGCTTCCTAGCGGCGAAGAGGGTAGTAGACGAGTATCAACTGAAACCCCACAGTAAGTACCTCTGGCTCCGCTCAGTTCTATCTGGGTATCCATAGTCGCTGCATGGGACTAAAGACTAGACTAAGAATTCGATTATTTGTTCTTACGACAGAAATACCTCTTACAACAGCGTTCTAGACAGTGAGATATCTTCTACTCCTATTTATTGCTCGTTCTGTCAGCTGTAGACCGAGCTATCTCTTAGATCGGACCCACCACCCCTAAATTTCCCTCCAAAAGAATTGAAAAAATACCTCTGTCTGCATCGATTCGTCACTTCTCTCGGAAGACAAAAGCCCTACTATGGATTGCACCATATCGTTCACATCACCATCGAAATCTCCAAGTCTACTTGCCATCCACTGGCTTCCATACTCCTTCACTGATTTGGTGGCTGCCGATTTACTATACACCATACTGAATTCCTTCTGTTTTGGAATGTCGCGACTAAAATCGACGAGTCGGTCTTCTAACCGTTGGTCTTCTGACAGTTTTGGTTGGTGGACTTTAATGCTGGCGCCAAAGAAATCCTTGGGAGTCGGAGGAGCTCCAGCTCCCCCTGACTCACCAGGTTGCACTTTCGAAAGAAGATTGGGCGGGAGCAGCTGAGCAAGGGAGTTGACTTCCTGAAAGAAATTATAACCGTAATTTATGTATTACCATTTAGTGAAGAAAAATGAGCGGAGTAGCAAATTAATAGATAAAACGGTATGAGAACGTTAAAGAAAGCATAAAAAGAACTTGGGCCGTCTAGTGCCGTCAGTGGGGAAAGCGCTTTGGCGGAAGTACTTTTTTTTAATGTAATGTAATGTAATGTTTACTTTTCACCCATCGTACAGGAAAGAGAAAATGATATAAAAAATGAGTATAAAAAAGAAAGAAAGTAGAAAAACACAGAAAAAATATCACACAACAAAGAAAAACAAAAGGCAGATCACAGAGGGAAAAATCACACTTTGAATCACAAAATGTCAAAAAACAATTTATGTTGCGTACAGTAGCCTAGAATAAAGAAGAGTCCTTAGTTTTATTTTTCGCATCTGAATCAGTCAAATTGGATAGATAAATTAAGAAATTGTTGTTGAAATTGAAAGTGTTTCAGGTTTCTTCTGACGAAAAGATACGTTCAATTTCGTTGGAAGTTTGTTCGATGCGAGAATGAAGTCGGAGCCATTTCAATTAGTTTAACGTAGCAAAACAAGGCTACGAACATCGAAATTTGTAAAAGGAAGAAGACGAATAAATGCACCAGAACAGGACTTCTGTCTTAAGGAAGAAGAAGAAGAAAATAAGAGAACGGGTCCTGCTTCCATCGTTTTTCGAGGCGGTTTTCAGTCCTTAGTTTTGCTCTTGACCTCAAAATTAGTCGAATGGATAAATTACAGATAAATTAAGAAGTTTCATCGCTGAGAGCCAAGTGTTTCAGGTTTGTTTCTTCTCTTGGAATACTTGTAACGGTAGAGAAAATAACGCAAAACTGTTGAAAGACCTCCGATACCGTAAATTTGCCGTTTGAAGGTGCTGTTTGAAAATTAAAAAACGATAAAAAAAAATTACATGTGGCTTGAATATGATATATTTAGTTAGATTCTTGGTTACACTCAGTATTATGCACGAATAACTGTAAGGTTTGAACCGGTTTGAATTAAATCCTATGTGTCCGTTCAAATTTAGCCGACATTCAAAGAAGCACACCTCTACTCTATTCTTACAGCAGCCTCAGAACAAAATAACACTAGGGAGTAGCGTCGAGACTTGAAAAAACTGACACACCCTAGCAGCGACACTAGCACCAGTTTCGATAGAGAACGTCCCTACAGAAACTCTTTCAGTCATGCACCAGCGCTGGCTCTGATAACTTAATATTCTGAGCGCAGCAAAAAAAGATACAACCTCTCCTGCTCGATGTGTGCAGACCGCATCTTAGCTATACCAGAAATTTCTAATCCCGCAAGTTTGTCTAGCTCTGAAGGTAAATTCTGAAAGGATATATATATTCGTCCGATGGTTCGAGCTGTCACTGACTGCTTATACAAGACTGGAGGAAGATATTTCTTCAGCCCAAGCTGACAGCGAATCATGTTTGACTGTGTAAAATTTTGAATTTTCCAGATTTTCCAACCCTTGCCAAGAAGGGCCGAAATATAGCTCTAATAAAATGTAGGTGACGTATCCGTTTTGCATTGGCAAACAAGATTGGAGAACAACCACAGTCGACAACTGGGAATCGGTAGGCTACATACCTGTAGAAGATTATGGGCGATAGATGACGTCATTAAGCTAAACGTAACTTTCAGCTTTGCCAGGAGCCCAGGCCCTACGTTCTTTCTTCCACAAAACTCTCTGAAAAGAGTTGCTGCTGCCTCGTCTAGAACCTCCATTGTGTGTTCACTACCGAGTGTCTCTTTTGCTATCATACGAATCGTATGTAGGCGTGACTCCTGTTTTGATTCCTTCTTGAAGAATGTTGCCAGCTCTTGCCAAGAAAGACTGAAAAAAGAAGAGGGTACAAAGTATATTTATTTATTACTAGGTACACTTGGCGATAAGCTTTTAGCTTGTCACCACTACTCCACAAGTACAAACGGATCAGATACACTTTACACATAGAAACTGACACTACAAAAGTAAAAAAAAATTTCGAACTACAAAAGCAACTGAGTAAAATGGGGTGTCGACTATGGAGTATATGATCTTGAATTAGACAGTTATTAAAAGAGTCGGGCGCTGAAAGATATTCCTTTAAAAGTGCAAACAAGTGCGCAAGCGCTCAAACATGGGATGTGACAGTAACATATCTACCTTATCTGGTGCACAAACAGGCTAAGAATAAAGAAATAGTAGTAGATTAGTAGTAGAACAGCTTTATTGAAAACAAACACTTATTTTTTAAGCATATGCTTTCGAGTTCTCACATAGACATTCATAGACAGACATAGAGATAGACGATAGGATTAGCTAATTATGACCGGTTGAAATAAATGCGATGTAAGAAGTTTAATTTTGTTACTGGGAGCAGGAGAAAACCCTGAACTGACATTTTTCAATTCATTTAAAGACTTTTATTCCGGCCAGAAGCCATAAACAAACACTACAACAAACACATAAACAAAAATAAAGAACGTATTAGGCTACAACACCACGTAAATTAGCCACACCCGTGGCTAATTTACGCGCCCACTATGCAATTTTCCGATAGTAGCAGCCGATTTCTTATAGATGTACGATGCGCGTATACCAACTGCGAAAAGTTCATAACGCGGTAATCGTCGAACATCTCTGTAGCCCTGCAAAAACGCGGGAGACGATCAAATAATCGAAAGCTATCATTGTAAGCAATGCGTATCTCACTCAGACTTTGTTTGGTGCAATTGTTGATAAGCAACAACCCAAAAACGCACGAACAGTAAGATTGAAACAGAAATGTCTTTAGCAGAGCAATAAGAAAACTTCCTAACTAGCATATTACCATGTATGTACAATGATCGAAGAGAGCGGCGTATATGAGCATCATCATTAAGGTTTTCAGCAAATATGTAACCAAGGTAACGAAAGGATTGCACAAAAACCAGCTCAGACCCAGCAAGAAGTACTCGTGGTAGCAACGGGGGTTTTGCTTTACTAGCGCGAAAGCACATGCACACAGTTTTGGAATTATTGAAAATAGTTTCAAATTCAGAAGCAAAACTTTCACATATTTTTAACAATTTGTTCAAACTACCCACACTAATGGCAAGCAAAACAAGGTCGTCAGCATAACTTAAATTATTAGCACACTGCAACCCAATAAGTCAACCAAGCCCTGATTTACTTAAACGTCGGTTAAGGTCATCACAATACACAATGTAAAGTAATGCAGAGAGGACATCGCCCTGGCGAACGCCATTCCTTACACTGAAGGACGGGCTTAGAGTAGACCCCCATCGAACATAAAACTTAAAAAAATTATCAAACCAGTAAGCCAGCAATCTGACGTAGGCCATCGGGACACCTCTTTCAATTAGAACAGGACAAGTTCTCCTGGTTCACTCGGTCAAAAGCTTTTTTCACGTCGAGAAAACATACATAAATCTATGTACAGAAGAACCAATAGTATTCAATGATAGCGCGAAGGGCAAAAATTGCAAATTCAACGGACAAACGCCTTTTGCAAGCAAACTGATTATCAGATGTAACAAAATAACCCTGGAGTCTTACCAGCAGGATTCGCTCTAGAATTTTAGAGATACATCATGCAAGAGCAATCGGTCTGTAATTATCAGCCTTTGTTTTGTTCCATTGTTTCCTTTGTTTTGCCATCTTCCATTGCCATCTTATTTCGGTAAAATCGGAAGAAAGAGGCTTCAATCTCTAGATGGCTGCACATTCACAGAGGTTCAAGCAGGGGTCCAAGTATCAACTTGGAGCAAGAGCAAATGCTGCCTAGAGATTACAGCAGTGCAGATGGATCTGAATCGACTGCTTTACAGAGATAACAAGACCTAAGGTTTCGATGGGAACCCAAAAATCTAATATTGACCCAGACAGTTGGGTCTTGTCTTCGCCAGATCCAGTCTTCGCCAGGCTAATCGTCAGAGAAAACCAAGTTCAGATATACCTCTATAAGCCATATCTATTTTGACGATACTGACCGAAACTTCCTGCTTTACTTCTGCCAAATTTTCGGTTTCGGCCGAATGCCGAGCGAACTACTTGTCCAGCAAAAAAAGAAAAATTCAGAAATGAATTCAGCGTATCTCCTTATCCCTATAAAGAACATCTAAGAACTTCAAATAAAACTTTAACTCATAAAATTTCCGGTTTCAACCGGATTCCGGACGAATTATATGTCAGGGTAAAAAATGATTGTCATATACAGACTCAGCGTCTTTTCTTAGCCCTAAATCTGTCATCTAATCAACTTCAAAGAAAACTTTCGCTTTTAACAGATTTGCCGGTTTGGCCGGATTCCGGGCGAACTAGTTGTCCGACGAGAAAATGGTTTTCATCGTCGATTTCAGCATGTCTTTTTACCCCAGAATCGAACATCTATCAACTTCAAACAAAACTTTTAATTCTAACCCACTTTCTGTTTTTTGCCGGATTCCGGACGAACTACTTATCCGGCAAGAAAATGGTTTTGACCATCGTGTTCAGCATGTCTTCTTACCCCTAAACCGAACATCTAATCAACTTCAAATAAAACTTTTACGTTTAACAAACTTTCCGGGTTTGGCCGGATTCCGGACGAACTACTTGTCCGGCGAGAAAATGGTTTTCATATTCATGTTCAGAATGTCTTCTTACCCCATAATCGACTATCACATTAGCTATTTAAAATATTTTGTTTGCCCCTTAATTTGAACCCCCTCCCCCACCCCTAAATGTAGGGCTACAGAGCCCATCTACGAACTTGACCTTACCATTGACCCAAGAATCCTCACACCAAGTTTCATCAAAATATCTCATTCCACTAGAGAGTTATCGTGCTGACAGACGGACGGACAGACGGACAACTTTGGCGATGTCATAGGTATCCCTCCACTTACGTTCTGGGATCCCAAAAATCAGAATATTTTAGAGACGAAAACGTTTGTCTAGAAGTTTAGAACATATTCTTAGCCCCCATCCCAACCCTGCTTCCCATCCCAACCCTGCTTCCTGGCTGTAACCGGGATCCAGCGACCCCTCCGCCGCCTCCCCCCCCCCCCCCTCTCACCGACCAAAACCTCCAGGCAGAGTGTTACAAAAAGCAGTATATTTCTAAGAAGAGTATACACAGCCGAGCATCGAGTTTTTATTTCCTATATATTTGCTTTCGGAGGGGAGGGGGCGGGGGGTAACGGGAGTCACCTTGGGGGGTTTGGCGGAGGGGGGGTCGCTAGGTTGTTTGTTTTTTTTTTTGCTTAGACCCGCTCTAATCAGCCATACCAAGAACAAGAAATACTACCGATATTTCATGCATTCTAATCTCGCATCGGCGAAGTTCGCCTTTTTATACCACGAACAAGCGGCGAACCCATCAAGACGTAAGTTCGGTAAGATAAGATGAAATGGTGTCTACTGATTTACTTTATTACCTGAGCGGAAGCAGGCTGACAACAAAATGGAGAACTACACTGTCATTCGTGTGATAATATTAATAGAAAGAGTACCATACATCATACACGCTCTTCTCGCACTGTTAAACTTGAACGACGTGTGGGCATGCGTCCTGATTTAACAAGACCAAAGGTTTCGATGGGATCCCAAAAATTCAATATCTGATCCAGACAACTGGGTCTTGTCTTAGCCAGATCCAGTCTTCGCCAGACTCCTTGAACATTTTTACAATCAAAATTCAGAAACAGATTAAGGCCAAATAGCTAATCACCTGAGAAAACCAAGTTCAGATTTGGATTCAGCATGTGTGTTTACCCCTATAAGTCATATCTGTTTTGACGAAAACTTCCTGCCACTTCTGCCAATTTCCCGGTTCCGGCCGAACTCCAGAACTAGTTGTCCGGCGAAAAAAGAAAGCTCAAAGACGAAATCAGGGTATCTTCTTTCCCCAGTAATGAACATCTAATCAACTTCAAATAGAAATTTAGCTTATAACAAATTTTCCGATTCCAGCCGGATTCCGGTCGAACTTTATGTCCGGGTAAAATACGATTGTCACACAGGGACTCAGCATCTCTTCTTATCCCTAAATCGCTTATCTAATCAACTAGAAATAAAACTTTGACTTCCAACAGTTTTCCGGTTTTGGCCGGATTCCGGACGAACTACATGTCCGGGTAGAAACTTGTTTTCACATAAGTGTTCAGCATGTCTTCTTACTCCATAATCGACTATCACATTAGCTGTTTCAAAATATTTTGTTTGTCCCTTAATTTGAATCCCCTCCCCCACCCCTAAATGTAGAGCTACAAAGCCCATCTACGAACTTGACTGGTCCGACGACCCAACGAACCTTCTCACCAAGTTTCATCAAAATATCTCATTCCCTTCGAGAGTTATCAGGCTTACAGACGGACGGACAGACGGACGGACGGACGGACGGACAGACGGACGGACGGACGGACGGACAGACGGACAACTTTTGCGATGTCATAGGTATCCCTCCACTTACGTTTTGGGATCCCAAAAACATAAACCAGAACGAAACCTGCATATAAACCTGCACATAACTTGCAAGAGGTTAGTTGAGCAAGAAAATAGCATATGGGATTTACTGTTTTCTGGAGTCTTGGAACAGATCTAAAGCGCTTGACCGACCTGCCACGTTGCCTTCGTCATTTATGCTTTAGACAGGTGAGAAGGTTGCTAAGAAAAATTTATTTACCCGAGGATGTATATCCCTGTGTGACTTGTGTCAAATGTTATGAAGGATAAGCAGGATATTTATGTTATGATGCTCTTAAATGTTATATATCGTAAAAAAAAAAAACAGTATTCACTTTTTGTGGAAGTATTTTTATGACAAAAAATGACAGAACAAGGATAATAGACAATGAACTAGAAACAGACCAAACCACAAGTTCACCAAACTGGTGAGAGGGCAGAAGCAAGCATACAGAACATTAAACATAAATGATCAAACCTATGGCTCAAACAAGGCTGTTAAGCTGTAGTTAAAAAAGAAATTAAAGGAAAATACTTACCACCCATCTTTGCTCTTCAGTCTTTTTCGTAAGTTAGTTATGTCAATATTTCCAATATCGCCTTGAGATACATTTGTAAAGGCTCGAAGAGAACCTGTTAGCCTTGGCTGCATTGTGGCTGAAGACTGCTTCTAAACTCGAAGTCGGCACTGTAAAAAAAAAAACACAAATAGACTTCAATGCAAAGAAAAAATCCAATTCCCACGAGCAAAAAAGAGAAGATTCGCACATTGTACTATGGGTGACGATCGAAGGTTTCTCTGTGCATGACAGGATGTGAAATGCGTTCTATTTTTTTGCCCATTTTTTATGGCACTTGCAGCTCCGCTCAAGTGCCATATACCGATCACTTTTCGGTCGGTCGGGCGGTCCACTGTTCTCGAGTTAGGGTACTTCCAGATGTGCTAGGACGATGAAACTTGGCACACATATCAGGGACTGACCGAACTAACTCTGAAATAGTCACTTTCCCCGATCCAACCATCGCAGGGGGAGTGGAGGTAGGGGGAATCCGGAATCTTGGGGTATGTATAACTTTGGAACGGGTTATCGGATTTTAATGAAACTTGATATTTGGAAAGATCTCGTGTCATGAATATCTCGACTCAAGTCCGGACCGGATCCAATGAATGTGTGTGGGGGTGGAGGGGGGGGGGGGGGGGGGGGGGGGGAGAACAGGGAATCTCGTGACACGCTTGGAGTGGAGCGATCGGGCATAACCGGACCGGATTCGGGCACTGTGGGGGGAATTGAAGGGGGGGAAGAATTCCGGTGATCGCGAGTTAATGTACTTCCGGATGTGCTAAAACGATGAAACTTGGCAGGCATATCAGGGACCCGAACAGCTAACTTAAAAATAGTCACTTACCCGATCCGACCATCGTGGAGGGAGTGGAGGGGGGGGGGATCCGGGATCTTAAGGTTTGTATAACTTTGGAACGGGTGATCGGGTGACTTGGGACACTCGGGACACTTGATATTTGGAAAGACCTTGTGTCTCGGATATCCCATTTCAAATCCGGACCGGATCCGATGAATGTGGGGGGGGGGGGGGGGAGGGGACAACCGGACATCTTGTGACACGCTTGGAGTGGAGCCATCGGGATGAAACTTGGTGGGAAGAACGCGGACAAGCCCTAGATCATCGGTGACAGAGCCGGACCGGATTCGGGCACTGTGAGGGGGGAGGGGGATCCGGAATTCCGGTGATCAAGCTACTTTCAGATGTGCTAGGACGTTGAAACTTGGCTCGAACGTTAGAGACCTGAGAAGATTGGCTTAGAAATTGTCACTTTCCAGATCCGAGCATCCCTTAAAGCACAACTCTTACTAGAAATGATCTTTTCCCTATGAAAGGGTTCAGAAGAAACTTTTACGAAAATACCATTACTTTCCACCTGAAACTAGCGATTCTCTTGTTAGCGCTTGTCGACTATAACTAGCCTTCCTGCTCTCCGACTCGGCGGCTGCGCGCAAAACATTTGAAAACTGAACGTGCCTTGGTTAAAAAGTGCGAAAACTAAGCAAGTAAAAGAAGTCACAAACAGAAGATTATCACATCCTTATGCAGAAAAGAGCTGTCAGCGGACGTTGAAGATTCCGGCAAACTTTTCGTTGGGTGACGGGAAAACTCGGCAAGGCCGAAAAAGCGCTAAAAATTCGTAGTTACCAAACGAAACAATGGAGAAAGGTGGGGATTTTAGAAGCTTATAATTCCATATGGGAGGTAAGTATATTATAAAAGACAGAACAAGCAAGAGGGGTCCTTTAAAGTACTCATCTTAACTGCAAAGTAAAAACAATACTTTTAAGCTAATTTTAGATTTTTATGATCACCATCATTTTTGCCTCGAGGGTTTTGCTTAGAAATTAATTTCTAGCTTCCTTAAAGTGCGTATCTTAACCACAAAGTGAAAAACTTTTGACCAAAAGACACATTTCGTCATCTCCGCGGGCCCATGATCTTTGTGCCACAAGGGTTTTGTTTAAAAACGAATTTCTATGGTACCCTTGAAGTGAGCCGAAAAGTAATAAAAACAAATACTTTTCACCAAACTATATATTTCTGGTATTCTTGAGAATATTTCTTCTATGTGTTTTGTTGGTTTGAGTGATATCTACTACCTTGCCTATGCTGATGACATTCTTCTAATTAGCCGGTCTAAACTCAGTCTTTCGCAGATGGTTCATAAAGTTTCTTCTTCTTGTACTAATATCGGTCTTTCGCTTAATGCTGATAAATGCGAGTATCTTTCTTTCAACGTTCCTTCTTCTACTAGACCTCTAAGTTCTCAAAATTTCTCTATCCCTCATGTAGACTCGATCCGGTGGTTGGGTATTACACTTACAAAAAATCTTAAAACTCTGCGTGAGCGCGCTGTCCGGGATGCCAGAGTGAAAATCCAGATTGGTTACTCTAAAATTGTAGCCAATCGAGGGAAATACAATCGTGTCGCCCTTGGTAAGCTTTACTCTACTTTCTCCGATCATTCTGTTCTTTACCTTTCTGGGCTTTACCCTATATTTAAGAAAAAAGACATTAGCGATATTCGATCTTCTTACTTCCGATTCTGTAAGTTTCTTCTCTATCTTCCTCTGTGGTACAAGAATCGAAAGATTGTTAAAAAGTTTTATCTTCCGAATATTACTGAGAAGCTGACTGATCTACACAAAAAGCTCTCAGAAACAGCGTATCGGCGTTTGTCGCCTCACCACGGTTTGATCCGTTTGTTTTATTGATGTTTTGTTGACTCTAGTTGTTGTTTTACGTCTTTTTCCGTTTTTTCTTTTTCCTTCTTCAAGTTTATACTCCACTATTAATCTTTTTGATGTAAGTGGGTAATAAATAAATATTATTATTATTATTATTATATCTATTCATGATCCCCAAGGCCCATGATCATTTTGTCTGAAGGGTTTGCTAACAAGGGAATTTCTTAAAGTGCAAACAATACTTTTGAGCAAAATATACATTTTCATGATCTTGATCAGCCTGTCATCATTTTTGCTTCAAGGATTTTAATTATAGATCACTTTCTAGCGACCTTAAATTGCGCATCATCACAGCCAAGTGCAAACACAAAATAATTTTTACAAAACGATAGCCTTATCTCAAGGGTTTTGATTGCAAACGACAAGAATGAACCCACAAATTGACAAATTACTACTTTCATCCTCTGACCCACCTATGCAAGTGCCATATGCAGGGGCGTCACCATGGGGGGGGGACTCCCCCCCCCCCAAAGGTCTTGAGAAAGCGCCGGCAAACACAGAAAAAATAGAATTTTGTATGAATTGTCGAGCGTCGGTCGACTCGTCGGCACATCGGGCTCTTTCTATACGCAAGAAATAAAATCCTGCAAACATTTGTCGGGCAAAACAAGGAAGAAATCGAACCCTGCATGCTTTTTGTCGGGCCTCGGTATTCTCTACGGCATATCGGGTTCTTTTTGTACATAACGAAGAAAGAAGAAATCAAACTTGTATGCTTTTGTCGGGCGTCGTCGGCACCTCGGGTTCTTTTTATAGACAAGAAATAAAATCCTGCAAACATCTGTCGGGCAAAACAAGGAAGAAATCGAACCCTGCATGTTTTTTGTCGGGCATCGTTATTCTCTACGGCATATCGGGTTCTTTTTGTACATAAGGAAGAAAGAAGAAATCAAACTTGTATGCTTTTGTCGGGCGTCGTCGGCACCTCGGGTTCTTTTTATACGCTAGAAATAAAATCCTGCAAACATTTGTCGGGCAAAATAAGGAAGAAATCGAACCCTACATGCTTTTTGTCGGGCCTTGGTATTCTCTACGGCATATCGGGTTCTTTTTGTACATAACGAAGAAAGAAGAAATCAAACTTGTATGCTTTTGTCGGGCGTCGTCGGCACCTCGGGTTCTTTTTATAGACAAGAAATAAAATCCTGCAAACATTTGTCGGGCAAAATAAGGAAGAAATCGAACCCTGCATGTTTTTTGTCGGGCCTCAGTATTCTCTACCGCATATCGGGTTCTTTTTGTACATAGAGGAAGAAAGAAGAAATACAATTTTGTATGCTTTGTTGGGCATTGGTCCACTCGTCGGCACATCGGGTTCTATTTATACGTAAGAAATCAAATGTTGCAGCATTATCGGGCACAAGGGGTTAATTTTTACACGCCAGAAATAAACTTCTGTACAATACAGTCGGGCCAAACACAAAAGAAATCAGATGCTGTATGGTTTTCGGGGCGTCGGTATTCTCGTTGGCACAGTGGGTTCTTTTTACACGTAAGAAATCAAATTCTATAAACCTTTATCGGGCGCATCCCGAAAGTTTTAAGTTTCGTCGGCACATCGGCTTCTATTTACATGTAAGAAATATAGATCTAGGGGCAAAGATCGGGCAAACACAAAGAAGAAATCGAATTCTGAGTCGAGCGTCGATGATTTTTCGCATATCGGGTTCTTTTTATACTTAATAAATCAAATACTGCAAACATAGTCGGGCGCAAATTTTTACAGAAAAAATACAGATTAAAAAAATTTCGCATGCAGCGCTTAGTTCAAATTAGTCTGGGTATAATCGTTGCAAGCTTCGCTTCTAGGTGAAGTTGAAACGAGAAGGCGGATGTGTGAATTTAAATATACGAATTTACAGTAAAAGAACAATCTCACCTGATGAATTAAAATTAATTTTACACAAAATTTCACCTGCGGCGCATTTTGTAGTATTCCCTATTTGGAAGATCGGTGTTTCATTTAATTGGCGTTTTAGGATTGATATTCTTGGGGGATTGAAACACGTCAAAAGCTAGAACTTGTATCGTAGATATAGCAAAATTTTTCCGGACGAAAGGCAGAATACAAAAAATTTCGCCTGCGGCGCTAACTTTAACTTGTTCTGGGTACAGGCGTTGGAAGCTTCGCTTTTCATCGAAAGCTGAAATGTAGATATTCAATAGTAGATATAATTAGATTTAAGGAATAACCTCAACTTATGCGTTACAATTAGTTATACACAAAATTTAGCCTGCGCCGCGCATTTTGTAGCAATTTGTGCAGTCTGTAGTTTTAGTAGATTTGTAGTATTCTCTGTAGCATCGCTGTTTCATTTAGTCGGCATTTTAGGATGGCATCTGGGTTTGAAACACGTTAAAAGCTAGAAATGTATGGTAGGTACAGAAAAAGAATTCGGAAAAAGGCTAATTTAAAAAATTTCGCCTGTGGCCCTTAATTTAACTTGTTCTGGCTACAGACGTCGGAAGCTTCGGTTTTTAGCGAAAGTTGAAATGAAAGCCGAATATGTGAGCTTTAAAACACGTAATCAAAATAAAGGAATATCCTCAAATGATGTATTAAAGTTAGTTTTACATCGGTTCTATTCTATGCTAGTGGGATATGTGCATTTTGTCGGCACATATTTTAGTCCGTCGGCAAAAACGGGACCCCCCCCCCAAAGGTAAAAGGCTAGTGACGCCCCTGGCCACATGAGCTACTAGCTCTTGTTTGAAATAAGATTTAGTTTTGTGTATCTTCGAATGGATTTATTTCACATTATTTTAAGTTTATATAATTCACATTTTAACTATTTACGTTTTAGAATTCAACATGCCATTTCATCTCAAGCCACGATTTGTGCTGTTTATTAAATAAACTATCATAAATTTAAACTAACCAAGGGCAAACCACTCAAGGCTTTGTGTGCTTTTTCCTAGATTTTTCCACATACCCAATTTTGCAGCTGGGTCATCCGGTGAAATAAAACTGCATTAGAGGTACGATTATGTGAACGTCGCCTAACAGTGAATGGTCGCTAAACAAACAAGAGCTGGAAGCTCATATGGCACTTGCAAGGCTTGGTAAAAGGAAGAAAGTAGGAATTTGCCGATTTGTGGGTTTGTTGTGATCATTTGTAAGCAAAACCCTTCTGATAAGAATAACGATGGACCCTTAGAAATTACGAGAATGTACCGTTTGGTAAAACAAAACAAAAATTTGCACTTGGATGTGATGATGCGCACTTTAAGATCACCAGAAGTTCATCTGTAATCAAAACCCTTGAGGCAAAAATTATCCTGGTCCCTTTAGGATCATGAATATATATGGTTCAGTCAAAAGCATTTTCGTTTACTTTTCGGTTAAGATTATCTACTTTAAGGGTGCTAGTAAGTCATTTCCAAGCAAAACCCTTGAGGCAAAAATGATCATGGGCTCATGGTGATCATGACAATGCAGATTTTGCTTAAAAGTAATTTTTGTACTTTGAGGTTAAGATGAGTACTTTAGGGGATGGTCGTATCTGGGAAGTGACACTTTCTAAGCCAATCTTGCGAAGTCTCTAATGTTAAGCTATGCTTGTCCTTCCTACCAAGTGTCATCCCAATCGCTACATTCTAAGCATGTCACAAAATTTTCACCACCACCACCACACCCGAACACATTGATTTTTATACATACCCTTCCATACTTGAAATGGGACATCTGAGACGTGAGTTCTGTCCGAATATCAAGTTTCATTAAGATCCGATCACCCGTTCGAAAGTTGTACATCTCTCAAGATTCCGGATTACCCCTCTCTCCACTCCCCCCGAGATGGTCGAATTGGAGAAACGACTGTTCTTGAGTTAAATTGTCTAGTCCTTGATACGCCTGCCAGGTTTCATCGTCCTAGCGCATGTGTGTAAGCATCTTAACTCGGGATCACCCAGATTTCCCACTCAAACTCCCCCCACCGTGCTCGGATCCTGTTCGGTCTCGTCAACTATGTATTTAGGGCTTGTGGTTGTTCTTCCCACCAAGTTTCATCCCGATCCGTGCACTCTGAACAAGTCACACGATTTCAGGTTCCCTCCTTCGACCCCCCCCCCCAAAGTCACCAGATCCATTCCGGCTTGAAGTGTGACAACCTGAGTCACGAGTTCGTTCCAAATACCAAGTTTCATTAACAATTCCCTTTTAAAAGTTATAAATACATCAATATTCCGGATTCCCCCTCCTTCCATTCCCCCCACGGTGATCGGATCAGGAAAGTGACTATTTCCAAGTTAGCTTGGTCGGGTCCATAATACACCTGCATAGTTTCATTGTCCCACCACATCTAGAAGTACCCTAACTGGAGAACAGTGGACCGCCCGACACACCGACCAAAAAGTGATCAGTATATGGCACTTGAGCGGAGTTGCAAGTGCCATAAAAACTAAAATCCATGTGTGGAATGTGAGGAAAGATGGACGAGGGCGTGTTCCACTTTATGTGTGAATGTGACGGATTGAACTTGGGGTGGGATTTACTAGGGAGGAGTGGCTATTAGAAAAGATTGGAAGTACAAATACGGGGGATATCCGTAAGGTGGCTAGATTCCTCCGCATTGGTTTGTCCCATAGAAAGCGATTTTTGTAGTTTGTTATGTTTTCTTTTTGTTTTGTTGCCATGACCCCAGTTTTTCGTGCAATAAATTCATTCATTCATACAAAGCAATTATTGCTGCAAAATATTTGCCAAAACATTTCATTGATCAATTTATTGACATATGACACTTTTTATCTGAAAACTGTGTTGTCAGTTTACTGATAACTGCTTCCTGGTATTCCTTTATTTTTGCCAAGGGAAATGTAACTCAACGAAAGTGTTCGACAAGCACTGGTATTCTGGTCGTAATCTGACCCCAGTACTGATAATCTGAACTGAGGAAAAACAACAAGTTTATGGGATCTGGCTAAGACCTGTAATCTACAAGACCTGACTGTCTGGATTAACCTAAATTATTTGGCTGGGAAGGCAAAGAGTTTCTAGGTCTGCTCTAGATGTCAAAATGCCATCATTTGCATTTCTTCCATGTCTACTTTTTGTTTTCTACTGAAAATAACAAAGAAGCATCTGTTTGATGTGTTTTTTCCTTTTTATTTCAAGCCAAAAAATACTTATTTACATTATTTTAGCCAATAGCACTAAGTCACTAAGAAATATCAGTCTATTCTCCAGTAGCATAATGAGAAATGCTGCTTCCTTGTAATTCAACTGGACTCCTGAATTTTTAGAGTTAGTTAGGTGTACAGGAGGGGTATCCAGAGATGGGGGAATCCGACCATCAAAGGATTTGAATCCGAATCCAGGGCTAGGTACGAATCCGATTCGAATCCAAATCCACCATTTCATGCTGAGGATTCAAATCCGGATTCGAATCCGGAACTGAATCTGGATTCAAACCCGACCCTAACAAAAATCAAGGTAATTAGATAACGTAATAAATTACTGAGGATGGTTGGTGGCAGAGATAAAAAAGGTGGCGTGCCTAAGGTCACTGTGTAAAATTTGAGAAACGGAAACTGGAATGATGTAGACTAGAAATTTGAGTGGATCGCAAGGTTGAGGGTTTGGAATCGGAATCCGAATTCAGCGTGACTAGCAGAAGATTCAAATCTGGATTCGAATCCGGCCAAAAGGACGAATCCTGGATTCGAGTCTGGATTCGAGTCTGGATTCAGATTCGCCTATCTCTGGGGGTATCCAGCCTCACACCAGATTTCAAACTTCCAAAGAAGTCTTTCCCTGTCTGGCTTGAAAAGGAACCAACAGGTATGACAAACATACAAGATTGAACCTAATTCAGTGGTTTACATAGAGGATGAATAATATTGCTTCAATATTTCTAGTTAAACATATTTTTCTTTTCACACAACAAGACCACTTCATTCTAACCTTACCTCAATTGAATGATGCAAAAGGTGGAGTTAGCAAATTCAATAGCCAGAAAATCCCTTTTCAAAGTACCGGTAGCTTCAAAACAAAGAAAAGGCACAGAATTTGAATATTTTCGGACATAAGACTGTTCAAAAAGTCGTATTTTGCCTCTTGACTATCAAGGTCAGGACCAGTCAGGACAGCATGTACATTTCAGTTTAACATTTTTGCTGCAAAAACAAGGTAGTCTAAAAATGAGGTCAGCTACCCATCCTGCATTATTTTCTTTTCTTTCAATTTAACAACCCAAAAAGCCTTTTCTTGGATCTAGTCTGACACTTTGGTGCCTAATAACTCTGACAGAAAAAAAACAGGTGTGATCAAAGCTCTAAGACTAAGTCTTATGTTTTGCAAAAAAGGTTAGCCAGCATCTAAAGCTCAAATGTGCATTAACTGCTTCATATCTTCAGTTAGCGTAATTCTTTCAATGCTCAGGTAAGCAAGTTTTTACCTTTCAGTATACAGCCTAGCATACAACGGAACACTCGTTTCAATATTTTTAAACCGTCTGCGAAAGTGCGAAACGGCAAGTAACGAACATAGAGATTAATGAAGTTACCAGAAGTCCGAAGCGGCACTACAGCTGTCTCCAAAGATCAGCCAAAGATCGACGTGATTGGCTGACACAGGATTTGAGTTATTGAGTTTGAGTCGTTAGGCTGACCTTTTCTCGTTCTTCCTGAGGATCACTGGCGTGTTTTGGACTTGAGGCATAGAGTATTATCGGAGACCTATCCCGAACACCAACATTGTGGACTCAGGTGGACCATTTGGTTTTCTCTCATATTTTTTTCTTTCTTCTAAATTACGCTTTACAAGAAATACAAACTAAATTTAAAAAAAATATATGTAATATATAATATATAAAATATTTATAAATTTAAAAATAAATAAATTTACAAGAAATAGCGTTGAAGATGCCTTGAAGCCAAAATTGAAGGGTCTGTTCGCATTCTTCACATCAGTCCAGGCTTCAGAATAGGTCGAAGTCACGAGTCTTTATCAGGTCTGTATATTATGCTTTTTGGGATTCCAAAACGTTAGTGACGAGATACCTACGGGCTACGACATCGTCAAGTTTGTCTGTCCGTTCGTCTGTGAGGTGGCACGATCACTGTCGAAGGGGTTGAGATATTTTGTTCAAACTTGGTCTGAAGATTCATTGAGTCAAGTCCTTAAATTTTGTCCGTCCTTGCGTCTGTGCTTTAGCACGACAACTCTCGAAGGCTGGGGTGTTTTGGTATAAGTTGGTGGATCCAGTTCTTAGATGGTTTTGTAGCTTTATATTAAATTCAAGGCGAAACAGTTATTTTATAAAGCTAATAAAAGGGACAAGAATACGACCTATAGGTATAATGCTAGTGAGACATGCTGAATCCATATCTGAAACTTAGTTTGTTTCATGACAAATATATTTTTCGCGGAATCCGGCCAAAACCGGAAAACAGGTAAAAAGTGATTTTTTGTCTGAATACTATAGAGGCTCTATAATAGGGTGGATAAATATACTGAATCCATTTTTAAGCTAATTTTTAAGTCTTTTTCCCGGAATCCGGTCAGCACCGGAAAGTTTGTAAAACTAAAAGTTATGTCTGAACACTGAAGTTGGCTAGTGATTTGGGATGGGGTAAGAAAATAGGCTGAACTCATTTTTGAACTTTATTTCCTTCCCGGATAAGCAATTCGTCCAAAATTATGCCAAAACCGGAACTTTGGTTGAGGGGACTCAATTATGTATCCAGAATAGGGGTAAAAATATATAGTGAATCCATATCTGACTTTTTCTCCTCGTCGGACGAGTAGTTCCTCCGCCGGAAAAGTAAAAGTTTTGTTCGAAATCGGTTATGGTGTCAAAATAGGACTTTCGAAAACAGGCTGTAACAGCCTATAATTGATGTGTATATATGGAGCTGTAGATAGAGATATATAACATGCTGGAACAGAAAATTCTATGATTTTCTACTAGCCTTTTTCTGGTCGTAGTCTACCCTGGCCTAGACCGAAAAATAACCAAAAGAATCTGGTTGTGTTGTTGACTAAGGATGCATATGATCCCCAAGGGTCAAGGGACCGGTTGAAGTCTTGAGCTTATAGGATTTGAAGGGTATATGCTGCAGGAAGAGACACAATTTCTCACCGTCACAATACAGGTGAAAGATTAACAATATAACTGCATTCGCTTCTTAACTTGTGTGAGGATGAACAAGTGTGCATGAGTGCTCTCAAAATCGTCTATCAACAGACATTAATTAATCTGTTTGTGACAGAACTTTGGTCATAGTATCGACCAAGGCACAAAACATCAAATAGATCGGTTCAGCGTGTAGGCTTGCCCCGGTTTCTTGTTTCAGGGTTTCTAGATGCATGTTAAGAAACTATATGCATGCTTATAACGCCGGCTTTTTGGTCAGAATCCGAGCGAACTAATTCTCCGGGCCCAAACAAATTTAAGTCAACTATTCTCGTTCACAATTCGAATAATTTGACATGACAACATGACCGGCTCCGGATACCTTGACAATTCCTGCCAATAGTCACAAAGTGATCTCTTATACGCCATCTAGCAAGTTTCTCAACAATTCTCATAGGAAAATGCGTAGGCGCGCCCAGTGCTGTCACCTGTGAAATCAACTTCGACAGATAGAAAAGAGCGGATCAAACAGATTAGACCCAAGTCCAAAATGAATTTTGCTAGAAATTGTTTTGTTTGTCTACATTAGGCTGTTGGAGTCTGGTTGTATCAAGACGAGGTGAGATAAGAATAGAATCTGGTTATCAAGAAGATTCATGTTCACAGTGTACTTAAGATGAAAAGATAACCAAACCTAGGCTAGCTATTAAAACTTTTAGAGGAGACCACTAAACTAAACCAATAACCCTTTCAGTGAAAGGGTTGATGACGGTCTATTGCAGGTCTGTTGCAGTCAACCACAAAACCACGACTTCTGGATACCAACCTATCACACTGTCTATAGCCGTGTTTTTCTGTAAACAACCCGTTATCCGTTCTCTATCCCATTCTCCTATAATCAGTCTGTAATCAGTTTGTAGTAAAATGCTGTTGTGCTATTGTCTGTTTTTAGCAGAAAGCAGACCGAGATGTACCTCACTCTGTATTCCCTTCTGCTGGATCAGCGGAATAGGAACCTCAGTTCTGCATACCCTTCTCATCCCGTTCTGCCAGCATTCTGCTCTGTATCGGGAACAGGTCCTTCAGCAAAATGGATAAAAGCTCCAGTTCTTTTACGAAATTAATGAAGAAGAAATAGAGTGTCATGGAATGGACCTTCCTATTTTCAATGATTCAGGAAAAAAAATAAAAAAATTTGTGGGTAATGCTAACATCGGAGTGAACTTGTGAAACCTTCGACATGAGTGCAGCATTATTGAACAGGACATGTAGTCTTGACTCTAGAGGAACTAAAATGTTAGAATAGAGATGGTGACATCTAGGAAAGAAAGGAGGGAGATAGGTTCTTGTAGAAAAGCAAGAGTAGAAAAAAAGTTAAAACAGAAGAGGAAAGCAGGAAAGAAGGATGAAATAGACATTACAGTATTGAAATAAGAATAAATCAGGTTTACGAACAAGAGTAGCCTTTGCTGCAACCCACATTGAACATAGATTTACAAAAATTCTTACCGTTTTATAAGGTAGGCCCCCAAGGGGGCCTTGAGCTATCCAGGATTTTTTTTTTTAAAGTGGTAGTCGATGCCATGTTACAAAAATCATGTCTCTCCCCATGTTCAGAGTACTTCAGACACGCAACTGACCCAGGTTCAAATGCGCCTTGAAGACATTCGATCCTCGAACAATGGGTCATTATCTCGGATTAAAAAGTGTTAAATTTTCACGAGTGTAAAGCTTGGTCAGCTGATGTGCCCAACCAGATGTCACAGTTCTGAAACTGATTTTTTCTGGATATTTCCCCTGTAACTCTGGGCTCCCTCGGAAAGCCAGGGGGCAGCTGCCCCCCCCCCACCTGCCTCACCCAAATGATGCCCCTGGAAATTGTATGCAAATGCTGATTTTTAGTTACTAGCCCCTCAGTTTAAAATTGGTGCAATAGGTGTTTTTTGTGACAACCTCAAGCAAGAACGAGTTTGAAACTCATTGAACAAAAAACGGTCTTATAGGCAGAACAGAGAACGGCGTAAGGAAAAATGGAGTTTTACAAAAAACGTGGCCTATAATAATAGATGCATTTTTACAGATATCATGGCATCTGATACCGATAGGATACTGCTGCCTACAGTCGTTTTTGCAGTTACCATGGTATCTGATACCATGGTCAAAAGGCATTTTTGCAGCTATTGTGGTATCTATCTGATCACCGTGGTAGCCTATCTGATATTCTCAGATACCATGGTCCGACTGTGGTACACTGTAAACAAAAAATCTTGCAGTATTTGCTACTGGGATTAATCTTGTCTTTATTGAGATTGATTGAGATAGGATTATCCCTAATTTGGATTAATTTTATACCAATAGCCATAAGGTTAATCCCAGTAGCAAATACTACTGCATCCTTATTCGGAGTAACTTTTTACAGTGTAACTGATTGTGGTATCTGAAAAAGTCATCTTACTTTCATCATCACAGTAGAGCCTAGGATTTTGTCAAATTGGTGGGAAAGACGTTGGAAATTCAAGTGCCATATACCAATAACTTTTCTGTTGGCCGGTCAGTCCGGTGACCCTGAGTTAGGGTACTTCTAGATATGCTAGAACGATGAAACTTGGCAGGCATATTAAAGAGCCGACCGAAGTAATTAGGAAATAGTCATTCCCCCGATCCAACCATTGTGGGGGGAGTGGAGGTAGGGTGAATCTGGAATCTTGAGGTATGTATAACTTTGGAACAGGTGATCGGATCTTGATGAAACTTGATATTTGGAACGACCTCGTCTCTCAGACGTATCATTTGAAGTCCGGACCGGATCTGGTGATTGTGGAGGGGGGGGGGGATTTGGAGGGGGGCTGGAAACCTTGTGACATGCTTAGAATGGAGCTATCAGGATGAAACTGGATGGGAAGTACAAGCACAAGCCCTAGATACGTCATTGACAGGCCTGGGTCGGATTTGGGCACTGTAGGGGAAGTTGGAGGGAGGGTTCCAGAATTCCAGTGAGTCAGAGGTTAGTTATTGACAGGCAGGGCCCGAGCCTTTTTTCATTGGGGGGGGGGGCGAACCTGGTAAAAATTGACCAAATCGGTACTTGATTTTCACTGAATTTATTAAAACAAAATCTGAAAATACAGCGAGTTGCCTTCATGAAGCTACAACGTAAAAAGTTGCAGAGTATATACAAAAAAGTCTAAAGAGAAAAATTGGCACGTTTTCACACTTTTCCACTTCTGTTCTTTTTGTTCAGGGATGTGCCATCAGTAGCCTTCTACCTTTGCAAGACCTTTCCAGTTTTGCCAATAATCTAAAAAAACGGCGTTGCTACATAGCGAGATAATCTAAAATAACGGCGTTGCTGCATACCGAGATGTTGTCGCTAACAGCTCTACCCAGGATTAATTAAGGCGAAACGGCGTTGCTGCATAGCGAGATGTTGTCGCTAACAGGTCTACCCAGGATTGATTAAGGTGCTGACAGTGGAAGTTTTTTAATCCTCCTTTTTTTCTGGCAACATTTAACTACTTCCCATGCAAATTCTAGCTTTTAACATGGTTCAAGCCCCCCAGAAATCCCAAGCCTCAAACGCGAATTAAATGACACACCCTTTGTCTAACTAGTGAAGACTGCAAAATGCGCCCTAGGCGAAATTTTGTGGAAACACTGATGATAAAAGTGCCTTTTTGCGATCCCAAGATTACCTGTTAAACCCAGAGCTGTCTAGCGAAACGAAAGGGGCGATCCATGGTGAAGTAGATACAAAGTACAATTGTTCGGAATTTACAGCAAATAAAAGTAGGCTAGTTTTCACGTTAAGAGACGTGCTTATTCCTGAAGTACTGCACTCCTAAGAAGTAAAAAAAATGAACAGCAACTAGTTGAAGCTACCGTAAATGTTAAAGAATGAGAGCTAAACAAATGCCACTTAAGTTACCTAACTCAGTAACTGGGTTGAAGCAAATAATAGTTGCGTTTTTGCTGATACCATGGTATGGTTTTGGTCGCTTTTGCAGTTATCGTGATATCTGATACCACGGTCAAAAGGCGTTTTTGCAGTTATCGTGGTATCTGGCCAGTTATCGTGGTTTCAGATATTCAGATACTACGGTCCGACCGTAGTAACTGGTCGTGGTATCTGAAAAGTCATCTCACTTTCAGCAAATTTTGTCAGATTAGTGAGAAAGAAGTTTAGCACTTAGTGATGTAACTGGATATCTGTTTTTCTTTTGGGATGACTTCGAAAAGTGCAATTATGGCAATTGTCGTTTTTGCAGAGCACCGTGTATCAGATACCACGATAACTGCAAAAACGACTAATTTCAGATACAGTTACCGTGATAACAGATACCATGGTATCAGCAAAAACGCAACTAATGAATTCGTACTATACCGAAAACTAACTAAAAAAATAAGGTACAGATCGAGAGGGGTATAACAACCGAATTTCGTAATGGAACAAAACTCTTGTTAGAATCACCTAAAACAACCGAATTCGGCAAGTATAGTAATAGAAACCGTATTCGGCAACGAATCAGAAGCAAATGAATCTCACCGAATTTAATTATGAAATGAAGTGACCGAATGCGGTAAAGAATGAGACCAAATAAATAGGTTAAATCACCGTATTTACTTAGGGACGGACCGAATGCGACGAGATCGATGCGGACTGAACAAAATTTGGATGAATTATCGAATTCAGTCACAAATCAGAACAAAAATGACGGAATTATGAAATGGACTGACCGAATGCGATAGAATAGATACGGACTTGAGAAAAGTCCGGTAAATTACCGAATTCGCTAACGAATGAGACCGCTTTGCCGCGGTGCCCGTTTTGACCGAATGCCCAAAACGCGGGGGGGGGGGGGGCCGCCCCCCCGCCCTCCCTTCGGGACGCCCCTGTTTACAGGTGGGCTAGGACGATGAAACTCGGCAGTCATATCCGAGACCCGACCAGATTAACCTGGAACTAGTCAGTTCCCCAACCGGACCATCATGGGGGGAGTGGAGAGAGGGGGAATCCTTAATCGTAAGGTGTGTATAACTTTCGAACGGATGATCGGATCTTAATGAAACTTGATATCTGGAAAGACCTCGTTTCTCAGATGTCCCATTTCAAGTAACCGGATCCAATCAAAGTGTAGGGAGGGGTTGGAGGGGGGAACCGAAAATCTCGTGACACGCTTAGAGTGGAGCGGTCGGGAACAAACTCTGTGAGAAGAACGAGCACAAGAACTAGGTACATCAATGTCAGAGTCAGACGGATTCGGGCACTTTGTTGGGAAGTTGGAGCGGCGACTGGAATTCCGGTGATAGCGAGTTAAGGTACTTCCAGATGTGCTAGGACAAAGAAATTTGGCCGTAACGTTAGAGACCTGATAAGATTGGCTTAGCAAATATCACTTTCTAGATCCGACCATCCCTTAAAGTGCGCATCTTATCCAAAAAGGGAAAAAAATACTTTGACCAAACAATACGTATTGATGATTCCAAAGGGGCCATGATCATTTTAGCCTCAAGGGTTTTGCTTACAAGTGAATTCCTTACAGTAGAAAAAAATACTTTTGAGCAAAATACATGTTTTCATGACCCTATCATCAATTCTGCCTCAGGGATTTTGCTTACAGATACATTTCTGGTGCGCTTAAAGGGCCCATCATGAGAGCCAACTGCAAAAATAAAATACTTTGTACCAGACCAGGCTCGTATCTAGGAATTTATTTCGTGGGGGGGGGGGGGGGGTTGCCTGCGGGTCGCACAAAAAGACGTAGATCAGAGAGAAAAGCCTATAAAAATGAGTATTTTTGTATGTTTCGGGGGGGGGGGGAGGGTGCCATATAAGCTTCTAGCTCGTGTTTGGCTCTTCCGGCTAATGCTTGTTATGCATAACATTTGATGCATAATATCTGCAAAACATTACATTATAACAGATAACATCCCAAGTGCTATGTGTTGAATCTGTGTTTCTTGCATCATCTGTTATGAAACTTTTGACTGTACAGCATTTGCACATGGGTATAAAACAAGTGCTTAGTGTACTATGTCACCATTTCATTCTCAGCTTAAAGACTGCGTACAACTGTTATTTTGGCAAGCTCAAAACTTAGGACTGTCTGTAGGCGAACACATGACAAGAAAATTTGTTCAAAACCATACTACTAGAAACAGGTCATTTTCAGGTGGGACTGCCTGTATGTCACTCTAGAAAGCTCAAGACATACAACTCAGTTACCATAAACCCCTTATTTTTCGATACCCTATGCCAATTGCTGGATATATCTGATGTATGACATAGCCTGTGCTTAACGCTGGATACCCTATGCCGAACTCTGGATACCCCGTTGGTACCCTAACCCGGACCTACTCTACTATAAAGGAATTCTGATTGATTGATTTCTGAGCTTCACTCAAATCATCAATATTTATTGAGTTAAAGTACCCAGGTATTTGGCATAATGTAGCCTATCCAGCATTAGACGTAGGGTATGCCAAATGCTAGATATACACAGCGTTCGGGATAGGTTATCCGAAAATCATGGGTCTGTGGTAGATTGATACAACTGCCATTCTGACAAGCTCAAAACTTGGGAGTGTCTAGTAACACAGGACAAGAAAACTTCTTCATAACCATACAACAAGAAACAGGCTATTTTGGGTGGAATTAAAGATTTGGTAACTGCCTGTTTGTAATACATTACAAGACATAAAACATACTACCCTTATTCTGACAAGGTCATGGTGGGTTTATACACTGCGTAAAATCCGAGCGTATTTTGAAATCCGAGCGTATATTACGCACGTTTTGAGCTTGAAAAGATTTCTAGCAATACGGACGTATTTGAGAAATCGGTCCGTTTTGTATCTAGCCTAAATACGTCCGTATTGCTAGAAATTTTTTCAAGTGCGTAAAATACGCTCGGATTTCAGAACACGCTAGGATTTTACGCAGTGTGTAAATGGACCATCAAAGCTAATGACTGATATTCTGACAAGCTAAAAAAGTATGACTGAAAGTAAGATTCTCTGAGGCATGGGGGAGGGAATGATTCAAGCCCTCACAACTCCGATGGAACCGCACCTGGTAGATGTCTCTTTATATTTGGCTATATTTCACCTAGGGTACTTCACTACCGGATTCTTTTATTACTTTACGCCCTGCCGGATTTGTGTAAAATATTTTTTTTGGAGAAGCAAGTTCATCAATAAATGGACCTATCACCTTTTGGGTCCAGCTTGGTTTGTATTTCTTGACTTATTGAAATTAATGGAATCATTTCGTCTTTCAGATTGTCTTTGATGACCAGAAATGTGTCGCTGGATGCTGTATAAAGCAAAAAGATGCCTTTGAATGTTGAAGAAATAGACTTTAGCGAGATCCAGTCAGTTAGACCTGATGTGAGTTTTGCATTTCTGTAAACAAAATCTCTAGGGCAGATGTTATAGCCCTGATTGGCTAGCAAAGGGATGCGATTTCAGACCCTCCTATCTTTTTTTCCTATCTTTGAGATTTTCCCTTATAATAAGATCCCAGTGATGAGCTTTTAGTACAAATCCAGCCAATCCCCTCCCCTGTTAAGCACCTAGTCTTGTTCAAGATTCTTAACATCCCCTTACACTCCACACACCAAGGTCCATCCCAGTCTAGAGGATAAAAGATAGCTCTACATCATTGAGTCTTTGCCAACCCCGAGATTTTGAGCCCTTTCCGCCTCCAAGCTGGAATACAAATATTAGTAGGCTAATTCTAATAATATACTGCATAGAAATGGTGATATTTCAAAAGATCTATAATGTTGCAGCTCCCTGTGCCATGCCATGATCAAGCTCAGGTTCATGCAAGTCTACCCCCTGATATACGAAGAAAATGTCCAAAAGAGAGCAGTGAGAATCATTCTGGGTGATCATAATATTTCATACGAAGAAGCTCTCATTAAACTTGACGTTCCTAAATTAACAGAACGTAGAAATATTCTTTCAAATAAGTTTGGAGCTAAGATAAGCTGTTGTCCCCAGATGGCCCATGTATTCCCCCCTCCCCTCCCGTCTTCCGTGCGTCGGTCCGAGAGGAATACTGGCAATCAATTTGTTCCATATCCTGCTAATTCTTCTGCCCAATTTTTTACGTAGTTTCATCCCATCATTTATTCTGGTAAAATCTTGTTCTGGTTCTGGTAAAAAAAAGTGTAATAATTAATTTGTTTCATGTCTGTGTATATTTTGTAAATTTGTATTCCACTTCTAGCTTTTAGCTATTTGGAATAAACTTAATTGATTCATTGAAAACAAAGAAAAAAAAGAAAAAAGAAAGTGAATGTTTATTTTTGAGGAAATTAGGAATTTTGTTGGATAATGTGTTGCTTTACAATACATTTAATTGCACTGAATTGATTTTTTTATTTTAGGGTACACTAGAAATTGTGGGGAAAGGCTCATATGGAACTGTGTACAAGGCCTGCTGGAGACAAAAGCTTGTGGCAGTTAAGGTCTTCGACGATGAGACAGAACGAAGATCATTCCTAGTGGAGTTGCAGCAGTTGAGTCGGCACTCTCATCCAAATATCATCCGACTGTTTGCAGTCTGTACTGCACCTCAAGATCCAACATGCCTCGTAATGGAATATGCCGAGGGCGGATCTCTTTTTAATTGTAAGTCTTAACCTTTTATTATTGTTAGCAAGGGCACATGATATGCTGTTCTTAGCTACTGACTTCTGGGCCATCTTCTTCGTCCCTTCCAAAATTCCGCGATTTCCGTTAGATGACGTGCTCTATGTCATCTTAGAGAAGTAGATTCTGCTCTGGGTGCTCTCCTGAGGCTTTATTTGAAAACAAAACAAGTCACAGTGGACTTCAATATTTGAAGTATTTTCTTCAGTCTGTTTAAAGAAGTATCCTCAGCACCATACCAGGCAGTGGACAAAAGTGACCCCTCGTACATATATTGCGAATGCAACTTACTTCCGTAATTGCTTCATCCATTCTTAAACCCGGAGACCTGGATTATTGAAACCGATACCTCTTTTTTTCGTTATTTTCAGTGTTTATTCCTGCCGAATCATAAGTATCCAGTTTTCGAATACTGATACATAAACAGTAACCAGTGCGAGGTGTCCTGAAAGGAAAAGAACCTCTCTGTTTTGTTATTTTCGATGCTTGCTCCTGACGAATTGTTTGCGAGAAGCTCACATGTAAACAAAAAATACGGTTATCTGAATTTGTCCGGGTTTTTCCTTGAACTCGAGGAGAAAGACCTCAATCAGCCAAAGCCGTTGATTTTTTTTGTAAATGAGAGTCTATAGTTTTAAAGTATTCAGTTTTCGAATACTGACTAGTGCGTCCTGAAAGGAAAAGAGTAAGACGAATATCCTTCTAAAGATTAGGTAATACAAGACCTTTCGAATAACTAAGCCACAACTTTTTGTGGGCCGTTCATATTAGAAAGAATAAATTGCCAGCCTCTCGAGCTTGAGAGTCTCAAGAGTTTTGACAAAACCTTTTACATCGGGTTCGTCATTTACAAATTGATGGCCTGGTGCTTGGCATAGGGTATCCTGCTAGGAGTGGCAGCAGTGTCTGATTGAATCAATGTGAATGACAATACATGTGTTTACTTCAACCAAAAATCACAACCAACTCTCGAGTGCCCAGAGGCTAACCGGTAAGGGATTGAATAACCCTGAACATCAACGATAACAAATTACTTGAAAAGATGAATGAAAGAAACAGAAAAAGAAAGAAGAAAGAAAGGAGCTTGATTTACCCGTTCTTGGACTCCCAAACAACAAAACAGCAAAAATACTGTCAAAACCAACGCACTGCTAACTATCCTACCACCCCCAACGGATGTAGAATTCACACGGCTGGGGATAACGCAAACAAATTCATAAAGAGTAAAACACGGAAATTAATAAATTTCTGAAGAGGCCATAGTGGCCTATTTTTCGCATTATAATAGTATTAGTAGTAAAACACTAGACTATCGAAACTCACACGATAAACCTTCCCATACTGAAGGCCCAACTTGTTTAACACTCTAAAATAACCGATAAAAACTACCCCTAGATTTTATTTACAGAGCGCTATGTTGTGCACGGGGTATCGTGTATGTAGAGCTCATTTTAGATCGGAAGTGGGAAAAGCGCGACAGTTAAAGCACACCTCGCACTATTTAGTGTTTATGTTCCAATATTCATATAATTACCTCAATACTGTAAAACTAGGCTCTGCTTTTAACAAATTATTCCGCGGCTTTGGCTGTTGTAAGCCTTCTGCCAGACCCATAGAATTCAGATAACCGGTTTTACGTATCAATCGCATAATTCGCGAACACTCATCGGAAGCATAATGCAGATGGAAAATAGTGAATCATGGCAAGTGGAAAGGTGTCATTAGTGGATTCAGAATGGAACATGTTAAACTGGGTCTCCGGGTTTATTTTTGAATGCAGTGAGCGACGGCAGTAGGTTGCATTGGCATTATAGGTACGACGGGTCCTTTAAAAGGTCGTAACGTAAGTATTCTTGGCACATGGATATGGTAAATTTCATAATATTTCTGACCTGACAGTGTAGTAGGGAAGAATGTACTAGGAGGGTTTTCTTGAGTTTCCGTATTAGCTTTCCAGTGAGGAAAGTGGATCGCGAAAAACCACAGGAAATCTTTTCCCGGTATCGCTTTCAGTTTTCCATTTCCGTTTACTGCGAAAACTCGTAGTAATTTAAGCTTCTAGAAATAATCAGTTTAAGGGATCACACGGGTTGTCTTCAGCCCAAAAGATCTTCCTTGAAAACCTTTAACTATCTGTAGAGGCTTCCACTAGTCGTCTAGGGAAAGTTGCATCCTTTTCGAGAGCGCGAAAAGGTGCAGAAAGCGCGCGTTCGATTAACTAATAATTATCTAGGATATTCATCTAAATTATCTGGAATCGTTTTCTTCACGAATAATAACATCATTGTTGACGAACATTTTCTTTTCGTAGAGCGAATCGAACGACAAGAGACGAGCGGTATCCATTCCGTTCGCTGTATTTAAAAAAAAAAAAAAAAAAAAAATTCTCCGTCGGGAATATTAGGGGTATTACTTGACGGTTCATACGGCTACGACTACAGCTTTAAATAAAACTGCGACAGCGCAACATCGTAGTTGAATACAACGGCTGGTCTTCAATAATAAAATATAATCGCTGGTGAAACGAACTTGGCTTTTCTTAGCAACGCGAAAACCAACGGGAAGCGATTCTGTCTTTGCTTTCCAGCTCGCGAATACCCTCCTGTTGACACGGTTTGTGAATATCTTTCCTCTTACAGTACTTCACAACCGCAAGAACATCACCTACACGGCAGGTCATGCGATGAATTGGGGTCTGCAATGCTCCCGAGGGGTCGCTTACATGCATGGCATACAACCGCGACCCAACATGCATCGCGACCTGAAGCCACCTAACCTTTTGCTGGTCAAGGGCGGTCAGGTTCTTAAGATTGCCGATTTTGGGACCGCCTGCGATGTTCGGAGTCATATGACGAACAATAAAGGGAGCGCGGCCTGGATGGCCCCTGAAGTGTTTGAAGGTAGGAATTCTTACGGCATTTTTGACGAACTCTGAGGCCAGTGGCCTACCTTTTGCATTATGTTTTATTATTATAAGCCTCATATCCACCCCTGACCAGTTTAGGATACTCAGACATGTACACTCCCCTCTTCAACCTGTACTAGGTAATGGCGTGTGAAATTCGGGTTCCTGGGAACTTCGATCTTGAATTCACAGATGAAGGTGGGGTTAAAAGGAAGTATTGGTGGGGAATAAATAGGTACTCATCGCTGTGAAGTCTTCTGTACCACCACAGTATAGTTACAGGGGTTAAGCCTGACCTTATTAATGGGTCAAATGCACGGATCTTAAATACGAGCTCACATTATTCGAGCAAATGCACAGCGTTGGAACTTGGGCGTGGGTATTTGGGTATATGTGCGCTGTTTATGAGAGTCTAGGATTTGAGAGTCAGGTCTTCGAAAACGTTAGCTTACGAACACGACTAACTATATTAAATATACTACCGCTCTACGTATTTATGGTTAAACACCATTCAAAAAACATGAACTTATCTGTAGATCTGCTCTGGATCACGGCAGCGAAGGAAGTCCAGGTAAAATCGCTCGTGTCTATGCAAGTGTGCCGCCCGCCGCTAATACCTCCGCGCGTCGGAAGCAAGGATGTTCCTTTGTCCAGCAGACCCCCAAACCGGCTGAGCGCGCGCTGGATCTTTCGCCCATCAGGAGAAACCCAAAACCCTTGCATAACAACCTAATACTTTTCAGTGAACCTTTTTGTTGTGAACGGTCAACTGATATTCCCATATTCTCTCTTTAGGAAATCGGTACTCTGAGAAATGCGACGTGTTCAGCTGGGGCATCATCCTCTGGGAGATGTTGACCCGCCAGAAACCCTTTGAAGACTTGGGCCCCTCGGCCTTCGCCGTTATGTGGGCGGTGCATGGGGGCCGTCGCCCTCCGAGGATCCAGGGCTGCCCTGCCCCGTTGGATAGTTTGATGCTGAGGTAAAACGTGCTAAGGACCGATGGTCTATCTTGAAGAACTATTAAAGAGAACTAGCAGAACCGTGTCGCTTTCAAGAACTGCCGTACCTATGATGCTGATGCAACGCAATCGCTCTGTCCATTGTCTCAAAGAGAACCGGATTTCATGCGGTACATTCAAAACCCCCAGGAAAACCGCAATGATTTTTTGGACTTATCGTGTTTCACTGTTTTCGATGTGTGTCGTGCTTCGACGACCATTTGCGAGAGGTTCACTTGTCAGAGAAGCTGATTATTTGGATTTCGCCATATTTTTGCTAGGCGTCAACGGGTAGTGAAGAAAGGCTTACAACATCCGAAGTCGTGGGTAACTTGCTAAAAGCAGATCCTAATTGTAAAGTATTCAACCATATTGAAACATACACAGTAAATAGTGCGAGGTGTCCTTTAAGCTTAGACCTGCATTTATTCCAGCAATGTTTTCAACGGATACATCAGCTAAGATTCTTCATAAGCGATATTTCGGCCCTTCTTGGCAAGGGTCCTCGTCAGGCTTTCAGTCCTCTTGTTCAACTTCGGGGAAAGAAACAAACCTGTATTTGATTACAGGTTTGTTTCTTTCCCCGAAGTTGAACAAGAGGACTGAAAGCCTGACGAGGACCCTTGCCAAGAAGGGCCGAAATATCGCTTATGAAGAATCTTAGCTGATGTATCCGTTGAAAACATTGCTGGAATAAATGTTTCAAAGTCAGCTTGGGCTCAAAGATTATTTAGACCTGCATGATACAGGGATAGGAGTTGCAGGACCTATACAACTTAGGAGGGTCGCTCCTGTGGTGGTGGTCTCCGAAGGCACTATAATCTGGTATTAGATATGTCTGTCAGTTCAAGTCTCGGGGATGTATGGTATGCAATGATAGATTTATATAAACAGCCCCAGGGCCATGGTAGTACAAAAATAAAACAAAAAAGAACAAATTAAAATAAAATATACCCCTCTTGTAGTCTCGGTGCTTTATCGAAGTCCTCCCGTCCTGATGTTAGTCATGTTTAGACTTGGAAGCGTGGTCCCAAGTTGAAGGCGTGGGAGCATGGTTTGTGTAGTGGTTAGCAGGGAAATGGAGAAGAAGAAGTGTATCATAAGTGTGTCAGATCAAGTAAGCTAGAAAGTAAGAAGTCGTGGTCCTTACTTGAAGGCATAGGAATATTTTTTTTGTTTGCATGGAAAGGAAAATGAGAAGAAGAGGTGTATCGAAAGTATATTAAATGAAGTACGAAAACAGTAGCCTAGTATGTAAAAAAAGGAATATAAAATAAAAAAGAATGGTAAAAGATGAATTTTTTATTTGAAAAAGATTGGGCGGTACTTGAGGTTTCCGAAGCAGCATTATAAATAAAAAGTAAATAATGTTTTAATCCGTAATATCTTTACACGTATAAAAATAGCTTTGGATGTGTCAGTATTCAAAACAAAGGCACATTAAGCAGGTACTCATAAGTAAAATATGTCAAGGCTACATAGGTTGACGTGTTGGACTAACAGTTCATGTTCTGTTTATTTATTGAAAGGACACTCTTGCTTTTTGTTAAAATTCAGATTCATCTGTTCATGCATGGAATAATCCCTGGCCGGTTGAATTAGAATAGCTCAAGGAAAAGAAGACTCTGCTAATCCAGATGCTCGTTTTAGTTGCTGGGAAAAGGATCCAGACAAGCGTCCATCGATGGCTGAAGTCGTGAAGCTCATGTCGCACCTTTACCAATTTTTCCCGGGTGGTGACGAACCCTTGAAAGAGCTGCTGGAATCCAGTTCTTCGGAGCCTCTATTCTCAGGTATTTGCATTACCCAGATGTTCCCAGCTTCATATACATAGGTGTCTGCCGATGACTAGGAGACCTTTGGGGTGGGGAACAATACCACATCCGTAAAATGTGGTATAGGAGTGGATAGGCTGGACACAACTAACTAACGTATTGAATCTAGGATAGCTCTACATAATATTGGTTAAAACACTGGTGCAAATATTAAGACATATCTCTTGATTACGTTGGATCACGGCAGCGAAGTAAGTCTGGAAAATCACTCTTGTCTAATTGTCGCGCGTCTCTGAAAACCTCCGCGCGATTAAAGCAATAATTTTCTGTTTTACAGCGGCCCCCCAGAACCTGCCGGACCCGCGGTAGGAAGTTAGTCCTTCCGCAGAAACCCAAATCCATTTGCGAAACCTTCATTTTCACAAGGCCCAGGTGGGTCATCAACTTTCGGGACATCAACTTCGCCGAATTGGCACTAAATACTTCGATCGTTACAGTTGTACATGTTGGACAGACAGTCAGACGGACAACTTTTGCGAAGTCATAGGTATCCCGTCACTTACGTTTTGGGATCCCAGAAGAAAAATCTATACGGGAAGTAGTTGAACTTTGGGACAAAAGAGGAAGCTAAAAAATGTTGCCTAACGGATAGGAAAAATTGAAAAATTGGTGATAAGATTGACGCTTATCAGCATGGTTGTCTGCAAGGCTCGAACACACTTGCCTTCCGGCCAAGTGCCATATACCGATCACTTTTCTGTCGGTCTGTCTGTTTGTCGGCCGGTCCGGTGATCGCGAGCTAGGGTGCTTCCAGATGTGCTAGGACGATGAAACTTGGCAGGCATGTCAAGGACCCGACCAAACTTCCCCGATTCAACCATTGTGGGGGGAGTGGAGGGAGGGGGAATCCAGAATATTGAGGCATGCGTAACTTTCGAAGGGGTGATCGGATCTGAATGAAAATTATTATGTAGAAAGAAAATGTGTCTCACATGTCCCATTTTTCGTCCGGACCCGATCCGACAACTGTGGGGGGAGTTTGAGGCTGAGTCGCGGAATTCCAGTTATTACGGGCTAAGGTACTTCCAGATGTGCTAGGACGATGAAGCTTGGCAGGCATATCAAAGACTTGAGCAGATTGACTTCAGGATAGTCATTTTCCCGATCCGACCACCAGAGGGGGGGGGGAAGGGGAGGATTAATCCGGGATCGTGAGGCAAGAATAACTTTCGAACGGGGCATTGGGATTTTGTTGAAGTTCACAAAATCTGATATTTGAGAAGAATCTTTAATTGTTTTTCCACAGGTTCATTCTTCAGCTTGAGCGGCTTGAGCCTGAAGAGGACCCTTGCCAAGAAGGGCCGAAATATAGCTCTGATACAATATAGCTGACTTATCCGCTCTGCACCGTCAAATATGATTCGCAGTCACCTTGGGCTGTAGGAATATCTAGCAAAGTGGAAATACATTTCTAAGAAACGATACCTTTTTTAAGATCACCAGGGGCCCATGATCGTCTATGCCCCAAGTATTTGCATTTAGATTCAGTTTTATCCCGTTAAAGTCCGCGTTTTATCCATAAAATGCAAAAAAAAAAAATAGTTTCGATACACTTTCATTGACACAATGCCCATGATCATTTGTGTACCAGTGCTTTTGCTGACAAAATGGATTCGTAGCCCCCTTAAAGTGCGCATTGTAACCGCAAAGTGCATGGCATATTTAGACCAAACCATACATCTTCGTTAACCCGAAAGTTCCATAACCGTCTGTACTTCAAGACAGCGCAAATCTTAGCCGGCACCCTTAGCTACTGCGTAGTATGCTTGCAAGTGCCATATCAGCTTACAGCTCTTGTTGTTAAGTGTGTTGGTAAAAATATGGCACGAAAGAGTTTAAATATTGGTTTGTAGCCTACCGACCTTCACTGGCGCAAAGAGGTTTTGACGGTGATTACGTTGGTTCACCGGTGCATGTTAATCCCTTTTTGGGGCTTCGTAGAAACCTTTTATTTTGTTGTCATAGCAATCTTTCGTAGCATTGCAGTGTTGTTGGTTGATAAATTGATGTAAGTACATTTATTTCATTATGTATTGTTTTACTCCCCAGCTTTGAGGGATAAAAATAAATAAAGAAGTAATAAAAAACTCTGTCATGCGTCTTCTTTTCTTCTAGAAACTGGGCTGACGGGACTGACGAACAATAGTGCAGTTTGGGGATTCGAGTCGGATGTCATCACTGGAATATCCAAGACGCATCTTACCTCTGCCAGAAGTTCCTCGGAAGTTGTCGTAACAGATGTGACAACTAGAAGTGGTAAGTAACGAAATTGGCAATATTTAAATTAATTGAGTAATACTTTTATTTCCAGACAAAAATGTTACGCTCATATGGATGTGTAAACATAAAAAATAAAAATAAAAAAAAGAAACAAGAAAGAAACAAAACTAAAACTAAGCGCGTCGAAATGAAAACACAGTTTTTGCAGATACCATGGTATCTGACATTTATTCAAACAATGTTTACAACGGATACGTCAGCTACGATTCTTCATCAGCGACCCTTGCCAAGAGACCCTTGCCAAGAAGGGACGAAATATCGCTGATGAAGAATCGTAGCTGACGTATCCGTTGTAGACATTGTTTGAATAAATGTTTCAAAGTCAGCTTGGGCTCAAAGAATATTCATGGTATCTGATACCACGGTCTAAGGTCGTTTTTGCAGTTATCGTGGTATCTGATACCATGGTGTCTGCAAAAACGCAACTAATAGTAAGCATGTATTGGTTCTAGAGAGGAAATAAACTCGGCTACAGTGCGTTAGACTGTTTTAGGTTCCGGCAAAGTTTTCGATTGTCTTTTAAAAGGATTTAAGATTTTTGACTAGCGCAGCTATAACTTTTCAGTAGGCTACGTAAGAATTCGATATGCATAGAATCTGGAAAATAATATTACCAATAGTAAAACATCAGTCCAGAGATGTTGCCTGGAAAAGAAAAATCAAGAATCGCCGAAGAAGAGATCTATATATATATATGTGTATAATCAAAAAATTTGTATATAACCCATTACATTGATCAGATCAGGAACGGATTACATGAAATATTCTATGTCAGGATCGCACTTTCGTTCAAGAAAACCGGACCAGTACGAAATTTTTTCCAAAATTGTTTGAAAAAATGACATTAACTTATTTCTGGTGCTTTATAGGCCAAATCTGACTTCAGTTTCGGTTTCAGCTTGTCATTTTGCATTTGAATCGTACTTCAGTTCAAGAATAACGGATAACCACGAAAATTTTATATTTTTTTACAAATACTTAAAAAATGGCATTAAAAGCCAAAAAACGCTTATTTTGCGTCGAGCCATGTTCTGCAACCTTGGATATGTTGTTCATCTTTTTTTTATGGCACTTGCCCTTCGGCCAAGTGCCATATAGCGATCGCAATTTCTGTCCGTCCGTCGGTCGGTCTGTCCAGGTTTTGCTAGTTCGGGCACTTCCACATAAGCTAGGACGATGAAACTTAGCAGGCATATCAGGGACCCCGAACAAGAAAGAAAAGAGAAATAGCAGTATACATCAAAGTATCTTGAACACGAAAGGAAAAAACACAGAAGGGCTTATGCCACGCCTACTCCTCTAATGAATAAGATTTTAATTTCCAGAACATGCAGTCACTTTCTGGCAAGGGGAAGGTTGTGACAATCCAGTTCGGACTGTATCCGAACTGATTGTCAGAACCATAAACCAAACATCGTTTATGTTTGGCCATCCTGTCCAAACATAAACCATTCCAAGCAATTTAACTCCAAACTCACAAACCGGATATTTAAAGAACAATTTTTAATTGTTTTTCCACAAGTTCATTTTCCAGCTTGAGGAGTTTGAGCCTGAAGAGCACCCTTGCCAAGAAGGAGCGAATATAGCTCTAATTAAATGTAGCTGACGTATCCGTTTTGTATTGTCAAAATGTAGCTGACTTGTCCGTTTTGCATTGTCAAATATGATTCGCGGCCAGCTTGGGCCGAAGAAATATCATCACGGAAGTACGGAACTTCAAATCGCCAAGACATGCCGCTGACAAGTATCCGTCTTAGCTGGAAAGAAGAAGAAGAGAAAGATGACGAAACCAAAATGCAGAAGACTCTTTACCCTTTCAACGACCCAATCGAGCAGCATAATAGCAGGCGTGTTCAAAATAAAATCACAGCATCAGCTTTAGCTCCAAGCAATTTTCAGGGAAGAAATTCACAAAACCTGATATTTAAGGAAGAATCTTTAATTTTTTTGTTCACAGTTCATGTTCCGGCTTGAGCCTGACGAGGACCCTTGTCAAGAAAGGCCGAACCATAGCTCTAATAAAATGTAGCTGACGTATCCGTTTTGTATTGTAATATAAACAACAACAAGTTGTGGGAACAAATGCGAAGACAACTCAGGCTGTCCGAACCAGTTATTAATTCATCTCTGTGCTACTTAAACTGAGGCGTCTCCAGCTTCGTCAAGAACTATAATTGAAATGCCTCGAACTTGTAATTTGTTATTTTATTTATCTATAGTTTCAGTTTTTCTGACTTTGGCTGAATATTTTGTACCTGTAATAATCCGTATTCCATATCAAAAGCACAACTCCCTGCTTCTACACTTTCTAACATATCTTGTTTTTCAGATCTGACGCTCGACACAACTTACTCCATGAAGGAGTATGACCAGTCGGAGGAGTCAATGGCTTCTGACAGGGATCACCTTCGCGCTTTCGAGCGAGAGAGCTCAGCAGAGACTAACTCTGGCGAAGACCGCTCCCGTAAGTCTTTTCTTCCGATTTTATGTCTAGTTGGTTTTGTTAACATGTCAGATAGATAGAAGATAGATAAATAGAAAGTTTATTGTAAAAATCGACTATCGTGGTTATAAACCAAATTTGCGATTATTGTCAATCAAACAGAAAAAACTACAAAATATGTTTAATGTCTATGCGCTTAAAAATTCACGCTTCGTTAAAATATTTCACGAACTCGGGAATAAAACTTTTTGCATATCTGGCATGTTTTGTAGGTACGTGACAGAGCTTGGGAACCTTAGAACTCACCGCTCGTTCTGGTCGACTTCTAACTTTTTGATAGGGGGGAGGGAGGCCTGGGGAGTGGAGAGGATGAGATACCATGGCTGAACCGAAGTCAGTGCTTAGCTCCTTTCTGCGCTCCTGCAGTGTTTTTAGGTTAAAGTGTTTTAGAAGGTATGAGTAGGGAAGCTTGGGTCCACTATGAATAATAAGAAGAGCCCGTTTCTGTATTCTTTCTAATTTATCTCTTTGCTCCTGCGACTCCAGGGTGGGTCTGATGAAAGAAGTATAAACTCGTAGTAGGTGACACTGGGGTATTTTCATTTTTGAAAGAAGTTTTAGGTTTTGTATTCCCGCATTGGCTCGTTTCAGCATGACCTGGCAGTGGGCTTCCCATTTTAAATCTGGGGTTATGGTAACACCCAGTAGCTTAACTTTCTCTGCCTTCATTTTTTTCGGTATTTCTTCTTTGAAAGCAGGTTTTGATTTTATTAAAGAAATAGTTAAAACCGCTGTTTTCGCGAAGTTAACTTTCATATCGCTATTCTGTGCCTCGTCTGCGACCTCTTGGATTATTAGCTTAGCATTACTCATTTGGGAACGATGACAGATTTCAACAATGCTCAAGTCGTCTACATACTTCCAACAGTTTTCCTCATCTGCTGCAATATCATTTATCATTACTAAGAAAAGCAGAGGACCCAAAAGAGTCCCCTGTGGCACTCCACAGAAAATTTATTTTTCTTCCGAAAAAACACCCTTGTAATTGGTTTTTTGTTTTCTTTTTTGGAGGAATCCAATAATAATTTTAATCAAGTAGGGGTTTACATTTAGTTTAATTAGCTTTTCCACGAACACTTTCTGGTTAATTAAGTCGAACCCTTTAGTAAAGTCAATTGCGATTAAATGTATCCATTTTTCTGTATCATCTAGGTTCCTTAAAATAAAATCTATTAAACTTACTAGGTAATGGGATGTAGATGACTTCGGTCTGTTGCCGTACTGTCGTGGATCTAATTTACCAAGAATTTCACCTTTTAACCACTTGGCTACAAACCATTCGTACACCTTGCTGAAAGTGGGTGTAAGGGTGATGGGTCGGACCGAGTCGAAGCCTATTGGCGAGCCTAAATTGATGCTAGATTTCCTATTGGGGTGAAGTTTGTTGTTCCGATTTTATGTCTAGTTGGTTTTGCCGACATATCAGGCTTGACTAATGCTATATTCCTTGTTGGGGTGGAAGCTTTTTTCCGATTTTATGTCTAGTTGGTTTTGCCGACGTGTCTGGCCTAATCAATGCTAGATTCCCTATGGGGGCCTGTCTAGTTGGTTTTGCCGACATGTCAGGCCTGATCAATGCTAGATTCCCTATTGGGGCATGTCTATAGTCGGTTTTGCCGACATGTTGTGCTTAATTAATGCTATACTCCCTATTGGGGAGCAAGCTTTTTTCCGATTTTATATTTAGTTGGTTTTGCCGACATGTCAGGCCTGATCAATGGTAGATTCCCTATTGGGGCATGTCTAGTTGGTTTTGCCGACATGACAGGCCTGATCAATGCTAGATTCCCTATTGGGGCATGTCTAGTCGGTTTTGCCGACATGTCGTGCTTGATTAATGCTATATTCCCTATTGGGGCGCAAGCTTTTTTCCGATTTTATATCTAGTTGGTTTTGCCGACATGTCAGGCCTGATTAATGCTAGATTCCGTCTTGAGGCGGAACTGCTCCGACGAAGAAACAAATTACAACCTGTTCCTTTCCTTCTCAAGTAGTGGACTTTTGGAACGCCTGTGAACGATCACTCCTTACTGGGTTGAAGCCTAGTTTGTTAATTGTTACTAACCAAGGTCTAGCCTCCCTCTCTCCGACGTGGCGGCTGTACGCACAATTTTTGAAAATTGAATATGCATTGGTTAGAAAGTGGGAAAACCAAGCAAAACAAAAGAAGTCCAAAACAGATTGTAGACCTTATTTTTACCGTGTCTGCCAAAAATGAGAAATAATACTTAGAAGCTTCGCATATCCTTGTTTATGAAAGAGTTGTTGACGGACTTTGAAGCTTTCGGCAAAGTTTGCGTTGTGTAACCTTCAAAACTCGGCTAGGACCAAGAACCGCTAAACAGTTCTAGAAACTAAAGACAACAATGGCGAAAGGCGAATATTTCAGAATATTAATTTACAATAAGGGAGCTAAATATAATATGATAGGGAGAATAAGCAAAAGGGGTCTTTTAAGTCATTTGAAAATAAATTATAAGTGTAGTAGGTGCAGTGCATTAAGTGTAGATTTTGTTCCTCTTTTATGCTTCCTAAACAATATTTTGCGTAGGCTGTCGTAGTTTTCCTTTCTTTCCAATAACACTGTCATCATATGGCTGTGCCAATTTTCAGTAAGGATTTAGAAAAGAACAATATCTTACATCTTGTTTATAACTTCATAAAAGTTCTTCATAAAAAGAGATAAAACTTCATAAAAAGCCTATATAGACGCAGCCATTTGCCAACACCTTCAAATGCGTTTATACTATTTCGCTTCTAGTTATTATTTATAGGTCAGACATTTCATGTTCAATGTCATGTAAACTTTGACAGACTAACACTACTTTATTTTCACTATAAGCTACAAAGTCTGGATACTCTCTAAAATCAAAATCACAAGTTATACTAAAGCACGGGCACTTATTTACATTTTACATATTTAATATATTCTCGAAACTGCTTAATATTTACATTGACCCTTACTGCACTTGAACTTACAACCCTCATTAAACTTGATTATACCCTATTTACAAACTGAATATTTACAACTATTTATTTTAATGCAAGATAGTATAGTAAATATTCAGTTTAATACAAGATTCGAGAAATTGGTAAATTGACATGTCGAAAATGTGGGAATATTTTTTTTTTGTAATATGTTCAGTTGATATGGCCACATTCTTCTAAGGCAGAAATTTGAAACTGAAACGACAAACCCCTCCTCCCTTTCCTCCGGTGTATAATTCTCCATAATCAAGTCTGGACAACTATGCAGTTTAGTTCTCAAATCATCATCACCATCGTCAGTGCTTACCTAAAACTAGGATGGAATATGAGAGATAAGTCATTTTATTCACCAAAAACCTGTCATGACCCTAGGTGTCCTCTACCTTTCAGTTTAAGAATTGGAAGTGGTTAGTTTCTGTTCATTAACTTATGGACATATTGGACTGTGTGATGGATGCTGAAAATGAAGCGAGAAGGGACGACTAGAGACTAATCAACTGGACTGCTGAACTGGAATAAGACCAATTACCTTTTTTCTTGCAGTGGATACGCCTACGCCGGTGAGCCACCAGCCTGAGACCCCATGGCCGCATTTCTTAAGCAAGGGTCGCACTCTCATTACGTCCACGTTTAGAAGTCCGGTGTCTCCCCTACCGCCCTTGGAGGTCATTATTGACGAGGTATGTCATTTCCAGACTCTTCTCTTAATTAAAGCGCAGCATTACTAGCTACGTTCTTTGTCACTGGAGGTGGTTCAGGTTCTTTTTTTTATTCAGTACTTGCGCACATAAATAATCATGCACTCTCAACAGAAAGCAAAGTTCGGCACTGTGGTGATAAATGACAAATAAAAATTACCTCCTTAAAATAAGAAAAATAATAGTACTCACCAGTTTAAACGCACACTTAAATAATATTAACCCGTTTTCAGATCGACCGGTTTCTGTTTTTTCCTGCCAGTTCGGACTAACCAGGACCTGGTCGGCATACAGTCAGAAGTTTCATAATTGATGACACAAGAGTGAACTGTTTTCAACAGATAAACATTAGCTGCTATGTTTTTCAAACGTAACGCATTAAAACGTTATGCATACAAAAACAGCCGAAACACCACCGAGAAAATGTCTGCTGACTTTTTGGGATCCCAAAACGTAAGTGGAGGGATATCTATGACATCGCAAAAGTTGTCCGTCTGTCCATCCGTCTGTAAGCACGGAAACTCTCGAAGGAAATGAGATATTTTGATGAAACTTGGTGCGAGGATTCTTTGGGTCGTCGGACACGTCAAGTTCGTAGATGGGCTTTGTAGCCCTACATTTAGGGGTGGGGGAGGGGGTTCAAATTAAGGGTCAAACAAAATATTTTGAAACAGCTAATGTGATAGTCGATTATGGGGTAAGAAGACATGCTGAACACGATGATGGAAACTATTTTCTCGCCTGACAAATAGTTCGTCCGGAATCCGGCAAAAACCGGAAAGTTTGTTAAAAGTAAATTTTGTATTTGATGTTGATTAGATGTTCGAGTTAGGGGTAAGAAGACCTGCTGAACACTTGTGTGACAATCATTTTCTACCCGGACAAGTAGTTCGTCCGGAATCCTATGTGTAGTTGATTAGCAATCCGATTTAGAGGTAAGAAGTGATGCTGAATCGGTAAATGACAATCTTTTTTTACCCGAACATATAGTTCGCCCGGAATACGGATGGAAGTGATGGAACTAGAAAATTTTTTATAAGTTAAATTTTTATTTGAAGTTGATTAGATGTTCGATATTGGGGAAAGAAGATACGCTTAGTTCGTTTCTTAGCTTTCTTTTTTCACTGGACAAGTAATTCCGGAATTCAGACGAAACCGGAAAATTGGCAGAAGTAAGGCAGGAAGTTTTCGTCAAAATAGATATGACTTATAGGTGTAAACACACATGCTGAATCCATATCTGAACTTGGTTTTCACAGATGATTAGCTATTTGGCCTTAATCTTTTTCTGAATTTTGATATTAAAAATGTTCAAGGAGTCTGGCGAAGAAAAGACCCAATTGTCTAGATCAAATATTGGATTTTTGGGATCCCATCGAAACCTTTAGTCTTGTTTCTATTTGATCATGATACCGGAAAAGTCAGCATATGCTTTTTCGGCCCTTCCTGACAATGCTTGTTGTGCGTAACGTTTTAATGCGTAATGGTTCAAAAAATAGGACAGCTAACATCCTTAGTGTTGTCTGTGGAAACCGTGCATCCTTGTGTTATAATACAAATCAACAGAAAAGTCTTTCGCCTCTAAATAACTCTGAGAAATTTTGAGTAATCGAACTGATCAGAGTTAAAAATTCCATGAATAATGCACTTGAAACTATTCGGTTAGTTGTTCTAAGGATTGACAGTTCTGTTACTAAAACCCCACTTTAAAACGCCTTTCTGGAATCTTGATTTTGCAAGCTTGCACGCGTGCACCCGATGACGACTGTTAATGCTGAATCTTATTAAATTGGTTACTTCTATTGATTCAATTCAGTGTTTCAATCAATCTGTTATGAAACTTATTAAATTGGCTACTTCCATTGATTCATTTTAGTGTTTCAATCAATCTGTTATGAAATTTATTAAATTGGATACTTCGTTGATTCATTTCAGTGTTTCAATCAATCTGTTATGAAACTTCTGACAGTGTAGCCAGGTTCTACTGAGATGTCACCGGGAGAAGGCGAATCTGTAGACTTCCTTATGGAAGAATCTGCAGATATTAGTGAGCAAAAAATACGATACTACTGCGAATGCGACGAACGCGCCTAGTATTCCGTCAGCCCAAACTGTAACGGTCAAATCATGTAATCGTCGCTAAAACTGCTGTCATAGCAGGCTCTACTTATTGACTGCATACCTATATGGTATGAAAATTACATATACCTATGGCCTGCAAAGGTCGCCTGCCAAGGAGGACCGAAATATCACGTAAACTACACTGTAAAAAGTTTCCCGTATAAAGATTAAAGTTAGCTGCAGTATTTCCTACTCGGATTTTCCTTATCTCTACGCAGATAAGATTAATACCAAATAGAGATAAGATAAATCCGAGTAGAAAACACTGCAGGTACCTTTGATTTTTATACGAAGGAACTTTTTACAGTGTAAATCTAAGCTGACCACTGCGCGATCGGGTATGAAGCACAGTAGGTAAGAGCAAGGTAAGCGACGGTCAGCGAATTCAGGAAAGGTATAGATAGCATTCATCTGGACGACATGTTTTCGGTCTCTAAATCCTGTAGAGACCTTTTGTTTGGTTTGAATTCTCGCATTAAAGTGAAGTAAGAGGTGTGAAAGCCTATACCAGCGTTATATTTAATATTATTTATAGTAAGAGAAATTTTTTCTTCTCTCATTCCAATGTAATTTCTCTCTTTTAGAGTTTATAGCATCAACAATGGGGGAAAACAGTTAGTAATCTTCGGTAATCTCTGAGCGGGTAGAGACCAGTTATGTGAAGTAGAAGTATGGTTTGTTGGACGTTATTCAACTGTGGCGTCATGTTCGATTTTGAGGCCATACATCGATATTTCGATGTATGGCCACACACTTTTTGATCTTAGACATGACGTGATGACGGATGTTCTTCCTTTGCAGTTCGGCCTTGGTCAAAAAGAATGTCTTTACAAAAAGAAAGTAAATTAAAATTAAACTTAAACATAGTTATATATTACATGCCTAGCCAGGCACGGATGCCTAGGTACGAGTCTAAGCATCATCGTTCACACCCATGTCTAGGAACAGATTTTGGGCCAGGCACGAAGTTATAGCCTCTAGAACTCGGGGACTGGTGAAGCTTGGGCACGTGCCTAGGCATCTGTGTTTGGCTAGGTATGCTTGTGCACGCAGCTTAAAAGGTGTGTGTGTGTGTGTGGGGGGGGGGGGGGGGGGTCAAATAAAAGGGACGCACGAAATATTTTTAACAGCCAATGACACAGTCAATTTAGGGATAAGAAGACATGCTGAACACGTATGAAAATCTTATTTATTTATTTATTTATTCATTTATTTCCTTCAGAATTGAGGAGTACAAAATAATGTATCAAACAGAACTATGCCTAAACCATCTGGTCCATTCATTAACAGATAAATACTATAAAAAATACACACGATTTCGACAGCTAAGTTATTCAATTCAATTCAATTCATTTATTTGTATCCGCCAAAGTTGGCGAGTAGAAAAAAATATAATAAAATTCATACAATCGGTCTACAAACTAGTAACTAGACCATATACTTTCATAAAAAAAAAACTCTACGTCATTTAAAAAACAATTAGCCTACACTATCCTAAATGAAGTCTACCTAACACTTTAACCAAAATACAATCAACGCAACGCATTGGACAAAGTATGCTTTATGGAATAAATTTTTGAAAAAAATGTTTCCCGTTTCTTTTTCAAAATATCAATGGGGTTTTTTAAACCATAATTATCCATCATAAAAAAACTGGATTGGTATTTCGAAAACCGGCATAAAAATTTCCCAAAATTAAAAAAAGTAGCTTTGATACGCGATAAATTTGATAACGTTAAAAAGGGTAAAAAAGAAGAAGCAAGCAAAGCCTGTGGAAGAGCAACAGTGTTAAAAATCTTTGCAAGATTGCGTCTAGATAGGAAATCCCTAAGACAAATCACCGCCCCAAAACTAGCAGAAATACGCAATTATTTACGCAACTATTTACGCACTATATTATTCACTTGTTAAAAAATTGGTACAGGTCGTGGGTTTGAAGGGCTACCGAAGCTTTCTTATAAAAGATTAAAACTGGGTCTTTTACTTTTAAATTGGAAACCAACTGCGAATTACTCAAAGAAATCATTTTGTCGCTGGACAAGTAGTTCGTCCGGAATCCGGCCAAAACCGGAAAATTTATTGAAAGTAAAAGTTTTATTTGAAGTTGAGTAGATGTTAGATAAATAGATACATAAATCTTTTTATTTGCCAAAAACTGATCGTGGCTCACGCCAATTTGTTCGGTTTAGTCATGGATATAAATGAGCACACAACTAATAGGCCTACGCATATACGGCTACAATGGTCATAAATAACATGATACACTAGCAGCTCAGCTTATGCTTCGTTATACATCTTTAAAAATGAAGGGACAAAACTCTTTGCAAACCTCTGGTGGGCACACTTAATTGGCTGCAACTTTTCAACCGTAGTAGCTACCTTGCGGGGGAGCCTTTTTGACAGCTTTTCAGAAGGGAAAATATTTTTGTGGATCGGGTTATTCAGAAATTTGACACCAAACTCCATGCAGAGTTTCAGCCTTCGTTCATGTAAGGAGGTGATATCGAATTTATGTAGTAACTCTTCATAGGACCTCTCGGCCACCTTTGACGCTATGAGTAGAGCTCTTTTTTGAATCTTCTCAGTTCTGGCGGTCTGTTCGACCGTGAGGCCAAAATGCCAAACAGGGCTCCGTATTCTAACTTTGGTAGGATAAATGAAGTGTATATCCGGAACAAGTGTTTAGTGGGCATCTGAAGTCCGGCATTCCCTCGCTTTATCATGCTGATAGTCTGTGCTTCCCATTTTAAATCTTGAGTTAAGATTATCCCTAGGCGTTTAATTTGTTCCACTCTCAAGGAATCTGAAATTTCAGGTAGAAAAATAGGGTTGAAAGATTTAAAAAAAGAAATTGTCATAGTGCACGATTTACTATCATTCACAGTCATATTAGATTTAAAAGCTTGCATTTTCACTTTACTCACAATATCTTGGACTTGACTCGAATCCTCTCTAGAACTAACTTCAACAGTTGTAAGATCATCGACATACTTCCAGCGATTTTCATAATCATCAGCTATATCATTAATCATAACTAAAAATAAAATTGGGCCTAAGATGGTACCCTGCGGCACACCACAAAGTACCGCTTCTGGTTCAGAGGTAAACGTTCAGAGTAAACGTTCCGATACTTTCAAATCTGGGATCTAGGATATACTAGACATGCTGGCATGATTTAGCATGATTTAGACATGCTAGACATGCTGGATCTGTATATTTCTACCTGGATATATAGTTCGCCCGGAATCTTGTACATATAGTTCGCCCGGAATCCGGCTGAAACCGAAGAATTTGTTAAAAGTAAAAGTTTTATCTGAAGTTGATTAGAGGTACGATTTGGTGGCAAGGAGGCATGCTCAATCCTTATATGACAATTATTTTCTCGCCGGACAAATAGTTCGCCCGGACTCCGGCCAAAACCTGAAATTTTTTTCAAAGTTAAATTTTTTATCTGAAGTTGATTAGAGGTTGGATATGGAGGTACGGAAATATGCTGAATTTGTTTTTGAGCTTTAGTTTTCTTGCCGAATAAGTAGTTCGCCCGCAATCCGGCTGAAACCGGAAATTTGGCTGAAGGCAGGAAGTTTGATCAGTTTCGTCAAAGTAGATAAATGTATAGGGGTAAACACACATGCTGCATCCATATCTAAACTTTGTTTTCGCAGATATTAACCATTGGCCTTAATCTGTTTTTAAATTTGAATAGTAAATATTTTAAAGGAGTCAGGCGAAGACCGTATATCGACAAGACCCAATACTCTTGATAACTACTTCTCCTTGCCGATACAAAATCGCCGTGTACCTAGCGGAAGAGGCGGAAGCGGCACCACAACTGTCCCCAGCGATCACGGTGATTGGTTGGCACAGGATTTGAGCTTTGAGTTTGAGTCGTTAGGTCGACGTTTTTTCGTTCTTCCTGAGGATCATTGTCGTGTTTTGGACTTTGGAGTCATATAGAGTATTGTCTGGATCAAACATACATTTTTTTTGGATCCCATCGAAAGCTTTGGTCTTGTTGATTTCGCTTTGGCTTAAAGTGTTTGAGTTTTCGATTTGGTTTGTACACCTGGTGCCCAGTGTCGTGTATGCAGAGCCAGCGAGTGCACAACCCCACGAAGCAGTCGCGTTCAGAAATATTTAATTCGAAACAACGTAACAGAGAATACAGTTAAAAGTAGCACTTAAGTTGGCGGTATTGTTCTGAACTAAGGAGTTGCCGACGGCGGTATTGCCCAGTCGGCTGGGACTGACGTCTTGAACGTTGTCGTTGACGTCTTCGGACAGCGAGGCTCATACCTCGCCCCTGGGACGCTGCAATCTGCGCTAAGTGTGAAGATCTCTCCTTTCACTGGGAGTACGGATGTTTCAACAATAGTTCCGATGTTAAACCCTGGAAGCTTCGCGCTGCCAGTCACTCCACTAGAGCCGTAGATCATGTTAAACGGGACGGGAAAGAATATGCGTTGCTCATCCTCCATACTAGAACTTAGTTCGTCATCATTGGGATCACTTCTAAACGTTTCCCCTTGTATATCTTGCTTCAAGGAGGGGTTGTTGGGTCTGTCCCACTCCCTCTTTCTGCGGCACAGTGGAATTGGGTCGTCCGGGAGTTCATGGCAAATATGCGGTACTGCCACAGTCAAGGTTGTCGTTATTGTTTTCACAATTCTCACATTCTGAAAGTGCTGCTGTTCACGGTTGCGTATACCTCCTGCGTAGACTGATGCTATGGCTACGGCTATAACACACACTGTTAACATGCTGTAGCTTCGATTGCTGATTCGCAACTGCTTCGGAGCTTTGTTTGTTACCTTGTTTATCCGCATTGTTATTTACGTATTTGCAAGGAATGCATAGCATATGTCATCCTGATTTGTTGTGATTGAAACAGTCTACTTCTCCACCATCGGCTGAAAATATCAACAAAATCATTTTGAGTCGTCGCCATTTTAAGCTATGGGCAGTTTGAACTGTGCGCATTTTGATTCGTGGTCATTCTGAGTAATGGGCATTTATGGTGGGCATTTTCAGTCATGGGTATTATGAATGTTAGCCGTTTGTGCCGTCTGATCCGTCTAGTCCGACCACAACCTCCTATCCACGCGCTTCGCAAGCCGTCAGTCAGGAACAAGCATGGGTGGTGTTGTAGAAACCGGGCCCTGGGGGCATAGATTACGAACTTGCAATGCGTAGGCAAGACGGAAACTTAAGAGTGGGAAGCTTTTTTAGGAGAATATTAGGCTAAGGATACCGGAACAAGTAATACAAGTTTACACGCAACAAACTGATTAAATCAGGGACAACTGGGCACAACCAGCGCATGACGTTCTACACTTTTTTCTGGCCAAACATTGAAAAATTGTATTTTTGCATGGTTTTCGTTTATTTTTGCCCGCTGTCTAGAGTGAAAGACGAAGATTTTTTTTTTTTTTTATTGATTGTGAGGAGTTGGGAGGGTTAAGAAACGAGATTTTGGTATTGAGAAAGGGGACGAGGATCGGTTTATGGGTATTTCAGGTAATAAGAATATTGTTACGATAAAGAGTTGTGCTAGGTACATTCGTGTGGGTACGTCACATCGTGAATTTGCGCATTTTTTTTTGTTTTGTTTCGTGTTTTCTTTTGTTTGTATGTATTGCCATGACCCGAAAGGGCTTTTTCGGGGATTAAATACATATCATATACTCCGCTTGTCAAAATGACGGGTCACAAATTACTTACTTACTTAACTAACTTAATACCGTGCTATCCTGCGTTAAAATTTTTTGTTGGCTTGTCCATGAAACAAACAAAAAGTCACGAAGTTTGTGCCGTCCAGTCACGTTCGGCTAACCAAAAGGCTTCGCAGGGCGATATTGACAGACAAGCATGCATGGTGCGGAGCAGGGGACTGATTACAAAAGGCAAAGATTAGCTTCTGCAAAAGCTAAATAGAAAAGTCGATCGGGAAGTTTTTGGGTGTATACCGACAATACGAGGGATGACCTGGAAACTGGCAAGAAATAACATTAGGGTCTAAGGTACTCTGCGCTTAAAGGATCCATCGTACATATAGAGCGTGTTCCATCCTACTTACCGTAGTTACTACGCATGACGTCACGAATTCTGGCTTTTTCCGTCAAGGCTGGAACGACTTTTCTATTTTCCTGCAGAATATCATACCACGGGCGAATCCGACCAATCACGATTCAGAGATCCGTAGTAACTACGCTTACTACGCTCCCGAGCGTGGTAAGCAAATAGTTACTGTTAGTTACTATTTCGAGAAGGTTGGAATGGTCAGCGTCGTAACTTTTGGTGAGGTTGGAACGGAAATAGTAACTAATACTTACTATTGGTACGAGGGTGGAACACGCTCATAGTACCAATGCAGCCTACTTCCATAATCCATTATTGCACCCCGAAGATTCGAGTTTCATCCTATACAAGATACCTGTTGATTCCTGTCACTGGTAACGAAGCTCGCCGTCAGCGAAAGAGCTATCTAAGTGCTGACGTTTCTGTTCTTATGTGTGTCCTCTTTTAATTTGTAAGCTCAAGCGCCATTTAGTTGAGTTCTCTTTTTGACTACGATAGCTTGTGTAAATAAATGATTCTGATGATTCTGATTCTGATAAATATACCTTAATCATACCTTATATCATACCTTAAATCGCGCTTGCTAGCGACATTATGTTTTTCCTGTTGAAGTTGCAGAATTTAAAGCAGCATTGAAACTATATCACCTAGTTTCTAAAAATAGATCGGAATCATAAAATACCAAGGTGAAGAACTTCAATGATATTTTTCTTAAAGGAAATAACATGAAAAACAGTAAAGTATTCAAGGAACAAAATATTCAGAAAAATAGAAGACATTTTAGTAGACGAATATTCCATAGAGCCTGATATAACCATGGTAATTATACGGAAGAAAACAAAAAGAAGACATAAATGTCGTGTCTGATTTTCTGAAAAAGATAACGGTACTTCTTTGGTAGCTTGAGGCATCGCCCCGATCTTTTAGCATCGTACAAATATTCACTTCTCATAATTCTTCGTAACCATTCTTCGTTGTAGAGAACGGATCCAAAGCTCCTAGTCTCGAACCATCAAGCTCTTCGCATTCACACAGTTATTCTTGCACACTCTAAAGGGACCGTCGCACCTATAATACTAATGTAATCTACGTCCGTGATCGCTGCATCAATTCTTCAGTTCGGATACCCAAATTTCAGACCTTACATTTTAACTTCCTTAAAGTTTAACTCAAAAGGTCTGAGAAAAAACAATCTGGTTACCCATCACTTATTCACTTAAATAGGTTTGAAGACCTGAGCCTCGTTTTTGTTGCAATAGCGCTGCCGCATGGCTGCTGCAGCACTTCTTTGCTTTTGCATAATATGCGTTTTTGGATTCACTTTCTTCTTGGTTGAAGCGGCAGCGCTGCAGCGTCTTGCAGGGAAGCACGGACTTGGTCGGGGAGCAAGTCCGTGATTCTCGAGAAGCGCTGCCGTCTTCCTCGGAAGCGATGCAGTGCAAAAACGGATGTAGAAAGAATCAGTCCGGAATCGGCCGAGAAGGGGACCTGCAGCATGCAACAAAAACGAGGCTCTGATGAAATGCGTTACTTCGTTGCTCCACCGTTCACGAATAATTGATGTTCTAATAGTGGACTTTCTTTGTCGGATTTGTGGTACCTGTAGTGAAATACGGGGATTTGAAAAGGGGGCTAAGCTAGAAAGCATCCAATTTTTTTTTTTTTAAGAAACTGTTAGGTCTAAGTGACAAGTTTAACGGATTACTTTTAAGGTGTGATCTGGGATTGATTAGTATTGGAGTAAATAGGTTAGTTAGTATGATTAGGTATTGGGAGAAGTTAATATCGCTGCCAGAGGATAGAATATTAAAGGCAGCATACCATGAGTGTTTAAGAGATACGAGGAAAGGATCTTGCGCTAGCCAAGTGAAACATATTCTAGAAAGTTGTGGAGAAGCTAGGCTCTGGGATAGGAGAAAGGCTTAGGGGTTGAAAAGGGGGTGGTAGATAAACAAGGAAAATTTATTTTGAAATACAGAAATGGCAATGTGACATATCCTCGTCCCCTTCTCTTTATCTCTGCAGGTCTAACAAAGGGTATTCACTTTTTACGGGCAATTGAACGCCTTAGTTTGAAACCTGATTTTTCTTTCTTCTTTTCAGAATGTACAGCTGCCCAGCGATGGTGATGCCACCTCCCGAGCTCTTCCCACACTAGGTGAAGACTTCTTGTCTATGAGCTTGAAGTCCCACACTCGGGGCTGTGAGGAAGCCAGTGAACTTGGAAACGGTGATGTTAAAGTCAAAGTGGAAACCTGCAATGAGTCTGAGAGTGAACAGTCGAAAACAGGAAACCCCCGTCGCCCTACCTCCTTGTTCAGTGCCGCGCCATTCCGGCGCAAGTCCTTACCAAGCTCGTCGAAAACTAGTCCTAAAAGTGCCACCGGATCGTATGTTAATTTTCCGGAAAATTTGGAATCCGTTCCGGAGAAATTCCAGAAAGATCTGAACTTATCTCCTGGAAGCTTACCGGACAGCTCGGATCTTACTCGAAAACAGATGGGTTCACCGGAAATTGACCCGTTAGGCGCGGTGAGAAAACTCAGTCGCGTCGGAAAGCTACCGGAAAACGTATACTCTCCTCCGCCTGATCCGAATGCAAATAGACCGAAATTCCCATGGCTCGGAAGGAATCAGCGAGTGGACCATTCGCCGAAAAATGCCGTCTCACCCGTCTCGGAGTATCCGGAATACAGCGCAAGGTGAGTTAAAGCGTAAGGTGATACAAGATTCCATAGTAATATGGAGCCACAACAGGATAGCTTGTGTTAATAGTTCCAACAAAGTTCGCCAGTACACTGTCAGAAGTGTGATAACGTTTACCACATGCGCATCCTTGTGCTCCACGTGCAGTTCAGTTCAGTTCTATTTTCAGCCACATGTGCGGTCATGGAGGAAACAAGGTTTGTCGTCAATTACATTGATTAGAACACGCAAGAGGTATCGATGAAAAAAAAATAAAACATGATTATTTATTACCACATGCGTTTCCTTTTGCTCCATGTGCAGTTCAGTTCAGTTCTATTTTCAGACACATTTGCGGCCATGGAGGAAACAAGGTTTGTCGTCAATTACATTGATTAGAACACGCAAGAGGTATCGGTGAAAAAAAAATAAAACATGATTATTTATTACCACATGCGCTTCCTTTTGCTCCACGTGCAGTTCAGTTCAGTTCTATTTTCAGACACATGTGCGGTCATGGAGGAAACAAGGTTTGTCGTCAAATACATTGATTAGAACACGCAAGAGGTATCGATGACAAAAAATAAAACATGATTATTTATTTCTGGGTCCAGGCAATCGGGTCTTTTACTTTTGTAAAGTCTTTTACTTTGACCAAATTCCTCGTTTTAACTATATTCTGGGCAGATTGCATGCAGAATAAAAGAGCTGGTGACGTCGAGAGGCGAAGCAAGTACCTCTCTATATGCATTCTGACGTTCTAACAGCTGAGCTAACCTTCTCGGTATTGCGTTGAAACTTACCTGCAGTAAACAATTACAATAGTCGCCTTGAAAGTTTCACTTTTCGAGTCTTCCAGATTTCCGTGTTCTGGCAAATTTCTGCAGAATTGCTTGCTGACCCGAAAGTAAAATTCAGAATGGATTCTTCGGGTGTTCTTACCCCCAGTACGAACCTATGATTGAATTAAGAATGAACTTTTATTTTTAAAATTTTGGGTTTGGTCGGATTCCGGGTAAGCTTCATGTCCGACGACAAAATTAGTTTCAGATCTGAATGAATGAAGTATTTTATTGGCCCACTACACTTGACATAGTAAAAAAAAGCCGAGTATATAGAAAAAGAAGAAAAAAGGAGAAAAAGGTAAAGGTTCTTAGGTAACGAGTCGTTGTGTGTTTAATTGGCTGCAATTTGGGTATTGGCTGGGCAACCACTGTCTCAGGCCTTACTCTTGCCGCTAACAAATCTGGGTGGAGGATATCCCGTAATGGTGGCGTATTCAAGGTTCTAGTTCGTAACACTAACGAAAATTTTTCATGGCGCTTTAACAGGGTTTATAAATTATAAGTATTAAGGAGGTCTATATGCGGTACTTTAGGGGACTTGGAAACTACAGGGTGGGCTCTAAACTCTATCCTGTCAAGCGAATCAAACTGTTCACGAGTAATTCCAAAGTGACACACAGGTCAACAGTATTCCAGAAGTGGGCGTATGAAAGAAAGATAAACTCTAGGAGATGGTTTGGTGGGACTACATAACCATCCATCATCGGGAGAAATTTTGGAGTGCTAGGACGATTGATCTGTCAAGGCCACGTCTAATCGCACTCGACAATATCTGAGCGTGTATGCCAGAATCGAACGCTCGGCGAACGCCTTGCTAGCTGCTATAACCTTTTTCCCTGTCTGGTCATACTTTACAAATAATATGGTGAACATGTTCCCTCCTAATGGAGTGTTTAAAACCAAATTGGTTATCTGGGCTTTCACGAACTCTACGTAACTCGTCAATAAACGGGAGCTAAAAAATTGTGCAAAGAACTGGGGCAACTGTTATAGGGCGGTGAGACGGTCTTTTCGTTTCTTTAGTAAAGGTGTGACAACTCCGACACAATAGGAATCTGGCACTAAACCACAAGTGAACACCATCTGGTGTAGTAGAGTGAGATGCTCAAGGACCCTTGGCTGCCATGATAGTTTCCATTTCCATTGGCCGCCATCTGGATTCAGCAAGTCTCCTCATCCTGTATCGACTATCTCATTGGGTTTTAAAACTTCCTACTAAATTTCCGGTTTATCGACTATCCCATTAGCTTTTGAAAAACGCTTTTGTCGCCTATTAATTTGAAACCCCTCCCCCACCCCTAAAGATAGGCCTACAGAGCCCATCTACGAACTTGACCTGTACCGCACACCAAATTTTAGAAAAATATCTCAGTCGGCTTGGAGAGTGATCGTGCGAACAAACGGACGGGCGGATAGACGGACAAAGCTTACGATGTCATAGGTATCCCGTCACTGGCGTTTTGGGATCCCAAAAATAGGCCAATAAACAGAATTGCTTATCACAGCAAGATATTGTACAATATCTCAGACCTATTAAACCGTGTATGCTTATTTGGTATTCTAACTATGCTTCTCTAGCGTTAAGCAGACCGACGAAAGAGGGGACAAAGCTGCGCAAGTACCGAGTGTGAGAGTGTATTAGCCTACTTGTGGTAGAAATCGGTATAGGCTGCGAAAGCCGAGGTGCCTAGAATTCACAAGGATAAACACTTACAGGGTTGTAAAATTAAAATCCTTCGCACCCGTCGTAACATTTGATACAGGGTTGCGCATCCACGTCTTACCCAACTTCTGACAGTCTATCTGTTGTTTCCGGATTATTTTCGTGTGACTGATACAGGAACATTCCTAGTGAATGTTAGGTCTTCATACTAGCCCTATTTACTTTGCCCTTTTACTTTTACCTTTTACTTTTTACCATGTGACCGTTGTGCACAGCCATCTTCCATTGCCCAGGATCTCGACCTTTCTGCTTGACCATTCTCCCGCGTCCCGTCAAGGAAGCAGATTTTTTTTAGACCCGATCAGTCCCTTTTCCTTTTTTATGGCACTTGAGCTTACTCAAGTGCCATATAGCGATTGTAATTTCTGTCCGTCAGTCGGTCTGTCGGTCCCGGTTTTGCTAGTTCGGGCACTTCCAGATAAGCTAGGACGATGAAACTTGGCAGGCATATCAGGACTGGACCAGATTAAATTAGAAATGGTCGCTTCCCCGATCCGACCATCTGGTGGGGAGTGGAGGGAGGGGGAACCCGGGAAAAATAGGAAAAAATGAGATATTTTTAGCTTACGAACGGGTGATCGGATCTTAATGAAACTTGATATACGGAAGGACTTCGTTTCTCAGACTCTCCATTTATCCAGACCGGATCCGGAGACATTGGGGGGAGTTGGAGGGGGAAACCGGAAATCTTGGAAAACACTTAGAGTGGAGGGATCCGGATGAAACTTGGTGGAAAGTACAAGCAAAAGTCCTAGACGTGACTGATATAACAGGAACGGATCTGCTCACTTTGGGGGAGTTGAGGGGGGGGGGGGAGAAGTCCGAATTTGTAGTGATCCCGCGAGTTCCGTGCTTCCTGATGTGCTGGGACGATGGAAATTGACAGGCATGTCTGGGACCCGACCAGATTAAATAAGAAATCGTCAATTCCCCGATTCGACCATCTGGGGGGGGGGGGGGAGTGGAGGGAGGGTGAAGCCAAAATTTGAGGTATTTTTAGCTTGCGAACGGGTGATCGGACCTTGATGAAAGTTGATATTTAGGATGACCTCGTGTCTCAGACATCTCACTTTAAATCCGGGCCGGATCCGATGACACTGGGGGGAGTTGGAGGAGGGAACCGGCTTAGAGTGGAGGGATCGGGATGAAACTTGGTGGGAAAAACAAGCACAAGTCCTAGACACGTCATCGACATAACCGGACCGGATCAGGGCACTGTGGGGGAGTTGGGGTGGGGGTCCGGATTTCTAGGGATCCCGCGAGTTCGGCATACTTCCTGATGCCCTAGGGCGATGAAACTTGGCAGGTATGTCAGGGATCCGAACAGTTTGACTTGAGAACAGCCGTTTCCCCGACCCGACCATCGTGGGGGAGTGGGTGGATGGGGAGTCCGGAATTTAGTTGCGTGCATAACTTTTGAACGGGTGATCGGATTTGAATGAAACTTGTCTGGTGAGCTATCGCCTCGGACGTTCAGTGTCACGTCCGGGTCGGGTCCGATACCTGTGGGGATGGGGGGGGGGGAACTCAAGAAACTCTAAAAGCAGAGGGATTGGACGAAACTTAATGGATGGAACAAGCATTAGGCCTAGATGAAATTGACGGAGCCAGATGGTTTCGGGGCTCTGTGGGGGGAGTTGGAGGGGGTTTCCTGGAATTCCGGTAGTCGTGAGTTAGAATAGTTCCAGATATAAAACGACAACGAAACTTTGCAGGCATATTAGCGACCCGAATTATCTTGACTTAAGAACCTGACACAACATACCCCCGGAAACTTCCGTTCCTAGATCCGAACATTTTTTGGGGAGCAAGAGAAGAGAAATATGGAAATTGACTTCTATAAATTGCGAACGAGTGGTCTGATTCGAGTGAAACTTCATGGGTGATACGAATCGATGGCCTCGACATGTAAAACATGCGTTCGAACCATATTCGACCACGATTAGGGGAATTGGGGGTGGGGGACTTTTGACATGCACAAAAACCAAACGGATGGACCGAATGAGATGCAAATTCGACAGTGCCGAGTTTATGCGGCCTAGATTTGTTATTTGGCGTCCGGGCCGGATTCGGCCAAGGTAGGGGGGTACTGGAAACTTGCAGATAGGCTATGCTCCAATTTCAGTAAAACTTGATGGACAGGAACAGGAAATTAAGAGATTGGGCCCCAACCGGCTCCAACAACGTTGGTGGGAGGGGGGGGGGGGTACCTTAACTTTCTAAAAATGCTCAGATTCGAGTGAAACTTGATAGATGGTATAAAAGAAGATGCTTTAGGTGGTCGATTTTTTTTATTCCGAACCAGATTCGGCCAGGGTAGGTGGAGATTGAGTGAGTACCGGAAACGTGCATTTGCTACAGACAATCGAGACGATGCCGGAAACTGCTCAGAAATGAGTGAAACTAAATATCCTATTTCTATTTCCGAACCGCATTTTTGGATGGCGGGTGTATTTTGTGACGTTATCATCTACTTTTCTTGTACAGCCTACTCGTACAAGTGCCATATGAGCTCGTAGCTCTTGTTTATGTTTATTATGGCACTTGCAGCCTCTGGCTCAAGTGGCATATACCTATCACAATTCCGTCTGTCGGTCGGTCCGAGTTTTTTTGTCACACTTTTTCGAGTTAGGGTACTTCCAGATGTGCTAGGACAAACGAAACTTGGCAGGCATATCAGGACCCGACCAAACAAACCTGGGTATAATCAGTTTCCCGATCCGACCATATGCGGGGGAGTGGAAACTTGAAAATTAAGGGCATTTTGTCGAACTTTATCGAGTTAGGATACTTCCAGATGTGGTAGGACCATGAAACTTGGCAGGCATATCAGAGACCCGACCGAACAAACTTAGAAATAATCAGTTGTCCGATTTGACCATTTTGGGAGAGTGGAGGGCAGGGGAATCCGGGAATTTGAGTAGTGTCTAACTTTCGAACGGGTGATCGGATTGTAATGAAATTTAATAACTGAATAGATTATATATCTGTGATGTCCCGTTTGAACTCTTTACCAGATTCGATAGCCAGGGGGGAGTTCGGGGGGGGGAGACTGGAAATTTTAAGAAACGGTTAGAATGGAGGGATCGGACTGAAACTTGCTGGGAAGAACAAGCATCTGCTCTAGATAAATCGTTTAGACAATTGTACTGGACCCGGACACTTAGGGGGGGGGGGGATCCCGGAATTCCGGAATGGTGGAGAGAGTGGAGGGAGGGGAATCCGAAATATTCAGTCATGCATAACTTTGGAACGTGTTATCGGATTCGAGTGAGATTCAAGAATTAAACAGAGGACATTTCTCTGGGGATCTTTTTCATATCCAGACCGGATCCGGCAACTAGGGGGGGGGGAGGGGGAATAGTAACCCGCTTAGAATGGAGAGATCTGGATGGAACTTTGTGGGAAAAACAAACAGATGGTCTAGGTAAATCATTTCTTGAATCGGATTGGTTACGGGCACCGTGGGGGAGTGGGGGGGGGGCGGAAATCTCGAGAAACGGTTAGAATGTAGGGATCGGAGTGAAATTTGCTGGGAAGAACAATATCTGCTCCATGTAAATCTTTTATACAATTTGAATGAATCCGGACACTTGAGGGGGGGGGGGGAGGGGGTTTCCCAGAATTCCGGTTTCTTGGGATTTTTACGACGAAACTTGGCAGGCATTTCAGGGACCCGGTCAAACTGACTTGGAATAAAAACAATCCTCGATATCATAATGTTGGGGGGGGGGAGTTGAGGGAGGGGAATCCGGAATATTGAGTCATGCGTAACTTTGGAACGGGTCATCGGATTCGAGTGAAATGTAATAACTGAACAGAGGACATTTCTGTCTGGTGATCTTTTTCATTTCTGGACCGAATCCGACAATTATTGGGGGGGGGGGGGGATACTTGACCCGCTTAGACTGGTGTGGTCGGGATCGAACTTCGGGGTAATAACAAACAGATGCTCTGGATTAATGATTTACAGAACCGGATTGGCTCCGGGTGTTGTGAGTGGAGATGGAGGGGAGGTCTGGGATGCCGGTGATCGCGAGTTAAGGTACTTTCAGATGTGCCAAGACGATGAAACTTCGCTGGAATATTAGAGATTCAACAACATATGCTTAGAAATTGCTACTTCCCAAATCCGGTTATTCCTTAAAGTACCAATCTTGACCGCAAAGTACAAAAAATACTTTTAAGCAATATATACATTTTCACGATGCCCATCAGCCCATTATCATTTTTGCCTCAAGGGTTTTGCTTACAAATGAAGTTCTAGCTCACTTAGAGTGCGCATCTCAACCGCAAAGTCGAAACTTACTTTTGATCAATCAGGTTCAAGGTTTAATTTACACTTCTGTATAATATTAAAATAAATAGGGTCAAGCCGGGGACACAAGGTTGATTGACAAAAAGCCAGAACATCTTAACCCATGCAAGTGCCATATGAGCTTACAGCTTTTTTTTTTTTTTAACTTGTGCATTTGTTCCGTTGTTGAAAGCTGACTGTAATTTCATTTCTTTCTTTATCTTGCGCCATTTCCCTTTTCTTGTTCTGTAGCACACGTACATAGAATTTCATCAATATCCTGGGATGTTTTCGTGCATTTTCTGGCTTAATTTGCAATTGTTATTTTTATTAACTTCAAAAGTAAATTCATATGGATTGGATTACCATTTATAGCTGTGATATATTTAGCTTCAATAGCTTTTTTTCTTAAACCGATGGACGTGCTGATTGCTATTTCAAGATCAATAAGTGTCAACGGTAGCGCGGTATCTGATACCACGGGAAATGGATCATGCATTTTGTCGTTTCTACAGTTACCATGGAATCTGATACTATAGTTACCTAATATTTAAACAGTTTATTAAGTGGCAACACGGGCGCTCTTGATATGTCTTCCCTAGTTTTAAAGCTACCTTGGCTTGGAAACCTCTACAGTGGATACTGGAGAAGACGATAACTAAGAAATAAACTCAGTGTGGGTATTTGTGCTGTTCTTTAAACAGATTCTGTCTTTTAGTGGCAACACCGGTGCCCTTGATACTTCCTCTCGAGTTCCAAAGCTACCTTGGCTTAGAAACTTTTCTACGGGAGATACAGCTTCGCCCATGTCGTCCTCCTCAACTCCGACGTCACCCATGAGCTTCAGGTCTTTCAAGGGTAGCCCTGCTACACCATCTCCTATGGCTACTCCATCGAGTAGTAAAGTCAAGTAAGTTTGTATGGCTCGTGCAGCCTTTGGCCCAAGTGGACATAGCGATCTTATTGTCTGTCGGACTGTCACTTCGTCCAGGTTTTGCTAGTTTGGGTACTTCCGTTAAGCTAAGACGATGAGCTTCCACGCATATAAAGGACAAGACAAAATGCTTAAAGGACCCCTCGCACTATTTACTCTTCAACTTACATTATTTTAAAATATTTGAATACTTTAAAACTAAGCTGTGCTTTCAGCAAATAACCCCCGGTTTTTGTTGTTTTAAGCCTTTTCCGAGATCCGTTGACTTGTAGCGAAAACAGGAAACAATACATAACCGCGGTTTTTCTGATGGAAAAACTTCTCACAGACAACCGTTGACAGCGTGATACACATCGAAGGTAGCAAAACATGGTAAGTGATAAAATCAGCGTGGTTTTGTTAGAGGGGTTAGAATGTACCGTACGAAATTGGGGTCTCTGGGTTTAGAAATATATGGAGTGATTATGGAAGTAGGTTGCGTTAGTATTATAGGTTAGACAGGTCCTTTAAGGAAACCTTCCTACCTCGGATTCGGTCATTGGGGGAGGGAGGAAAGGAGAATCCGGTATCGTGTGGCCCACGTGAGTTGCAAACGGGTCATTCAGTTTGAGTGAAAGTAGGAGCAGTTGTCCTAGACGGGTCATTTATGTGGTCGAACCGCGTCCGACTACCTTCGGTAGGCTCAGAGGTGGGTCCTTCCCGGGGAAAATAATCTCAAAATAGTAGGATGAGGTTGGGCGAACAGAGTGGATGCTACTGAGTAGTGAGTACTACTGGTTAAGATTAGCCGAGTGTAAGTCACATTAAATTAAAGTACTCTGGACTACTGCATATCAATACATGTAACTTTTTCGTACAACTACACAGGCTACAAATTTTTCATCGGGTTGGTTGTTTCTGGCACGACAAAGGACCAGACGAATGAAACTTGGATGAAACTTGGGTGTTATTCAGTTCACATGACATTGATTTGCCACGTTGGGGTCTCGGCCGGATCTGACCTCGGTAGGGGGAGGGGCCAGACGTTTCCCGGAAATACTCAGATTTGAGTGAAACTTTATGGGTTGTAACTTGTAAGATCAGATGCTATAGATATGCCATTTATTCGTCGACTTCGAGCTTTACTAAGCTACGGTGGGGGCCAAATTGTGTGGCACATACAGGGAGAAAAGTGGTGGAGTTCCTTCGGCAAGAACACCCTCAACGCTGGAATATTATGTAGTAAGCGATATCTAATTCTGTATCTTTTGTTCAGTTGTCGTAACTGGTCTAGTCAAACTACCGCATTACCTGTCCGCCAGAGTCCACGAGCTTCACCGGAACCCAATGGTCAGGTGCACTACCATGTTCTCTCCGAATCTGTGCTAATTCGTCCGCCCACTCCTAAGGTTGGAGAGGAAAAGGTAAGTCTAGTCTCTTCGGTAACTTTATATTAGAGCTTAGCTTCAATACATATTCCTTCAGCCCAAGCCGACTGCGAATCATATTTTATGGAGCAAAGCGGATACGTCAGCTGAATTTTATTGGAGCTATGTTTCGGTCCTTCTTGGCAAAGGTCCTCTTGAGGCTCAAAACCGCTCAAGTTGGAAGAACGAACTTGTGGGAAACAATACAAGTTCGTGTTTCCCACAAGTTCATTTTTGGGATCCCAAACGTAAGTGGAAGGATACCTATGACATCGGAAAAGTTGTCCGTCTGTCCGTACGTCCGTCTGTTCGTCCGTCCGTCCGTCCGTCTGTCTGTAAGCACGATAACTCTCGAAGGGAATGAGATATTTTGATGAAACTTGGTGCGAGGATTCGTTGGATCGTCGGACCAGTCGAGTTTGTAGATGGGCTTTGTAGCCCTACATTTAGGGATGGGGGAGGGGGTTCAAACTAAGGGGCAAACAAAATATTTTTAAACAGCTAATGTGATAGTCGATTATGGAGTAACAAGACACGCAGAACACGATGCCATAACCGGAAAGTTTGTTAAAAGTAAAAGTTTTATTTGAAGTAGATTAGATGTTCGATTTAGGGGTAGGATGACATGCTAAAGATGATGGTCAAAACCATTTTCTCGACGGACAAGTAGTTAGCCCGGAATCCGGCCCAAACCGGAAAGTTTGTTAAATTTAAAGTTTTATTTGGAGTAGATTAGGTGTTCGATTTAGGGGAAGAAGACATGCTGAACACTTACTTGAAAATAATTTTCCACCCGGACATGTAGTTCTCCCGGAATCCGGCCAAAACCGGAAAATTGTTAGAAGTTTAAGTTTTATTTCTAGTTGATTAGATAAGCGATTTAGGGTAAGAAGAGATGCCGAATTCGTGTGTGACAATCATATTTTACCTGGACATATAGTTCGACCGGAATCCGGCTGGAGTCGGAAAATTTGTTATAAGTTAAATTTTTATTTGAAGTTCATTAGATATTCATTATTGGGGAAAGAAGATACCCTGAGTTCGTTTTTGAGCTTTCTTTTTTTCGCCGGACAAGTAGTTCTGGAGTTCGGCCGAAACCAGGAAATTTGCAGAAGGGCAGGAAGTTTTCGTCGAAACGGATATGACTTATAGGGGTAAACACACATGCTGAATCTATATCTGAACTTGGTTTTCTCAGATGACTAGCTATTTTGCCTTAATCTGTTTCTGAATTTTAATTGTAAAAGTGATCAAGGAGTCTGGCGATGACTGGATCTGGCTAAGACAAAACCCAGTTGCCTGGATCAGATATTGAGTTTTTGGGATCCCATCGAAACTTATGGTCTTGTTTTGGTTGGGGACGTTTCGCCCGAGGACATTTCCTTTGAAGACGTTTTGCCAGAATACATTTCGTCTGAAGACGTTTCGCAGACAACCCCTTCCTTTATAGGTTGTTTGTTGCGGAGTCTGTGTAGCTACGATTCTAACATCCTTTTTGAGAACATAGTTGAAAACTGTATGAAGAGTAAGCGATGACTAATGATAATCACCAAATAAATAGTTGTAATATTTCTTGAACAGGTATGTAATGCATATCATCCTATGACCCACGGTCATTTGTGTTACGATCTTCTTAACGCAGACAGTTAGTGGTAGATGTTCTTTCAGCCCAAGCTGACTGCGAATCATTTTTGACGGGGCAAAACGGATAAGTCAGCTACATTTATTCGAGCAATATTTCGGCCCTTCTTGGCAAGGGTCCTCTTCAGGCTCAAGCTGGAAAATAAACTTGTGGAAAAACAATTGAAGATTCTTCCTTATATATCTGCTTTTGTGAACTTCTTCTCTGAAAGTTGGATGGAATTAAAGCTGGTGCTGTGATTTGATTCTGGACTCGGCTACTATTTTTGTTGTTCGATTGGGTCGTCGAAAGGGTAGAGATTCTTCTGCATTTTGGTTTTAGAGTTACCTGTCTGTTCTTCTTCTTCTTTCCAGCTAAGATGGATACTTGTTGGTGGCGTGTATGGGCGATTAGTTCCGTACTTCGGTGATAGATGTTCTTTCAGCCCAAGCTGACCTCGAATCATATTTGACGGGGAAAAACGGATAAGTCAGCTACATTTTATTCGAGCTATATTTCGGCCCTTCTTGGCAAGGGTCGTCTTCAGGCTCAAGCCGCTCAAGCTGGAAAATAATCTTTAGTTATTTCTCCACAAGTTTATTTTCCAGCTTCAGCGGCTTGAGCCTGAAGAGGACCCTTAGAAGGGCCGAAATATAGCTCGAATAATATGTAGCTGACTTATCCGTTTTGCCCCGTCAAATACAGTTAGTGGTATATAAGAATTCAGATCACACTCCAGAGAGGATGATATGAAGTCAACTATTCAAAAAGGTTATAAAAGTTAACACGCCTCGATCTCGGTTAATATCGGAATAACAACCTCGATGGCCAGTTCAAAATATCAACCTCGCTGCACTCGATAGATATTTTTCATAACCTACCTCGCCTTCGACTCGGATAGGTTATTTTCAATAACCGTCGCGTTATTATTTTCCAAAATCAACCTCGATGTCGGTAGTTAACCTCGAACAACAATCAAGGTTGTCATTTGGATATCAGCCGAGATGGAGGTGAGTTAACTATTATAACTTTCTCGAACATAAATCATCTCTGGAGGCTGACGTGACTTACATCATCCTCTCTGGAGGCTGATGTGACTTATATGATCCTCTCATATTTACCGCCAACTTTCTGTGTGAAGATTATCGTACTATAATTGACCGTGGGTCATAGGAGTATATGCGTTACATACCTGTTCGAAAATATTTATAATCCGATATTAACCTCGGTGGCAGGAGTTAACCTTTAATAACTTTTCTCAAACAGGTATGCAATGTATACCTTCTTATGTCCCACAGGAAGTTATGTTATGACAGTTACTTTTGTGAAGGTTGCTACGGCCTCGTATCATCCTCCAGAGAGGCTGATACGAAGCCGTTCAGCGTCCACCGATTTTCATCGTGCACTTTTCCTCAAATACTGAAAAGTAGAAGCTGAACTCCGAAAATAAATTAAAAACAAAACTTTCAGTACAAAAATATAAAAAAATACTTAAGAAATATATAAAAATATATACTTAAGAAATATATAAAAAGAAATATATAAGAAGTAAAATAAATGTTGAAAAATGACAGAAGATCTTACTCTTGTCCTAGCTCATACCTTGTCACAATCAAATTTCCACTGAAAATACAGCTGGTCAACTGAAACAACATCCTACTATCCAAAAAGGTAGTTAATGAGCACTTAAAACTGTCTTTGAGTGAGAAGAGATATATTATAATTTTCAAAGACCACGTGATACCCAGTGTTGCCACTTTTCCTGAAGGAACCTGTGACTTTTGGCTGCAAAACTTGTTACATTCTGGCGCCTACGAAATTGTGCCTTATTTACAACTATTAGCTAGAAATCTCGCTTTAGCATCTTTATGATCATATGCCTAAGCCTCATTTCTGTATTAACTCTGAAGATGCAATGAGCCGGTCGCAGAATCTCGGCTCACTTTTCGAAGAAGTCCAGAATATATGACAAATATCAAAATTCTGCGACCACTGGCAACATTGTCATCGTAAAGCACGTTTTCGCCTGATTTCAAATTTCTTGAGCGAAGCAATCAAATCTTCTGCAAAGCTGTCCCTATCAAATATGCTAAAAGCGTGTGAACATACTAAATCACAGTCGGAATGGATTTACACCCTGGTCACACTAGGCTCAAAAACGGCACAGATTTGAGGAACAGAGGGGAACCCGTCACTACGCCCACCCGTCACTACGCCCACCCGTCACTTCGCCTAAGAATTCCGTCAGTTCGCCCACTTTTTCCGACAGTTCACCTAAACGTCAGTTCGCCCAATTTTTCCGACAGTTCGCCTACCCGTCACTACGGCTACCCGTCACTACGCCCACCCGTCACTACGCCCACCCGTCACAACGCCCACCCGTCACAACGCCCACCCGTCACAACGCCCACCCGTCACTACGCCCACCCGTCACAACGCCCACCCGTCACTACGCCCACCCGTCACTACGCCCACCCGTCACTACGCCCACCCGTCAGTTCACCTTCCGTCAGTTTGCCTAAAAATCCGTCAGTTCGCCCAACTTTTCCGACAGTTCGCCCACCCGTCAGTTGGCCCAAATATCCGTCAGTTGACCCACCCGTCACTACGCCCACCCGTCAGTTCGCCTAAAAATCCGTCAGTTCACCCAACTTTTCCGACAGGTCGCTCACCCGTCATTTGGCCCAAATATCCGTCAGTTGACCCACCCGTCATTCCGCCTAAAAATCCGTCAGTTCGCCCAACTTTTCCGACAGTTCGCCCACACGTCATTTGGCCCAAATATCCGTCAGTTGGCCCACCCGTTGTCAGTTCGCCCACTGGACTGTCAATTCGACAGTTGGCCCAGGGGAATAATCAGAAGAAGCGAACCTTTTTTCGTTTAATTAGGGTCAATACGAAATGGTGCGACTGTTCTGTTTACTTAAAGAAAGGAAAAAGATTCTGTTCACGTTGGTCCGATCAAATAGGTTGTAACAAACGCTGTTGCTTGATAAAGAGATTTGCTAATTCTAACGGAAACTGAAAGGTTTTTACCACGATATGCGCAAACAGACTTATCAAGAGTTCAACATCCTAGGTAGACTCGGAACTGATTTGGCGAGGTGCAGCGCGAAGCGCTGCGCCGAGGGCGTCCAAGTCCCCAGCCACACTGACTAACCACACCCAAACCGCCTGGTGCAGTAACCACAATCGTAAATATAAAAAATTGTTATTCCCATATCATTTGTATTTTGTATAAATTCCAAAATAATTAGTTTTGTTACATTGGATAGTCAACCTTGCTGAAGAGAGATAATACATCTGTCGTAAGCAAAAAAGGTTTCCCTGGGTCGGATGTCAGGACCGAAACCAAAAAGGGAAACAGGTTAAATAGTTGTATCCAAATATGGTTTACGGGATTAATTTAAATTGCTTACCGAGTAAGCAATTAATAATGGGTAAATTTTCTGGGTATATACCATCGTTTATTATGTGGGTATATGATGGTCTTCATATGTACTTTAAGGAACACGCGTCGATGTTCATAGTATGTGGTCCTTACTGGTCATCATATGTGCTTTAAGGAGTGAAAATCCGTTTCTAGGCTTAATCTGGAGTCGTCAGGTAAATACTACAAAACGTAGCGGCACCATCCCAAGAAAAATATGCATGGGATCTCCAATAATTGTAATGGTTATAGCCTAGGTAAACCTCTGGTTTCGGTGCCTAACATCACGACCAGGGTCAATGGTAAAAAAGTGTTTCTTGGTCCGGAATTGCAAATTCCGATTTGTATAGGGATTACGGCGTCTTTTTAGCAGGATGGGTTCCTCCGTTAGGAACACTTAGGAGTTCGGTTAGGTTCCTCTCTCTGCTTCAAATGATTTCAGGGGGTGGGGTATCTTTTGGTAAAGTGGGGAATCCCTGAATTACGTTTTTCCAGCCGCACCTGAATACTTTTCTCACGTGTCCTTCAAAGGGGCGGGAATAGGGTAATACTAAGGAGAGCTTATTCTGCAGTTCTTTTGGTGACTTCGGTCTGCTTTTTGTTCTTCGGGTCTTACTGATCAAAGAGTGCGCGGGGTTATGCCCGAGTTTTCGGAAGAAGTCATATAACTTGTTAGCTTCCTCGTAATAGTGCACATCATTCGAGCATAACCGGTTAAACCGGTGTAGCTGCGAAATGAAAATTCCCTTGAAAGTATGTTGGGGGTGCTGACTGGTTGCTTGTACATAAGCAGGTGGAGCGCATTCCTTCCTGTACAAACATGTACGGAAACGGTCTTTATCTTTCTGGACTAAGACATCCAAAAATGCGATTTGTTCGTAGCGGGTTTTGACCGTAAATTTCAAATCATCATCAGAGAGGTCCGTAAAAAGGTTCCGGATGTCAGATTCTGAACGCTTTGACGCAAAACCAAAGCTGTCATCAATGTAAAACAGTAATGTGCCAAGACCTGTTGGTGGGTTGGCATAGAGTGGTTTCATTTTGTAGTGAAGGTAACAAATTGCAAACACAACACTAATCGAGATCCCCATACCGGTACCTTTTAGTTGTAGGTAATGATTGCCATCAAAAGTGAAAACTATTCGGCAAATAACTGCGGTCAGAATTTCCCGGTACAGCTCTGGTGGGGGGATTCGGAGGCTCAATACTGTAGAAAGGTATTCCTGATTCTCTCTATAGAAATCACAGAGGTAATCTATGCCTTCTGCGGTAGGGATCGAGGGGTAAAGGCTCACAATATCGGCAGAAAATAAGATATCGGCTTTAGATGCATCAAGGGTACGCTAGCGTTTCAGAAAATCTGTTGTGTCTTTTACCGCTTCTGGTATGAGTTTTAAAAGCGGGGTTGAAATGGAGGTAACGTAATCATCCAAGCATTTTTGCAATGAATTCGTGTTAGACAGGATAGGTCTGCCTTTAAAAGTGCCGTCTTCGTTCGGTGCTTTGTGGATTTTTGGTAGACCATATAAATATGGTACTTTTGCCCGCAACAGATGTGCATTAAAACCTTCAAAAAGTGCCGCTGGCACACAGCTTTCTTGAAGTAGGCTTAAATGTAGCTTTTGGCAGGTAGACCTTGTATCATCCAAGAATCGAGAGGCCTCGGTAGGGGTCAGTTGTTTATAGGTCAAGGGATCATTGAGCTGATTCGAGAACTCTTTTAAATAGTCAGACAGGGGCCACAACACTACCGCAGATCCCTTATCTGCCTTAGTTATTAGGCAGGGAAGAGAATGTAGGTGGCTTATTAACTCGGCGTCCTGCCACGGGCTATGAAAATGACGAATGGAATAGCCAAAATGAGCCAGGATTTTGTCCTGGTGTTTGGGCAGGATTTTGCTATAATCCAAACACGGTTTGCGATATTTTTTGTACAATTTAGACAAAGCTGGTCTAGGTGGCAAAATCTCCTGGGTATTTGCAGGCTTGTCTGAAGCGGTGGGGGAAGAGGGGTTAAACACTTTTCTGACAGAAGGAATCAAAGCATCCTTTAACTTTTGTACTATTGTTTTGGCTTTGTTCTACCATTGTAGAACAAAAAACCTAACCTAACGAAAAGACCTAACGGGGTTATGAAACTTGGTTTAAACGACTCGGCTTTCCTTTGTCAGGGCCGGATTTACGACTGAAGCTGGGTAGTGCCAAAATTAACAATTACAAAAAATTAAAAAAATCGGATTGTCTTAAAATAAAAATGAGCATCCGGGACCTCGATGACGCCAAAATAAAATAGTGATAGGACTTAGCAAAAGGCAGGAGAGGGGCGAATCTCACCTCCTTCGGGCCACCCCTTATTCCTACTGTGCTTTTCAGGGTTCGTGCGGCTCTGGAAATCAGGGAAAAGTCAGGGAATTTATTTTTGGTCAGGGAAATCAGGGAAAAGTCAGGTAAAATCGTGAAAAGTTCAGCTATACTTATGCATCAAGTTTTTTTTTACTGGAAGTTTCTTTTTCGTCGGTTCTCTGTCCAAAGTTTATGGGTTGATAACTCTGTTCTTTGAGCCGTCCCAGTTTGTGGAATGAGGAATCGCATTGTTAAAATCTCGTACAGTTTGAACGGCTTTAGGAAGCTGACGGAAGTTTTGTTCAGTTTTTATGGCACTTGCCTTCCGTCCAAGTGCCATAATCTGACCACTTTTCCGTCGGTCTGTCGGTTGGTCGGTCAGTCCGGTGTTTGCGAGTTAGGGTACCTCCAGATGTGCTAGGACGATGAAACTTGGCAGGCACATTAGGGACCCGTCCAAACTAACTTGGAAACAATCACTTGCTCGATCCGACCATCGTGGGGGGGGGAGGGAGAGGAGCCGGAATCCGCAATTTAGAGACATGCATAACTTTCGGACGGGTGATCGGATATTAGTGACTTGATATTTGGAGAGGCCTCGTATCTCATATGTACTATTTCAAGTTCGGACCGAATACGATGAATTTGGGGAGTAAAAGGGGGGCTGGCCGGAAATCATGTGACACGCTTAGAGTGGAGCGATTGGGATGAAACTTGGTGGGAGGAACAAGCACAAGCCCTAGGTACATCATTGACAGAGCCGGACAGGATTCGTGCACTGTGGGGGAGTTGGAGGGGGTTTCCGGAATTCCGATTATTCGGAGTTGAGTTACTTCCCGGAGGGCTAGGACTATGAAACTTGACAGGCAAGTCAGGGATCCGACCAGATTAACCTGGGAATATTCAACTTCCCCATCCGACCACCGTGGGGGGAGTGGAAGGAGGGGGAATCCGGATTGAGGAATGTATAACATTGGGACCGATGATCGGATCTTAACGAAACTTGATATTTGGAAAGAGCTCGTGCCTCGAATGACCCATTTAAAGCCGGATCCGATGAATGTGGGGGGGGGGACCGGAAATCTTGTGACACGCTTAGAGTCACCTAGGATGTTGAACTTTGGATAGGTCTGTTTGCGCGTGTCGTGGCAAAAACCTTTCAATTTCCGAAAAAATTAGCAACAACCTTTTTATCAAGCAACAAAGTTTGTTATAACCTATTTGAACAACTTTTTCTTTTCACTCATCTTCACCTGAACGGAATCTTTTTCCCCTTGTTTAAGTAAACAGAACAGTCGCACCCAAAGGCATTTCGTATCGACCCTAATTAAACGAAAAAAGGTTCGCTCCTTCTGATTATTCCCCTGGGATCGCACCCCTTCTTCATAGATGTTACTGATCCAGCAAAGTTGGGCCACCTGTCGGATTTTTGAATTGTGCGAAGTGACGCATTTAAAGGTTGGGTCAACTGACGGATTTTTGGGCCAAATGACGGGTGGGCAAAAAGTTGGAAAAGTTGGGCGAACTGACGGATTTTTAGGCGAAATGACGGGTGGGTCAACTGACGGATATTTGGGCCAACTGACGGGTGGACGAACTGTCGGAAAAGTTGGGCGAACTGACGGATTTTTAGGCGAAATGACGGGTGGGTCAACTGACGGATTTTTGGGCCAACTGACGGGTGGGCGAACTGTCGGGAAAGTTGGGCGAACTGACGGAATTTTAGGCGAAATGACGGGTGGGTCAGCTGACGGATTTTTGGGCCAAATGACGGGTGGGCGAACTGACGGTGGGTCAACTGACGGGTGGGTCAACTGACGGTGGGCGAACTGACGGGTGGGAGTAGTGACGGGTGGGTGAACTGACGGGTGGGCGTAGTGACGGGTGGTTGTAGTGACGGGTGGGCGTAGTGACGGGTGGGCGTAGTGACGGGTGGGCGTAGTGACGGGTGGGCGTAGTGACGGGTGGGCGTACTGACGTTGGGCGAATTGACGGGTGGGCGAACTGTCGGATTTTCGAAGTGGGCGAACTGACGGGTGGGCGAACTGACGGGTGGGGGTAGTGACAGCGACCCGAACAGAGTCTACTGTTTTGCGCAGATCCGCGAAATGTTGCGATGTCACCCGTGAGGATTTGAAACAACAATATTCAGAATCTGGGGAATTTTCTTGCAACCCCGCAAAGCTCTTTTTTCTTGGATCTAGTGTTCGACCGATACTTCGGTGCCGAATTCTGCGAAGAAAAAAGCCTAGTGTACTTTGACCAAGCTTTTAGGGAATACTTCATCAGTTAATAGAAACAAACACGACTTTCTGTTATAAAGCAAAGTTATAAATCAGATTGTAACTGTCGATACCTGTTCGAAAAAGTTATAATAGTTAACATACCGCCATCTCGGTTCATATCCGTATAACAACCTCGACGGCCATTTAAAAATATCAACCTCGCTGCGCTCGGATGATATTTTTCATAACCTGCCTCGCCTTCGGCTCGGACAGTTTATTTTCAATGGCCGTCTCGTTGTTATTTTCCAATACTAACCTCGATGTCTGAAGTTAACCCTTAATACTAATGAATAGTGTGACCCAGAACAGTAGCGTTGATGACTGAAATTTTTAGTATTCCCTCTTCTCTACTAATTTCGTGACTGTTTGCCTCGTCGGTCTTCCGATTCGAGGAACTCGAGAAAGAGACCACCAGATTTGTTAAAGCTTAGCTACTTCGCTCCTTGTTGTGTCACGTATCGGTAACGTTTCACCAAGTTCCCCTTAAATATCATGGAAGGTTTTCGGTGAACTTCCTTACTGGTTCCGTTCCATCGTCTGGCGTCGTCAAATAAAATAATTTGTGTTTTCTCCCCAGACGTCACCTCCTCCTGAGCCATGTGGCAGCAGCGTCGTTCAGTCCGTTATTAGACGGCTCAATCGACAAACCAACGGCAGGTTCTCCCCAAAGCGACACTCAGCTGATGCTGGCGGCATTTTGCTTTCCTCTGTCAGTGACGTAAAAGATGCGCCAGATGGTCACCCAGTCCCGGTAGGTTTGTTTTACATTCCGAGGGGGGGGGGGGGGGGAAGGGGGAGGGGGTTGGGGCAGGAATATTTAGCTTGTGTTGAATAATTGTGCATGTCCGCGCCGGATTGGGCTTTCAGATAAAACAATTTTGCAACGTGCAAACAGAACACTGCAACAAAGCAAGGTGCACACAGCTTATGTTGTTGCCATTCCTGTGGCCGTTCCTATGGCCGCGCTGGATTGGATTTTCAGCGAACACAGTTTTACTTTCGTCACGTGCACATATCTTCCCTTAACTTTTAGATTCGCAGTTTCGGATTATCAGTCAGTCAATCAAATATATTTCCAAATAGGTCAAAACTAGAAGAGAAATAAAATAATTACGAATTGAAGAAAAGCGAAACAAATTAACTACCAAACTTGAAAGATATGACCATAAGTAAATGATGGGATGAAACTGTAAAAAGCAGAAGAATTAGCAGGATACGGAGAAAACTGGTTGCTAGTGTTTCTCTCGGGCCGGCGCACCGACGACTGTGGGGAGGGGGAATAGACTCATCTGGGGACAACTCACCATCTTTACTCCACAATTTTTTGAAAGAGTATTTCTGCGGTCTGTTAATTTAGGAACGTTCAGTTTAATATGGAGTCCGGTACTTTCGGAAGTGGTGATTCAGATGTGTACATCTTTTTCCGGTGAAAATGAGGAACTCGGCTTCGAAAATATCTCAGTCCTATTGAAAGTATTTTTCCTGGGCAATGTCTCATAAACTCATTTTGGAAGTAGCTCCAACAGTATTATTTGTAATTTTCTGCAATTAGTTGCTGTAGAAAATAAACCCATGAACGAGATTAGTCTAACAAAAGGTCGTCTAACTTTTCTAGCTCCTTAAAGCAAAATGGGCACTAACTATGTTTTAATTTTTATCAAATGCTGCACCCATACACAGTTCTGACTACCACTAGAGAGCGCTTTCATAAATAAGCCGTTTTCTTGTTATCACTTGTCATTACCTCTTCGGCGTATTGGCAGAGACAATCTCAGAGCATGGTAGTGCAACGCGCGGAAATTCAAAAACTCTCGGCCCGAATGAACGAAAATCATTCATTTTGTAGAGCTGAGTGATGAGAGTGCTATGGCTGCTCAAATAAACCGTCTCTGTAGCTGATAGATTGCTCTGGTGTTATCTGATGAAACTTCTGTTGTTTGTAGTACCAAAGAAAAGTTTTGTTTTCTGGATGTAAAGTTAAAAAACTGCCAAAATTGTACAAAAATAACCGACTTACTTGCAGCCAATTCCAGAGCTTACAAGGAATTCTCAGTTAAGACCATTAATATGATTATTTGTCAACAATACAAATAATCCTTACTATCTAATAACAGCGAATGGATAAGAAAAAAGAAACTCCGCTTATATTTATGGAATATAGTAAATTGGAGTATGGCAGTCAGCTATTAACACCGTAACGATATATTAGCGAAAATAAGTTGTCTAGGAATCTGCTGATTTCTGATGTAACATTGTATTCTAGGGGGTGGTAATGTGACATCATGATTGTTTGATCCGCTGATGGAACTTTAAACGTCTCGTTTCAGACTTTGGACGGGGAGAGATATCTTAGAAGCAGTGAAAATTTAAAGTCATCAAAATGCGCTCAATCAATCAATCATTTATCTTTGGCAGTGCAAAACGGACAAGTCAGCTGAATATTATGACAGCTATATTTCGGCCCTTCTCGGCAAGGGTCCTAATCAAGCTAAAAAACCGCTGAAGTTTGAAAAAAGAACCTGTGGAAAAATATGATTCGCTGTCAGCTTGGACTGAAGGAGAAATCATTCATCATAAAAACCGTAGCCGGACGCGGTGTTCTCATGTCTTACGAAAGACGGGATGAAGCTCTTTTCGCTTCAAACCCCTCCCATGATCTCCTGCAACCGTGATTAGATGTGTAGTCCCGGAATTCCTTTCACCATGCTGTATTCCGCGACTGTTTTCATTTCTTGGGACCGCTTCCTTACAAATGACAGTTAGGTCTCCGGACTGTTTTCTGGCCGTTTCTTGCCCTTTTCTGATCCAGTTATTAGTTTAACATGTGGATGCTGTAGTACGAATAGTCCCGGAATCTTGCAAAGTGTTCACTTGCTGTATTCTGAGTCTTGTTTTCTTCTATGGGAACCGCTTCCTTAAATGACAGCTCGATCGCAGTACTTTTCCGTCGATTTCCCGTACGGATTGTTAAGTGATTATATGTCATGATTTATTGACGGCTAAATCATGATTTAAAAAGTCATGACTAGTCGAAATAACAACTAGAAAAATCATGAATAACATATTCATGATTGTGAACAACATAATCATGACTTTAATGCGGTTTTATTCACAAAAATCATGGTTTTTGTAATGACGTATGTCATGACTTTCTTGGTGATCTGGTTTTTCTTTATAATCATGACATTTCGAAAATCAACAAAATAACTTAATAAAGTCAGGAATCTTGAATCATGACTTACGTTGCAATGCTTTATGACATAGGTCGTGATTCTTAATAACATGACATATGTCATGATTCTTAATAAATGAAAGTAATGATTTCTTGGTGATCTGATTTGTCTTTTTAAATCATGACATTTGGAAAATCTGCAAATTAATAATAATCTTAATAATGAAAATCAGGACTATTGAAAGTCATGATTTTAATTTTCGAAATCATCATGTGGTGAAAACTGTCATGACAAAAATCATGCAGGTCACAGTCTGGTCAAATTAGTTTAACCGCACGTATTCATCTGCTTTTGTGCACAATTGCAGATGTATTATGTTGATTTCGAGATAACATCCTTCTATTCTTTTGTAGGAAGGAAAGCAACACATAGTGTACATTTTGCTGCGCCTGGCTGCGAACGTTTTGCTGCGCTTGCATGGCCTCGATAGCTTTATCGCCATCATGCTTGTTTGCTATGTTGTGGTGACAAAGCCTGCTTTGCTGTTATTTCTTTATAGTAAAACCCAACAACTCGGGTCTGTTTCAGTTCTCGCATGCTTCTTGTAGTAGGTGATATATGTGGGCCTGTACGTGGTGAAGGAAAAAGTATGCACATTTCTTATCATAGATGGACAAAAACACTGCATGCAGTTGATTCTTGTCAACTCAATCTGCTGTTGAAGGTTGGTCTTGCGAGCGGTCGGGTGATGTATGTCTGTGAGCTCGGCAACGTAGTTAACTAAAACTTAATGGAGTTTTGGTGGGACGCAAGTAAATGACCAGCTTGTCAATAAACCTCTCAGTTACCGTAGCCGAAAAGTAACGTAAAACTAATTACCTATTTTGCCAGATTCCCGTCGAACTATTTGTCCAGTGAAAAAATAATTATCATATTCGGATTCAGCACGTTTGTTAACCACTATATCGACTATCTTCTTACAAATATTTTGTTGGCCTATTGAGTGCCATTTGCATCCCCACCCCCAAATATGAAGCTACAGAGCCCATCTACGAACTCTGCCTGTCCTATGACCCAAAGAACCTTCATACCAAGTTTTAACAAAATATCTTTTCATTTCGAGAGTGACCCTGCTGTTATCGTGCTTACAGCCGAACGAAACAAAACCAGGGAATGAACAAATATCAAGACCAAAGGTTTCGATAAGATCCCAAAACTTTAAGATCAGGTTCAGACAATTGGGGCCTTTAGATATCCGATCTTCGAGATGTAGTCTTGTGACCGGGGAAATCATAACAAATCGTAACTACTTATTACGAAAGTTGCGATTCAGTCTTTATGATTTAAAAAATCACAAAAAGATCATTTGACGAGGCTTATGATTTTGATTAATCATTAATAGGTCATTTCGATGATGAATGAAGCCGTCGTGATTTTAAAAATCATGAAAGATCATGGCAGTAGAAATTTTGTGATCTGGGAAATCATGAAAAATCATAGCCGCGATTTTGAAAGTTCTGAATCAGTTTTTAAAACCTACAGCTTAGCTAACCCAAGCCGTTTGTGATCTAGACAATCATAAAAGATCATAGCGCCTGAAATTTTCAAATTTCGTGAAATTTTGATGACATAAGTCATGACAAAGTTATGACTTTCATTCATTAAGAATCACGACCTATGTCATGACAAAAATGATGGATTTTTGTCAAAAATAAAAAATCATGGATTTTTGTCATAAAGCATTGCAACGTAAGTCATAATCCAACATTCCTGACTTTATTAAGTTATTTTGTTGATTTTCGAAATGTCATGATTAAAAAAGAAAAACCAGATCACCAAGAATTCATGAATCTTATTTATTAGGAATCATGACATATGTCATTACAAAATTATTATTGTCATAAAATATCCCAACGTAAATCATGAAAAATCATAAAAACAAATTCTGATACTCTGATACGGTTTTTACGATGTTCAGAGTCGTAAAAAGATAAGATTGGAACAAATTTGCATATACGGATTCAGCATGTCTCCTTACCCCTGTTTCAAACCTCTAATCAACTTCAAGTAAAACATGAACTTTTAACAAATTTTCCGGTAATTTTGCCGGATTCCGGGCGAACTATTATTCTGGAGAGAAAATAACTATCATCTTCGGATTCAGCATGATTGCTTAACCCCAAATTGACTATCTCATTAGCTTTTAGAAAATAGTTTGATGGCCCCGCAGTTTTAACCCCCTCCCCCGCCCCAAATCGTAGCCCATCTATGAACTTGACCTGTTCTTTGACCCAAAAAATTCCCAGACAAAGTGTGAACATTATCTCGTTTAAACAATCTCAATTGTTTCCGTTAAAATTAAATGTCCATGCTGTCCTGGCAGACACGAGGATAATCTAATTTTTCAGCGTCCAAAAATACTCAAATTATATGCCTTTTCTGTGTTTTGAAGCTGCATGTGGATTACAGCAAGAATCCGAGCTCAGGTAACAATGGAAACAAATATAGGTTTAACTAGAAATACTTAAGCAAAATTTATGTATGTAAAAATTAGTATGTAAACAGCTTCAATCTAGTATGTAATATATTTGTGGGTGCCTTTTAAACCAGGTTTTTCTCAAGGAAGATTTCCCTTGAAATTTGCAAACTGGGAATTTCTCTTCATATGTTTTTCTCTTCTTACTTGTTTGTCGATACCCATGTTCTTGTTTGACGATGGCCATGTTATTGCATAGTGATAAATGGAAAGAACAAAGATTATTATTATAATAGCCGCTTACCTCTTTTGACCGTTCTCGTGGCGGTTAGATCTTTGGAGCAACTCGCGTATTTCGTGAACGGCTTGCCGTAGGGCTATGAAAAAGTTGCACTATGTGTCACCCTTTTGAATCTAATTATTACTTTAGGGAACGCCGATTTCGTCGCTGTCACGCATCAAAATCTATTTTCAACCGATCTCGACGATTTTTATGTCGAATAACATCTTTCTTTACAGAGGATAGAAGAAAAAAAGAAAACTTAATTGTGTGAAAAATTTGTAGTATGTGCAGGAGCTTAGATTCATAGCCCTATAGTATCAACAACTCATTTTAAAAAAATCGCTTGTCCTCCTTATTTATGACAGCGATAAATGCAAAGCGAGAAAAGCGCAAATTGATAATTTCATCTTCCTAGACTGAAACGATTCGGAAAGCTGTTAAAGGTCATCGTCGCGTAATGTCAACGGGGAATGTTGAAACCACTTCAGCCGGTCCTCATCCTCAGAGCGATGTCCCGCCCACTTATGGGTCGCAAGCAAGGCCCTCTCAGAACGGAGGATCCCGCCCAAGACCTCACTCGATGTATGAGGGTGGTAAGTAAAGGCTTCCTTTTCTTTGGGGGGGGGGGAGGGATTTAGCGTGACTTCAGAAAATTTAAAAGCACTTCAGTTTTGATAAGTCGGTGTTCGGGTGGTGCAGTGGTATCCCAAGCAGATTTGCCCAGTTTATAAATTTTTACGCCTCTGTTCATCGAAATTTTAAGTCTTGGTTTGTCTTTGGATCACCAGTAATTTTTTTTGTATTTATTTCAACGAATAACATTTTTCTTTATTGGGTTTTAAGCACTGAAATTCGAAACAAACAAAAGACTGGTTCTTCGTTACTGGACTGAAACCGTGATTCTTTGTTACCGTCGGTTAGACATCACTCACGATAGCTAAGCGCCAAATTTTAAGCAGTGGAAGTCCGCTCTCCTGCTTCTACTTTCTTGGTATTGGAAAAAAAATAAGCTGACTGAACCTGTTGTACTCTTTCATTTTTGGTTTCCGTGTCAGACACTGATTCTCTTGGCGGTCTTTTTAGACAAGACACATTAGTTTGTTTGTTTGTTCTGTCAGATATTTATCATGCGGCACAATTTGTGGCGCGACGCCATTAGTATTGCCGCGTGTGGACAGTGCCCTTCAGTATAGTCCGCAGCGTGTTGATAAATATCGGTAGGGAAAGTTGAGACCCGCACCAAGATCTTTCCATGGCATGTTATGTCGTTGGCACGTGCGTCATTCGGAGCATGCCACGTGTGGACAGTCCCAACGATGGCTCATCCGTCAATGACAGTCGTCAATAGAGGTTGAGTTCTCCCATTCCTCCGTCCTTTCTGCTAATTGGTAGAGGTTTTTGGTAGAGAGGAGCCTGACTCCTATTGAGATTGGTCAACTCATGTCCGAGTTGCCAATCTCATTTATTCGCAGGCCTGGGCAGAAAGGACGTAGTGCTAGGTTCGAAAACGACCAAAAGACCAGCGAGGAGTAAGCGCGTGGTTCCAAATTGGGAAAATGAACCAAGGCCTTGGAAGATAGGTGACAGAAAACGCTAATAGTGATGGTTCTGCCGGAGATCTCAGCATATTCTCTTGGCGTTTGATGCATCGCGGGCTTCATACGGATCTTACCGATTTGTGTCGTCCACAATGTCTCATAAGCGCGAAAAGTCATTTTGCCTCCTGTGTTCGTTCAGATAGTTACGTTGGCACAGGTGGAGCTTCATTCCTTAGGATTATTTATGTTAGTGGTGGACTTGCTTCTCTGCCTGATATTCATGGTTTTTGGTATGCCAAAACATTCAGTTGTGTTTTTGCAGATACCATGGTATCTGATACCACGGTCTAGAATTGTTTTTGCAGTTACCGCAGTTACTGAGAATCAGGCTAGTTACCGGTATCTGATATTGAGATACCACGGTCCCGACAGTAGTAACTGACAAAAATCGTCTCACTTTCATCATCAACAACAAAAGAACGTAGGTTTTGCCAGATTAGTGAGGAAGAAGTTTGGCACTTGTAATGTTTGTGGATATAAGTATTTGTTTTGGGGTCACTTCTCAAAACACAAATTCGGCAATTGTCGTTTTTGCAAAGTAACCGCAATATCGGATACTTTGCATACCATTGTAACTGTAAAAACGAGGAAATGTATATTCGGTTACCTTGGTATCAGATAACATGGTATATGCAAACACGCAAATATCTGTGACGGAATACCTCTGAAGTTTCGTCCTTCTCTCCGTATGATAGCACGATAACTCGAGAAGCGATTGAGATTGTTGTCCCAGTTGGTGTGAGGATCCTTTGGGTTTTCGTAGATAGACCGTGTAGCCTTATAAGCTCTATATCACTAAGTCCAAAATACACCAGTGAAACTCGAGAAGAAAGAGAAGGTGATCCAAACGAATGCTCAAAGTTGATTCGAATCCTCAAACAAAAATGTTTGCTGCGGACAGGTGCGGTAATGTTTCTGGCTCTTTACTAGGGACACGGCGACTCTTCATGGGCACGAACAGTTAGTTATCAAGAGTATTTTGGGGTGCGGTAGGCTCAGTTTAAATTTTCCTCACCAATCACACGTTAATATTTGCACAAATCTGGCAGAGGGCAGTGCGTGAAAAAGCCGGAACTGAACTAACGGAAGAAAGAGGGCATATTTTGTCATTCGACAATGACACTCTGATATAAGGAAAAGCTACAGGTTCCAGGAAATAGCGAATGGAGTTCGTAGTAAGCAAAAACAGCGCATTTTGAGACCGTCTTAAACGCATGCCAACGATGTCTTCATGTCCCTCAAGGTCGATGTCTTTCACTTAGATATTCACATCCTGGTCTGCAGAACCGTTGGGAGACTGTGGTACGCAGTGATATGAATGTGCTTGAGGTCCAGTGAGGACAGCTTGTGACGAATGGATCCAGGAATCCACTGTGGTTGTTTATTTTACGATTGTCCCGGCCGTGTGACAGATATATATTCCCCAAGGAATTTCAAAAACTTGTGTAATATTTGAACCAGGTCCAGCGGTTCCTACTCAGGGATGATGACTTTTCGTTGATGATGTATGTAGGCTATATTTAAAGTGTAACAGAAAAGGCAGCTTATTTTTACATTTGATATTTGAATACACTGAAATATTCTGACCCAACTAAGGGATTTTGTAATTTTTCACCCGAGCCTTCGCCGAAAGCTTCAAGGTCCATCCATAATTATATTATAAGTATTATATTTCATTTTGGAAGACTTGGTATCAGGTCTACCTTCCGTTTTGGACTTATTTTATTTTGCTTGTTTTTCCCACTTTTTAACCACCGCGCTCTCCGTTTTTTAATATTTTGCGTCCAGCCGCCACATCGGAGAGTGGAAAGGCTGGAGATGGTTGACAAGTGCTAACAGGAAAATCGTTGATGTCACGTGAAAAGTAACGGTATTTCGAAAATCAGTATTTCTGCGCCATTTCATTATGGAAAAATCATTTCTAGTACAAGTTGTGCTTTAACATTTGCACTCACCTAAAAAGGGTAATCCAGCTTTGTCCGGTCGGACGTTTACTATTGCAATTCTTGATTCCGACTGATATATGAAATGAATAAAGAACGGTGTGCCAGATTGCGGCGACAGAAAAGAAGAATGGTTGTTTTACAACAGTACCGTCAGTAAGAGAATTAGCAGCTCCTTACAGAACCGTAAAGCCTGTCGCGTTCAGAGATTCTAGCTCTTCCTCGTGTCGCTCTAAAAACTGTGTGGCATTTCTGACTCACTTTTAGATCTCTTAGAATGTGTTCCGGGAAGTATTTAGTTTTTTTTACAATAAAAGTGTACAGTAGAGGTATGTGAATGTTACTTGTGGCGGTTGTTTAACTTTGGACGATGTGTTTTTTTGTTTTTCTAAGAGGCATTAATTAATTACTTTGACCAGCCGTTATTTGACATTCATTATGGTATATGGGTGAAAAATTAAACCCTCAGAATTTAATTAGTGACAAAAGTAGCATAACTCTGCCGTAATTTCGTAAACTGAGATTGTTAGTAGCAGCAGTTTCTGTAAAAAAAAAACGACGCCAACGTAGCATACCTCAGCTGGAAATTAGTAAACTACCCTTGTAAAAAAGACTGTTAGTATCAGTAATGAAAAAGAAAAGTAAAAAAAAAATAATTAGACCAAGGGTCGTGAGTCAGATTTGTCTTTGGTCTGTTCTTAAGTTTGTGAGAAGTCGGAGAACTCCGAACATCCTAAGACTACTTTTGTTTCCTATTCTCTAAATTATTGTTCTACCATCCACCATTTTTATTCTGCCTTATTCTAGCTTCTACCATTCTTATTCCCTAAACTTCAAGCATCGTACGCTGTTTGTCATCGAGCCTACACTGCCAGAAGTTTTAAACGACAACACATTCTATCTTCGTGTTAAAATTTTTTAGATCTTTTATCACCATATTAAGTTATGCGTTTTCGCGAACTTAACACTTAAAATGGTGACAAAATAAACTCGTTTTTCATGTAAATGTGTAGTAATCGAACTGATCAGAGTTAAAGAATCCCATCAATAATGCACTCGAGACTATTGATGAATTCAGCATCTTCGGTAAGGCTGTTCCAAGCAAGGGGGGGGTTAGGGGGTTGACCCCCCCCCCGAAACATACAAAAATAATAATTTTTATAGGCTTTTCCCCCTGATCTATGTGTTTTTTGTACTTTTTTGTCCGACCAGCAGAACCCCCCCCCCCCCCCCCCCGAAAGGCAACCCCCCCCCCCCCCCCCCCCCCCCCCGAAATAAATTCCTGGATACGGGCCTGGTTCCAAGGATCAACAATTCTGTTACAAAAGCTTCATTTATAAACGTCCTTGTTGAATCTTGGTTTTTCAAGCTTTTACTCGTGCCACCGATAATGACGGTTAATTATGAATCTTAATTAATCAGTCACTTCAAAGTTGTCATAAACACAAGGACTGATTGTTTGAAGATAATTGTATCAAACTTCTGCCAGTGTCGTTTCAGGAGTAGGAAAAAGGCATTATGTAGCGCCTTAGTCTAATTTTATCCCTGGTAAACCTCAGGTAAAATAGAACAAGACCAAAGGTTTCGATGGGATCCCAAAAATTGTATATTTGATCCAGACAATCGGGTCTGATAGAGGTCCAGTCTTCGCCAGACTCTTTGAGAAACAGATTAAGGCATATGGCAATAATCTGAGAACATCAAGCTCAGATATGGATTCACCATGTGTGTTTACCCCTATAGCCTGCGTCATATTTACTTTGGCGGAAGTTCGTGCCTTAGATCTGCCAAATTTCCGGTTTCAGCCGGATTCCGGGCGAACTACTTGTCTTGACAAAATTTAAGTTCAAAAACGGAATTAGCATATCTCCTTATCCCCAAGTCGACCCTCTAATCAACTTCAGATAAAACTTCAACTTTTAACAAATTTTCCGATTTCGGCCGGATTTGCGGCGAACTATGTGTCCCTGTAGAAAATGATTGTCATAAACGAATTCAGCATGTCTTTTTGCCCGTAAATTGAACACCTAACGAAATTCATATAAAACTTTTACTTTCAGCAAATTTTCCGGTTTTAGCCGGATTCCGGGCGAGCTACTTGTCCGACAAGAAAATCAGTCTCATATTCGGATTCAGCATGTTTCCTTATCCTGAAATCGAACCTCTAATCAACTTCAGATTAAACTTTTATTTTTGACAAATTTTCTGGTTCTGGCCGGATTCCCAGTGATCTATTGTCCGACAAGAAAACCATTTTCATATTCGGATTCAGCATGTCTTCTTTCCCTGAAGTCGGACATCTAATCAACTTCAGATAAAACGTTTACTTTAAGCAAACTTTCCGGTTTTGGCCGGATTCTGGGTGAACTACTTGTGCGGCGAGAAAATGATTTTCATATTTGTGTTCAGCATGTCGTCTTACCCCTGAATCGATTATCTCATCAGCTTTTAAAAATTAATTTTGTCGCACCTTAATTTGAAACCCTTCCCCCTCCCTAAATATACAGCTCTCGGCCTATCTACGAACTTGACCTTTCCCCTTGACGTGAAGAACACTCACACCAAGTTTCATCAAAATATGTCATTCCCTTCGAGAGTTATCGTGCTGACAGACGGACAACTTTTGCGATGTCATAGGTATCCCTCCACTTACGTTTTGGGATCCCAAAAACGAGATTTTCGGGTTTTTTTCTTGATCAGCTAGTTACCCCTCCAAGATGATGTGCGAGGGATAAATACAATTTCGGATATTTCGGTTGTATTTCCGGCAAACCGTCCTCAGCGAAAAAACAAAACTAAATCATAAAATCCACCACAATAACAACAGGAAAACGATGCGGAACCAGCAAACAATAAGATGGAACGTAACTAAAAAACAGAAGAACGATGCAACTGAACAACATGCAGATACAAGTAAAATAGCGAAAGATAAAATGTGCCTGTTCAAAGTGTATATGTACAAATCTGTGATTATTTACAATTCTGAATTCTGTGTATATTTACAATTTACCATCCATCTGGGAAAGCACAGACGCTTTTAGGATATGGAGCCACTCTACCGCGATTGGTTGACATTCGAATGACTTCCAGACTGCCTTGTTGCCGTGCCATTAAAACATTAATAAGTTGTTTGTTTAATTTTTTTTTCTGTTCTTCGCCAGCGAATTCGTTTGTTTGCATTGGCCTTGCCTTTCGTCAAAAGATGGCGCTCGGATTTGGAACCGATTTCCGGGCGGATCACTTTTTCCACTGACTGACTATGACGCGGTTGTGACAAATCGGTCAGTTGATTGAAAGGTGTTTTGAAGTCCCTAGTTTAGCCGCTTGGAATATATGAGAGAGAGAGAGAGATAATTTATTTATAAAAGGTAACTTTCACAGCGCATGCGCCGAATTTGACCTTTACGTCACATAATCAGATCATAATAATGCAGTTCATAAAATATGCCATTGGCCTCTACAAAACTCATCCTAAACAATGCCCCAAGTAAACTCTTCGGGCATGCAAATTAAAAGAATGCACTGCAGCCAATAATTTATTCCAGTCTACCAAAAAAATGTAATTTTGAATAGTATGTACCAAACGTATTAAAGGTTGAGTTCCGACATCGAGGTTGATATCGGAATATATATATATTTAGTCAGTCAGTTCATCATTGCAACAATAATCATAATGCAGTTAATAAAATATGCCATTGGCCTCTACAAAACTCATCCTAAACAATGCCCCAAGTAAACTCTTGGGGCATGCAAATTAAAAGAATGCACTGCAGCCAATAATTTATTCCAGTCTACCAAAAAAATGTAATTTTGAATAGTATGTACCAAACGTATTAAAGGTTGGGTTCCGACATCGAGGTTGATATCGGAATATATATATATTTAGTCAGTCAGTTCATCGTTGCAACAATAATCATAATACAGTTAATAAAATATGCCATTGGCCTCTACAAAACTCATCCTAAACAATGCCCCAAGTAAACTCTTCGGGCATGCAAATTAAAAGAATGCACTGCAGCCAATAATTTATTCCAGTCTACCAAAAAAATGTAATTTTGAATAGTATGTACCAAACGTATTAAAGGTTGGGTTCCGACATCGAGGTTGATATCGGAATATATATATATTTAGTCAGTCAGTTCATCATTGCAACAATAATCATAATACAGTTAATAAAATATGCCATTGGCCTCTACAAAACTCATCCTAAACAATGCCCCAAGTAAACTCTTGGGGCATGCAAATTAAAAGAATGCACTGCAGCCAATAATTTATTCCAGTCTACCAAAAAAATGTAATTTTGAATAGTATGTACCAAACGTATTAAAGGTTGGGTTCCGACATCGAGGTTGATATCGGAATATATATATATTTAGTCAGTCAGTTCATCATTGCAACAATAATCATAATACAGTTAATAAAATATGCCATTGGCCTCTACAAAACTCATCCTAAACAATGCCCCAAGTAAACTCTTCGGGCATGCAAATTAAAAGAATGCACTGCTGCCGATAATTTATTCCAGTCTACCAAAAAAATGTAATTTTGAATAGTATGTTCCAAACGTATTAAAGGTTGGGTTCCGACATCGAGGTTGATATCGGAATATATATATATTTAGTCAGTCAGTTCATCATTGCAACAATAATCATAATACAGTTAATAAAATATGCCATTGGCCTCTACAAAACTCATCCTAAACAATGCCCCAAGTAAACTCTTCGGGCATGCAAATTGAAAGAATGCACTGCAGCCAATAATTTATTCCAGTCTACCAAAAAAATATAATTTTTGAATAGTATGTACCAAACGTATTAAAGGTTGGGTTCCGACATCGAGGTTGATATCGGAATATATATATATTTAGTCAGTCAGTTCATCATTGCAACAATAATCATAATGCAGTTAATAAAATATGCCATTGGCCTCTACAAAACTCATCCTAAACAATGCCCCAAGTAAACTCTTCGGGCATGCAAATTAAAAGAATGCACTGCAGCCAATAATTTATTCCAGTCTACCAAAAAAATGTGATTTTGAATAGTATGTACCAAACGTTGGGCATACCTATTCCTTCAGCCTAAGCTGACTGCATCCGTTTTGTATTGTCAAAAATGTTGGGTATACCCTGTGTTTAAAATAGCTTATGCCAACGCCAGTTGACGTAGCCCTCTTCCCGATGAAAAATTTGTAGCCTGTGTAGTATATGACATAATAATAAAGAATAGTATCATTTAATGTACCTCACAGTGGCCCAATCTTCAGCAGTATTATCCAGTACCATCCTGTGTTGCTGTAGTAGCATCCAGTCTTGCTAATAGTAGCATGCAGTAGAATGCAGTAACACATAGAATGACATGACATAGAAACATGTAGAAGCATCAGTTCGCACTGGATGCTACTTTTTGGTACAACTTGATACTAGTATTTTAGATAAATTTTCATAGGATTCGTTTCGACGAGAAACAGGGAAAAACTTGTATAAGCGCTATTTTTGACCAATGAGTTCTCGGAGCAATACTCGAGATCCTCGTCTGCCTCGAAAAGAGACAAACCTGCAAATACAGTTCATGGCTGTGTCATTGAATGGGGGGGGGGGGGGGATAAAAGTCAAACGCTGGGTATACCCAGAGCTCGGAATAATCTACGTCAAAGTTGAACTTTATCCTTTTCAATCGCAGACATCGTGACGGATGACAAATTGGAGCATTATCATAAATAAGCTAGTCGGTATAAGACTATCCGTAACTTTTCACGATCCAAATACCATATAGACCACTGTACTAGTTACTGCGACACTACATCATTGTTTTATATTGTCAGTTGTGTCCGCTGTGTAAACACGTAGTTCTAGGTTACAGTGATTGATCACTGAGATGAATTTTCTTATCCTCAGATTCTTAGAGATGGAATAAAATGTGCACTAGTTTTCCCAAGTTTCCAGCCGCTCATGAAAATGACAGTGCTCTAGCAACCGATTCTTTCTTACAAGTCCCTCCCCGCGATAGACATGGAACCAAAAATTCTTCTCACCCTTAGTTACACCGGAAACGAATTATAGGTAGCCTACACCAAGTAGCAAAAGTTGCAAACCCGTCATCGCCAAAGATATTTATCGTCTAACAACCGACTAATACTTACAAGTCTCTGACATGTCTCGCAGTTGGGGTTCCACCTGTTTTTGTTTTGTTTCAGTGTCTACCAAAGTTCCTCTCTAAAACCGTGACAAAACCAAAGTGTTGCTCTCTTTATTAACAACAAGAGCTACGAGCTCATGTGGCACCTGTTACGAGTAGGTGATGCAAGAAAGTAGATGAGAATCGAGATGAGAATGTCACAAAATACCACCTTCAACCTCCCTAGGTTCGGACCTAGAAATAGGATATCTAGTTTCACTCGAGCCTGAGTATTTCTGGCATTGCGTCGGATCTTCTAGGGCATATTACTTTTCTACCTTTTAAGTTTAGTATCCACTCGTTTGATTCCTAAACGTGCCACACTATTTCCGGTACCCCCCCCCCCTCCAACTCCCCCTGCCACGGCCGAATCTAGTTCGGATACATAAACTAATCATCAAAAGCATCTTCCCTTACCGCCTATCAAGTTTCACTCGAATCTGAGCATTTTTCGGGAAACTGCTCGAGCACCGTGCTCGGATTCGGTCCGAAAACTAAACTATGTCATCTAGGGCATATGACTCATCATAACTCGCGATCAAAAGGGAAAACCTCCTCCAACTTCCCCCAAAGAGCCCCGGTAAGATCTGGTTCTATCAAGAACGTGTCTACAGGGCTATGCTTGTTTTTCTTACCAAATTCTATCCCAATCCCTCGACTCTCGTTTCACGAGATTTCTGGCGGCCCACTCCAACCCCTTCCCTCCCCACAAGTGTCGGATCCGGTCCGGACTTCACATGGAACATCTGAGACGATAGCTCTTTCCACTGGCCAAGTTTCATTCAAATCCGATCACCCGTTCAAAAGTTATGCATGCCACTAGATTCCGGATTCCCCATCCCTCCACGCTCCCCACGATGGTCGGATCGGGGAAACAACTATTCTCAAGGCAGTCTGTTCGGGTCCCTGATATGCCTACCAAATTTCTTCGTCCTAGTACCAAACTCGCGGGATCACCGAATTCCCCCCCCCCCCAACTCTCCCCACAGTGCCCAAATCCGGCCCGGTTATGTCAGCGATGTATCTAGGACTTGAGCAATTTCTTCCCACCAAGTTTCCTCCCAATCCCTCCACTCTAAGCGTTTCCAAAAATTTCCGGTTCTCCCTCCAGCCCCCCCCCCCCCCAGAGTCACCGGGTCCGGTCCGGATTTTAAATGGGTCGGCTGTGGCACAAGATCTCTCCAAATATCCAATTTTACTGCTATTCTATCACCCGTTTTAAAATTATAAATACCTCAGGATTCCGGATTCCCCCTCCCCCCACTCCCCCTACGATGGTCGGATCGGGGAAGTGACTATTTCCAGCTTAATCATTTAAGGTCCCTGAGATGCCTGCCAAGTTTCATTGTCCTAGCACATCCAGAAGTACGAACTAGCGGGACCACCGGAATTCTGCCCCCCCCCCCCCCCTTTGACCCCCCACAGTGCTCGAATCCAGTCCGGTTATGTCAACAATATATCTAGGACTTGTGCTTGTTCTACCCACCAAGTTTCATCCCAATCCGTCCACTCTAAGGGTTTTCCAAGATTTCCGGCCCCCCCCCCCCTCCAGCTCCCCTCAGAGTCGCCGGATCCGATCCGTATTTTAAGCGGGTCATCGGAAGTGCAAGGTCTTTCCAAATATCAAGTTTCACTAAGATCCGATCACCCGTTCAAAAGTTATAAATACCTCTAGATTTCGGATTCCCCCTCCCTCCACTCCCCCCACGATGCTCAAGTCGGTGAAGTGACTATTTTCAACTTAATCTTTCGGGGTCCCGGATATGCCTGCCAAGTTTCATCGTTCTATGTGGAAGTGCCTGAACTAGCAAAACCTAGACAGACCGACGGACGGACAGAAATTGCGATCGCTATATGGCACTTTGCCGAAGGGCAAGTGCCATAAAAAAAAAAACTAAGAAAATAAAATTACATTATAATATTTAAATTCAGTATCATATGTAAGGTCGGCCATGCAAGCTATATTAAATGAAACTGGTATATCTTTGGTTGGGGTCCATATTAGTTGCCGGCCATCGGTAACCCTCGCTTGCGCATTGGGTATTTTTTTTTTGGGGGATTTCGGGTTGATCTTGCCGAGTGTCGGTGGGTTTGTGGGGCGGGTTCCCGTCTGGTGATGAGTCATGGAATTATTAACATTTATTTATGTAATTAGTTATAGGTAAAATATGTTTGTTATATATTGTACCGGGTTTTTGTCAATCGACCTTGTGTCCCCGGCTTGACCCTATTTATTTTGATTTTATACAGAAGTGTAAATTAAACCTTGAACCTTGAACCTAGAAGGTTTCATGTCCATGTAGTAGGTGGCAGACATGTAGAATTTATTTGATTTTTATGTTGGTGTTCCTTCCCAAAGAGGATTTTGATAGAAATGTGACCAAAGGAATAAAAAAGTCAATGTTGGCAGCTGAACTGAAATTCTTGCCAACACTTCCCACATCTTATCTGACATATCGGTCGGAAAAATAGGACCTATGCTCTAAGGAAAATACAAGCACCACGCTTCCATAACACCATTCATCTTCTCTCCGAAAAGTCAACGGGTTGACAGGATTTTGACGTGAGACTCAAATATGACAAGCCAGGAATGCGGCTTAGATCCTGGTTCTTGTACTGAAGTGGAGAAATAAACCAGTTTACAAGATGAGGCCTAGCTGGTTCCGCTTTGGAGTTCTTTTGCAATTTGTTTGACAAGGTCCGGTGTTACTTAAGTGTTAAAAATCATCCCACATAAAACGTCCGTGTCAGGCTCTTGGGGTACCACAGGAAGAACCGCCTGGTGTAGAGAATTAGAAATTGGTGCAGCGGGATACAGTCTTGCTGCTCACTCTGCGTCTGGTTGCCTTATATTCAGTATTTGAATAACTTGGTGGGTCTTGGAAAGGTTAGAATGCATAAGTAGGCTACCTATGCAGTCTATTTCCGTCAGATAGGACTTTTCTTCATATCAGAAATAAAACGAAATGGGCTTCCACGAAATAAAGATCTTTATCTTTTAGTGTAAACGGTGACCTACAGTAGATAGATGGATAGATAGATAGATGTAACGCATGTAAGCCAACTAGGGCCATCGCGCCAAAAAACAACAAGAAAAATATAAAAGATCATCACTATGCCTATTTGACACTACAGAGGTATATAATTTCCAGCGTGTGCTAATACTACCCGGTGGAACCTTCCAAACAGTTGAATAGCGTGGAAACATTTCTCTTTCATTCTGTCAGTAATCCACTCACACGCACACACTCTCACTCCGGACAACTCTTGCCTCATCGGGCAATTGGAAGAAGAAGCCTTCTAAAAAGGGGGGGGAGAGAGAATGTGGCGCTTGTGAGTTACCAAACTATGAACAACTGACTGAGGGGTTGCTCACTCCCAAAAACGATGTGCGGTGCCGTGCCGGTGCCGCGGTTTTTTTTTTCTTCTGCAAATTAAAATATTGCGATTTACCACGATTTCTGATGTACATGTAAACAAATTTCATCAGATATTGGAAAAGAATGAAGCAAGTCTACAATGTTCATGAGCTTGGGTTGAATACAAGAGCTAGAAGCTCATATGGTACTTGCGAGGCTGGGTCAGAGGATGAAATTTAGGAATTTGCAAATTCTTGGGTTTCTTGTGTTTAATTATAAGCGATACCCTCGAAATAAGAATGATCATGGGCCCTTGGAAATCAAGAGAATGATCTGATGAAAAGTATTTTATTTTTGCACTTTAAGGGCACTAGAAATTCATCTGAAAGCTAAACCCTTGAGGCAAAAGTGATTATGTGCTCATGGGGATCACGAAATCTTATATTTTGCTCAAACTACTAAAGTTGCGTTTTATTGGATTCACTTTTGTTTCGTCAAAGTTTGTAGTTTGGCTCTTGTTTTGTCTTACTTGCGTTTTATTGAGTTCTTGTTTCCGAAAAGTCAAACTACACCAAACTATGTCGGCGAGGTAGTTTGTAGTTTGAGCTCCGTAGTTTCAGGTTCGAAACTACAGCAAACGGAATGGTCAAATAAAACGGCTTTTAAGCGAAACTACGCCGAAACTACGTCCAAAAAAACGCAACTTAATTCATTTGTAAGCAATACCCTTGAAGCAAAATTTATCATGGCCCATGGGCATCATGAATATTTATCGTGGGGTCAAAAGTATTTTTTTTATTTTTTGTTAAGATGTGCACTTTAAAAGACCTGCTTACCTATAATACTAATGCAACCTACTTCCGTAATCACTACATATATTTCTAAACCCGGAGACACGTTTCGTGCGGTACATTCTAACCGCTATAACAAAACCTCTGACTCTCTCACTTGCCGTGTTTTGCTACCATCGATGTGTATCACGCTGTCGACGATTCGAGGCGGTTGCTCGACGGTTGTCTGCGAGAAGTTTTTCCATCAGGAAAACCGGTTATATAAATTGTTTCCCTTTTTCGCTACAAGTCGACGGGTCTCGGAAAAGGCTTAAAACAGCCAAAACAGTCGGTATTTATTGAAAGCAAAGCATAGTGTAAGTTGACGAGTGAATAGTACGAGGGGTCCTTTAAGGGAGCTGGAAATTAATTTTGAAGCAAAACCCTTGTTTCACAAAATGATCATGGGCTCATGAAATATATGTTTTGCTCCAAGTACTTTCTGTACTTTGTGGTTAAGATGAGTATTTTAAGGAATGTGGTTGGCTCTATAAAATGAGAATTTATGAACCAATCTTTTCAATCCTTGATTACCTACTTAGGCTAACTGGTTCATATATTTAGTTACTGCAAGTGCATGAAAATTGCTAAGTTCGAAGTCAACGAACGTCCAAATAAGCATACCTCTATTGCACTCCCAGAGGGTTTGATGGGGAAACTGACTTTTTCCAAGTTAATGATGCCTGCCAAGTTTCATTCTTAGCAAATCCTACACATATGAAAAAAAGTTTGGTCGCCACTGAATTACCTTCACCAGAAGCAAAATATACCGAAGCTGACTCTAGTATTGGGCGACATTCGATATCGATAACGATATGTCGATGTATCAGACCAAATATCGATATCGAAACGTAAATATCGATATCGGTAACGATATTTATTCATTCGTAAATATTGCAAATAATCCAATATAACCTACACTTATATATACTAAATTGGAGCAATATGTTTTCCGTAATTCATTTCTTATATATTCGGAGTTCAAGATGATCCAAGGTGCGATAGATCGGATATTGATAGATCGATATATCGGATCAAATATCGATATCAAAACGTAAATATTGATATCGAAAACTATATTTGTTCATTCGTAATTATTGTAAATAATCCAACCTAACCTACACTTATGCTTTGGAGCAATATATATTCCGTAATTCATTTCTTATTTATTCGGAATTTGAGATGATCCAAGATGCGATATATCGGATATCGATAGATCGATATATCGGACCAAATATCTATATCGAAACGTAAATATCGATATTGAAAACGATATTTGTTAATTCGTAATTATTGTAAATAATCCAACCTAACCTACACTAATATATCCGAGATTGGAGCAACATGTTTTCCCTGACTTATTTCTCATTCATTCGGAGTTTGAGAAGATCCAAGATGCTATTTAGCGAAAATTTTGTTCTTGGATTTTGGCGAAACGAGACGTATCCTATAACGAAACATAGTAAACAAATATCGATATATCGATTATCGAATAACGAAAGTGAAAATATCGATATATCGATTATTGAATATCAAAAGCGAAAATATCGATATATCGATTGTCGAGTATCGAAAGGGAAAATATCGATATATCATAAAATCCAAATATCGCAAAACACCAGCACAGAAATTTGGTCAACAGCATCGTCCTCATATCTAGTTCTGCTTCTTCTTCAGCAGCATGTTTTCGATAGTTCTTTCATTCAAGTACCTTCGTTATTGGGCGCCAGATGGCGAACAGTAATATGCAGACAAATTGTCGGTGGCCGACGGTATTGTGCCGGAGGCGCACCAGTGCCGTGCCTGTGCCGGTGCCTAGGTGTACACCGGTGGCAGAGATAGAGCAACCCCTCGCAACTGACAATGAGCCGTTGGCGTTATCAAGAGATTCGCTCCGTATCTGAGCCCGGAGCCGGGTCGTGTAGTGCGCGCTCTGACGACGACAGGTCAGAATGAAACGGGTTTGATCTGAGGCGAAAATTATAACCGCTTCCTCAGGATCTAATTATTTGTAATGGACAACAGTCATGGTCAAGCGATGGTGAGGGCGATCTGGAAAACAGATCTGAAAAGTGTCGTTGATAGTGAATCCACTGCGTGAGTGGAAAGTGACCTCGGCAAATCAGTGAAAAGTTGCAATGGTGCAACGACTTCCCGTTAGTTCTTGCGCTTGTTTGATTCTCGCTTTGCGCTTAAAGTTCAATGGGCACATCAAACTACCCCGATCCCACTCTGTAACAACCTAGGAACAATCCTTACCCCCTCGATCAGCAGCTTTTCAACAGTTTCCTCTCTGTGATATTTCAAAGCGTAATTTTTTGGGCCAGTACATGCTCAATTTACTAGCTTGTACAAAGATAAAAGTGATGTTTCTTATAATACTTAGTAGGCCTTTATTTTGTGCAGAAATCAGCTTGTATAATTCAGATTTGAATAAGTTATTTGTTTTTGAATGATTTTTGTAGCTGTGTTATTTTTTATAAGCTTATTGCATATTCTGGTACATTTTATAATGCAAGTTAATCAAGCTTCACAACACTATTCCACAAAGAAAAACTTTTAATAGGCACTTTATGCCTTGGAACTTCTAATGAAACACTAGAACAATCAGGTAAACTGCATCTGCGGCTTGACTTCGGTGACATCTCAAATATATCCTTTTCTATCAAGCATTGCTGGGAGTTTTTGAATTTCCTGCCACGATATCCCAGCTCCCAAGATTTGGATCGCTGAAATGCCAGAGAGGTAAAGACAAAGGATAACAAGAAAACGGCCGATTTTCGTAGCGCCTTCTAAGGGAAGTTGTAAATGTTTATTTGTGAAGCATTTAATACAAAGTAAAGCATTAGAAGTGTCCATTGTGCTTTAAGAAGGTGAATCCGTGTTAACGCCCGGCTCGCCCTATGGTCATCTCTATCTAGCGGTTGACGTGAACACGAGGTGTTGACACGAAGTTTCGAAAGCCTAGGGGCCGAAAGAGGGCAATGGTGTTCCCAATGCGTTGAATGTGTCTTTAGATCACCCGCAACTTGTCTTCCCTTCCATTCCATTCGGACACCTTTAGCCCACCTTTACAAAAAATCGTCTCACTATGAAAATTAGGGCGATTTACTCATTAATACTAGGAATGTAACGAGTTGGCATCAAGTATTCCATGGGACATATCATCTGTTTGTATTTAGCAATAAAGAAGTGCTTTGATGTTATTCGTGTCCGATAAATTCGAAGGTGTATGCTCATTACCAGGACAGTTTTCTGGCGGTGAAGCTGCGGATCTTTTTCGATCCTGATCGAGAGAATTTAAAAAAACATTGTTTTTGTTTTGTTTTATCGATTTGCGTTAGAAAGCGACCTTGGTTTACACTTTATGGAGCAAAAATACAGGATTGAGTCTGTATCTTGAGTATATGGTCAGGCAACAAAAATATCATACACGTAAGGTGAGATTAATTTCGTTTCTCACAGAGAATATTCCAGATTTTTTTCTTTTTCAAACGGTGGGAGTAAGAAGACGAACGTGAAGTAGCAGTATAGGACTAGACTGGATCTAAAATGTGTGGTCAGGCCACAGGAAATTCGTATGTGTGGACGGACGCGAATCTTTCCATTTCTGATCGAGAGGATGTAATGCTACAGTATTCAAATACTGGTCTCACTGGTCTCTACAAAGCTCCTCTTATTTGATTGCTTTGGAATAAATAGCGATCGTCGTTTTGTTTTCCCAGAGATAGTGACTGCATAAGAATCTTGAATGTGTGTTTAGGCCACACGCGAACTATACCTGTGTATTTGTTGGGAAACGACCTAGTATTAGCTGAGATTGTTGCAGTCTATTTAAAGAACACTTTCGTAGTCCTACCTGTAATGTAAATATCCAAAAATCGCTCCACACACCCTTAAGCCCAGATACCCGAGTTTCATACGGTACATTCTAACTTCTCTAACGACACCTCACTGATCTTGTCACTTTCCTTATTTAGCGAGTTTCGATGCGTATCATATTCCCAACGATTGCTTACGAGAAGCCCACCCGTCAGAAAAATCGTTTATCCAAATTTCCCGTGTTTTTGCTGTAAGTTTTGCTGGAGCTATTTAGTATGTTGACAGTAGCGTATATTAGGGGGGGGCGACAGGGGCGATCTCCCCCCCCCTCCGAAATTCTTGAAAAAAAGGGTTTTAATTGGAAAGACGTGTGCGAAATTCCGTCGATAGGGGCGATCTTCATCCGAAATTCTCGGAAAAAGAGTCTTTTTACGGGAAAAACGTACGCGAAAATACAAATTGAGAAGCTAAATCGTAATTCTTTACAGTATGGTTCAGTATTTGATCTTAGAAACAGTTTTTGAGTCGTAGTGTGCATGTTTACAAGATTAAAAGGTGTTTTTTGCACCTAGAGGTATTTTAGTGTTAAAAACGGCGTGCAAAAAACGCCGAAAAATTTTCGGTCTTCCGGCCAATAAGGGGTGGCGTTCGGCCGCATATTTTCACTAAGCTGTCGCCCCTCCCGAAAATAATGTGAATATACGCTACTGTATGTTGAAGATAAACAACATATAGTGCGATTGTTCCTGTAAGCGTACTGACGTTCGCTTGGATTTTTCGGAGGACCTAATTGTACATTATCACCACGTTGACCCAAATGTACTCGCATTAAATTTGAAGAAGCTTTCAACTAAGTTTTTCCCTTTTCTTTGCAGAAACATTTGAAATATTTCAACTATCTATAGTTAATGAATTCGAGGGCAAATAAGCTGGTGCTGTGTCGCACCAGGTCCGGCCAGGCTTTAAGCCTGGTCTGATGGTATGACAGACAATGATGTTTCGTCCGGAATTGATGATGAAAATCCTGGCAGGAGTGCCGAACCGTGAACACCAGTCTTTGCAAACCAGAGGCGCCATGTATGGGAGGTGTGTGAACGCCCCACATCCCCCAATGTTGTTCGCTAGTTTTTAAGAAAAAGTTAATTTTTCCTTAATTTGTGTATTTCGTAAATATTTTATTCCTCTTCTACCTTAAGCTATGTGGAAATAAATTTGACTGATTGACTAACTAAAACCAATCACCTTTTCCTGAAAACGCTCACTTCTCTTACATAAGTTTTTCTTAAAAAAATGTAGATTTTCTTCTGAAAAACAGTCGGCAAAAGTTACCAGCCAGTCGGTAAATACCCCCACAACAACAAACAATTTAGGCTAGTAATGCCTCTGGTCCGATCCATAAGCATTTACTTTTTCGATACTCATCGTAATGCATGACATGTTAGGTTCCGACTTTACAAGTTTCAAGCCCCGGAAACGACGTTGGGGAGGACCCCGTTCTAACACACAGGGCTTCCAGACGTTCGAAGATCGGAGCCTTGTACCGGAATGCAGTTGAGTGCGGAGCCGTAGGGTATTTTGAGAATAGAACTGTTGCGTGGTAATTTGACAATTTTAGACACCTCTTTCGTTCCCCTGGTGTGCCCTCGTCACCGGGACATGTAGTAAAGTTGTCAGACCAGGTGACAGTTGTAAAGGCATGGCTTTTATGTTAGAACAGTCAGATGTCCGTCTTGTGTGAAGGAACCGTGCCCGTTTCGTTTCGACGACTCGTGTCTGTAGTGTCTGTTGGTGTTCGAGATTCGGTCGATTCGCCGTGTCTCTTAGCCTACAGGATAAGGATAAAGCCCTATTGGGGAGATCCTGTTTCAGCCTACAGTCTTGCAGTCGTTGAGATGAAGGTGCTTGCTATGTATATCCGGTGCCGGATTAAAGTTTCTGGAGACCCCTAGGAAGTCAAAATGTCTGCCCGACTCGCAAATTATCACCTATCATTTTTAGTTTTATCACACAAATTTGTAAGGGGTTTATTAGTCAGTTTCATTTACTACTTATGAATTTAATTAAATAATTGACAGTTCGTTATTTTTTATCCAGCAAAAACCAAACGTCACTGTTAATCTGACCCATTTTCGTGGGGTGAAAGGAGCCATGTATAACACCGAAGACAAACCACTAATCTCCGCTACTTGGGTATCCCGAAAAACTCCCCTGACGCTCCATAACCAGTTGTGAAATTATCAACCCATAAAGATCGCCAACAAAAATTTTTCCCACATTTCTTACTAAATCCTCCTTTCCAATATTTTGCACCATAATATCTCCGTTTTCAGATCTTGTAACTTCACGTAGCGACCCACCAGATGCTTATTTTCCATATATTTGCAAACTTACCTTCCATTTAAATTACTCTGGCCTAAGCACCGCTTAATACCCCCCCCCCCCTCCGCCACACATGCCTCTTCAGCGAAAAGCTTACTGTACTATTTCAAAGAAGGAGAACTCCGTACTCTACTCGGCAGTTGGTCCCCGTCTCCATCACTTGGATAAGTAACGTAGGCATGGGGGGGGGGGAGGAAGGAGCAAGTTTTGGAACATTTTACGACCCCTTATCTGTCACAGGATTTTTAGGCACCAGGTGTCATTTCATCCTGGCGATTTGAATCTTATTAGTCTAGCAGTCTGACGATTTGGCCCACAAGCCAAAAGCTTATTGCCAAACGCAATAACAATTGAATTAGTATCAAGAACTCAACTTGGGTACTGAGGAGAGCAGTGGCGGTGTATGTCGCCTTTGCAAGCTAGAAACCTACGAGGTTCTGATCCTCTTTGGCTACCACGTGCCCTTGTCCATTACTAAAAATGATAAGATTCATATCAGATCATCTTTACAACCTTAGACCACTAATTCTCGGGTGTTCCGACCAGGGGCGTCCCGACACCTTTCTGATGAGAGTGGGGTGGGGGGGGGGGGGGGGTGCGGCTTCAGTTTTAACGGAATTGTTCGAGGTTTCACTAGAAATTCTCCGTGGTGACCATCTCTGCAGAATTCTAGAATACTGTTGTGTTCTGACTTAGAATATGTGTTACAGACAACCAAAAGTAGGCTCGTTAAAATTTAACTGAAAATTCAGCGTATTTTTAAATCGAATATTTGAATACACTGACATATTTTGACACATCTGAGGGATTTTGTATTTTACCATCTGGGGCTTGCGCTGCTAGCACGGGAAAGCAAAATTCATCCAGACGTGGAAAATTTGAACAAAATCCTACATTTGGGGCCAAAGATGTGACATCGGAGAAATTACGCCTTTCGGAAAATGATTTTAGGATACGTCTTGCAATGACTGATATTTTTATTTTATTTTTCGGCAATGGCTTACATTTCTAGTCGGTAAATATTTCAGGCGTAGAGGGACAAGCGTATAGAGGTACCACAAATCTGAATATTTTATTCCAAAGCAATCAAATAAGAGGAGCTTTGTAGAGACCAGTGAGACCAGTATCTGAATTCTATGAACACGGTATACCTGGATAACGCAGAAATGAAGTAATGCACTATCATCGGGTTTTCAGGAATATTTAAGTGAATCAGTGGTGTGTTACTAGACTGTTGGATCTCAGCCCTATTTGGTTAAATTTTAAGATTGTCAGTTAAACCTAAGGAGTCTTCAGCCTTCAACCCATCGTAATCGTAATTATTTATTTATTTATTTATTTATTTATTTATTTATTTATTTATTCATTTATTTCCCTCAAAATTGAGGAGTACAACTTATAAATTGTAATTGATAGGTAGACAATATGATAGAACCATAACTTATAATTTGTATATTGAACATATAAACATTATGAGGTCACCAAAACCCTCAGGGGCAGGCCTGTGCATATTTTGGGACCTACCGGGGGTGTGGGAACCAGCCCCCCCCCCTCCCCAGAAGGTTTTTGGAAAACAAAATCTGGTAAATTTTGACTGGTGCGGCGAAGCCGCGCCATTTAAAATTTGTCAATTCACCTATAAGTTGGATGATTTTTAGGGAATATACCGGATTATTGCTCTGAGAATCTACCGGAATGTCACTCCGGGAATCTACCCAAATCTTGCTCAAGGAGTCTACCGGGACTTGTCTGAAGGAATTAACTGGAGTCTGGATCAGGGGATCTACCAGACTTTGCCCCACAGAATCTACCAGAATTTTGCTCAGAGAATCTACGGAAATCTTACTCAATGAATCTATCAGAACTTGTCTCCGAGAATTTACTGGAGGCTGGATCAGGGAATCTAGTGGACTTTACGACATGGAATCTACCAGAATATTGCTCGGGAAATCTACCAGAATTTTGCTGCTTGCCGGATAAGTATAGACTCACAGCTTACCGGGATGACCTCGGCATATATCTTACCAGAGTGATTCATGCAGACAGACAACAAAGCGTACCGGGACATTCATCGGGTGATTCCTATAATCTTCTAAGTTTTTACAGCTTTCAAGAATTAGGCAACCTACTGAAATTTCCATCATTTCCAATTACAAATATTGTTCCAGGAATAATATCACGGCACCGTCTACTCTAGTTTCGACAGCTTTATCGACTCCTTTCCGGTGATTATCCGAGAAGAGTTCAAAAACGAGTTAGCCTGTTCCGACATGATCTCGAAAATCGTCAGGAGAGCCTCGAAATAAACAAAAAGTCTTAAGATCTATTCGAAGTATTTCGAGAATTGAAAGATGTCTTACTACTAGTATGGAAAGCGTTCAAGCTGGCTAAGACAATCCCTGTTACCTCAGCAAAAGGGGACAGACTTTTTTGCTAGTTGGTTAAGACCACTTTGCGTTCATGGCTGACCAGCTTCTGTTACTAATCGCATGTGAAACCGACCTAGTCGACGAATTTGAAATTGTTTGTTTTGTGAACAAATGGAAAACGCTTAAAACGCAACAAATGTGTACGATGGGTTGAAGGCTGAAGACTTCTTAGTGTTAACTGACAATCTTAAAATTTAACTGATTCCATCGTCATTAAGGCAGTGTAAATCCGTTAAATTGCTTGGGGTAATAATCGATGACGATCTGAAATCGAAATTCTCATATTGACAGTATTATCCTTAAAGTTCAATGGGCACATCAAACTACCCGAATCCCACTCTGTAACAACCTAGGAACAATGCTTACCCCCTAGATCAGCAGCTTTTTCAACAGTTTCCTCTCTGTGATATTTCAAAGCGTAATTTTTTGGGCCAGTACCTGCTCAATTTATTAGCTTGGACAAAGATAAAAGTGATGTTTCTTATAATACTTAGTAGATCTTTATTTTATGCATAAATCAGCTTGTATAATTCAGTTTTGAATAGGTTATTTGTTTTTTAATGATTTTTGGAGCTATGTTGTGTTTTATAAGCTTATTGCATATTCTGGTACATTTTATAAAGCAAGTTAACCAAGCTTCACAACACTATTCCACAAAGAAAAACTTTTGATTGGCACTTCAAGCCATGGAACTTCTGATATGAAACACTGGAACAGTCAGGTAAACTGCATCTGCGGCTTGGCTTTGGTGACATCTCAAATATATCCTTTTCTATCAAGCATTGCTGGGAGTTTTTGAATTTCCTGCCATGATATCCCAGCTCCTAAGATTTGGATCGCCGAAATGCCAGAGAGGTTGTAGCCTTCTAAAGGAAGTCGGAAATGTTTATTTGTGAAGCATTCAATACAAAGTAAAGCATTAGAAGTGTCCATTGTGCTTTAAAAACAACTTTTTAATTAAATCCCTCTCCACCCTTAAATCTTTCGGTTTGGATACTAAATGTCTCCTCTGTTATTTTGAAACTTACATCTGTCCTCATTTAGAATATGCTTCACCGGTTTGGCATTCTTCTCTTTCTGCAGAGCTCTCTGATCGCCTGGAAAATGTCCAAAAGAGCAGTGAGAATTATTCTGGGTGATCATAATATTTCACATGAAGAGGCTCTCATTAAATTTGGCGTTCCTAAATTAACTGAGTGCAGAAATACTCTTTGAAATAAATTTGGAGCTAAGATAATGTGTTATCCCCAGATGGTCCATCTATTCGCCCTCCCCTCCCGTCTTCCGTGCGTCGGTCCGAGAGGAAAACTGGCAATCAGTTTTCTCCATATCCTGCTAATTCTTCCGTGCAATTTTTACGTAGTTTCATCCCATCATTTATTTCTGGTCATATCTTGTAAGTGTATTAGTTAATTTGTTTCGTGTCTGTGTATTTCGTAAATTTGTATTCCTCTTCTAGCTTTTAGCTATTTCGATTAAACTTAATTGATTGATTGAATGTTAATAAGTTAGTCTGGTTCCGAAATAGCTGGGATTCGTATTGACAGTGCAGGAAATCCGGCTTTCGTTGTTTTACATTGAGCTGCTGTCATCGCCTCGATTCCCCTGTTGCTGCCCTGCAGAGTAGCTTTGTAATACCGAACAGCTCTTTGTCGCCCATTTTCATTTGCTGAAACTTCATGTAAACCGACAGGAACACATGATTCGATGACTACCCAAGGTCCGGAAACCTTGGCCAATGGCCGGTTTCCGAGAATCGTTTTTAAACAAATACGAGCGGTTTGGAAATGAAATCAAATGCCCTCCCGAGGAGCCGATAACTATGGTCGGATCTTGAACGTCTGTGGCATTTTATTATTATTAATCTATGATCCGTCGCAACTGAGGAGGAAAAAATCGGAAGGAAAAAAAAAGTTACTGTATCTCAGTTTTATGGCACTTGCCATACGGCCAAGTGCCGTATAGCGATCGCAATTTCTGTCGGTCGGTCCGTTTTTTTTTAGTTTGGGCACTTGCACATAATTTAGGACGATGAAACTTGGCAGGCATATCAGGGACCCCAAAAGGTTGGGACAAGTCACTTCCCCGGTCCGAGAATTGTGGAGGAGTGGAGAGAGGGGGAATCTGGAAACTTGAGGTATTTATAACTTTTTAATGAAACTTGATATTTGGAAATATCTTGTGTCCCAGACAACCCACTTCAAACCCGAACCGGATCCGGTGACTTAGGGGGGGGGGGGGGGCGGAAATCTTCGGAAACGCTTAGAGTAGAGGGATCGGGATGAACCTTGGTGGGAAGAACAAGCACAAGTCCTAGACACATCATTGACATAACCGGACCTGATTCGGGAAATGTGTGGGGAGTTAGGGGGAGGGGGATTCTGGTGATCCAGCGAGTTCGGTACTTCCTGATGTAATAAGGCGATGAAACTCGGCAGGAATGTGAGGGATCCGAATAGACCGACATGAGAATAGTCGTCTGCACGATTCGAACATCTTTGGGGGGGGGGGGGAGGGATGGGTAATCCGGAATGTAGTGGCATTTATAACTTGTGAACGGGCCATCGGATTTGAATGAAACTTGGCAAGTCGAACAAGACCAAAGGTGTCGATGGGATCCCACAAATCTAATATTTGATCCAGACAATTGGGTCTTGTCTTCGCCAGATCCAGTCTTCGCCAGGCTAATCTTTAGACAAAACCAAGTTCAGATATACCTCTATAAGCCATATCTATTTTGACTATACTGACCGAAACTTCCTGCTTTACTTCTGCCGAGTTTCCAGTTTCGCCTGAAGAAACGAATCCAACGTATCTCCTTATCCATATAAAGAACATCTAATCAACCTTAAATAAAACTTTGACTTAAAAAGAAATTCCGGTTACAACCGGATTCCGATCTAATTATATGTCCGGGTAATAAACAATTGACAGACAGACTCAGCTCTCTTCTTACCCATTAATCTGTCATCTAATGAACTTCAGATAAAACGTTTGCTTTTAACAAATTTTCCGGTTTTGGCCAGATTCTGGGCGAACTAGTTGTCAGGCGAGAAAATGGTTTTCACAATCATGTACAGCATGTCTTCTTACTCTTAAATCAACCATTAAATCAACTTCAAATGAAACTTATACTTTTAACCACTTTTCTGTTTTGCCGGATTCCGGACGAACTACTTATCCGGCAAGAAAATAGTTTTCACCATCGTGTTCAGCATATCTTCTTACCCCTAAATTGTACATTTAATCAACTTCAAATGAGACTTTTACTTTTAGCCAATTTTCCGGTTTTTGCCGGATTCTGGACGAATTACTTGTCCGGCGAGAAAATGGTTTTCACCATCGTGCTCAGCATGCTTCCTTACCCCGTTATGCACTGTCATATTAGCTGTAAAAATACTTTGTTTGTCCCTTAATTTGAAATCCCTCCCCCACCCCTAAGTTTAGGGCTACAGAGCCCATCTACGAACTTGACTTTACCCTTGACCCGATCAACCCTCACACCAAGTTTCATCAAAATATCTCATTCCATTCGAGAGTTATCGTGCTAACAGACGGACAGACGGACAACTTTTGCGATGTCATAGGTATCCCTCCACTTACGTTTTGGGTTCCCAAAAAGCTGTTCTCTCAGATGTTCCATGTCAAGTCCGGACCGGATCCGATACTTGGGGGGAGGGGAGTTGGAGGGTGGCTCCGGAATTTTTATGAAACGCTTAGTGTCGAGGGATCGGGATGGAATTTGGTGGGAAGAACAAGCATAAGCATTAGATACGTTCTTTAAGATCGTGTGGAGTTGGAGTGGATTTCTCGGAATTCCGATGATCGCGAGATACGATACTTCCATATATGCTAAGGACGATAAAACTAGGCAGGCATATTAGTGACCCAGCCAAACAGACTTAAGGACCAGACACAATGCCCTAGGAAGACTTCCGTTCCTGGATCCGACGATTTTTCGGGGAGTAGAGGAAGGGGAAATCCGTAAATTACTGACTTCCGTAGGTTGCGAAAAAATGGCCCGATTCAAGTGAAAACTTATGGGTGATAAAATCTGATGACCTAGATATGGAAAATATGTGTACGAACCCATGTGGCCATGGTTGGGGGGGGGGGTCTGCACAAAAACCAAACAGATAGGCAGAATAGAATGCAACTTGGACAGTACCAAGTTTATGCGGCCTAGGTTTGTTATTTGACGTCCGAGCCGGATCCGACCAAGGTAGGAGGAGGAGGATGTAGGAATCGGAAATTTGCAGATATGCTCCGATTTGAGTTAAACTTGATGTACAGGGAGAAGAGATGTTAGCATGTGTCCGAGTCGTACTCGGCCACAGTAAGGGGGAGTCCCAGAAATGCTGTGGCTCGCATAGGGGTTAAACGAGTGACTTGATTTGAATGAAACTTGGGAAGTACAGACATTGTCTTCCTTAGATGACAAATTTTAGGGTCTGGACCGGATCCGAGCACGGTGTGGAGGGGTATCGGAATTCCCGGAAAAATGCTCAGATTTACTTTCTCGCTCTCGCACCACCTACTCGTAACAAGTTTCATATGAGCTCGTAGCTCTTGTTTTTAAATATTTTACTTCTTTATAATCGCTCTCCAGTCTATAAAGATTGGAACGCACTCACAAAGGAGACTGTTACATGTGAAAATGCAGATATCTTCTGTTAAGATGTTGAACGTGGGGGATGTTTCCAAATCCCTGTTCTTACACCATTGTTGAGAGGATGGACGAGTGGAGGCGAGGTTTAATGAAGATAAGGCTCCTGGGGTGTGGGCTGAAGACATTCTGACACCGTAGGTGCCCACTGGACCCAGGACCAGTCAGGAACCACGTTCAACATCTTAAGACTTCAAACGATCGATTGTTATGTCAATATATTATTTTAGCTTTAATGCACACCTATTTTTGCCATTACAAGTCCAGTTTAATAATTTCATTGTTTTCTCCTAATTCGTTTCTGGTACCCCAAGTTTATACCATTTCCTTTGACAATCAACACTTTTGATGATAACAAATAAAGAACTGAACTGACGGGTAGGCTGCACGACCTCAGTACCCACGTCATACCAAGAACAAATAATCTGTCTTTGGTCCCATGCAGTTGCTATTGGTACCCCGACAAAACTGAGCTGAGCTAGACATACTTGCTCTAGCTTTGGTTTGATACCCGCCTACTCCCGTCTTCGCCGTTGCTCATGGCATCGAAGTGCAGGAGGTACGCTAACCCGCTCTGGAGCGTGTCTAGAGAACCACTTGGATTTTATTTTGAAATTTTTTTCTACGCGGCTTCACAGCGATATAGTTATTCGTAGAGGTAACGAAACGTTATGTGCCGTGTAGCTCCTAATCTCCGCTCGTTTGTATCGGGCAGGGTATGGGGAAATATTCGACTCCGTATGGTCGTATTACAGATATAGGGAGACGGAGGTTCTATCAGATTATTTTGTTCTTGGTCATACTACATCACGACGACGCTATCGTGATTCGGACAATTGGGATAGGATGCCAAGGATGGACGAAGATCAACCTGTATCCCCTACTTCACTCCTGCCAATATTAGAACATTTCATTTCAACTCAATGAATTTTTCATTCCTTAGCCAGCTGCAAAACTTTTATTCGACTTAGTAGGCAGTATCACAGTCAGGGAGATTGCCCCCTCCCTCCTCTTCGCATTATGCGCGCTGCTGTTCATTTGGATCTTTAACTCTCTTGAAGCGTGACCAGATAGCGATCGTTGTCCTTTTGAACTTTGGACAAGTTCGTTCGTTGTCTATATTTTGTTGGCGACGTTTGAGCTGTCACATTCAGTATTCGCTGACTCTAACTTTTGGAGACAGAAAATCTCTGCGTTCCAAGATTTGACTCCATGACGCATCAACTTGGTCGCCACGCTCATTCTTTGGCACAGCTTGCACTTCATTCGTACGAAACTTGACTCAGTTCGCCTTTGCACTTTGAGCGATGTGGTCCAACTCCGTCTTTGAAAGGACATCTTCGATGGATACAACATCGTCACAGAATTCGAGTAGCGACTCTCTCGAGTCGGAGGATAGCAGGGGAGAGAGGTCGAACCCAGAGGCAGTTGTTAGCGAGGAGAAATATCATTCCATGTATCAATTATGTCAGTACAGAGCTAGGACATGTCGGATCTCATCAAGAAGTAAGTTGGGAAAAGTAGGACAGTACTAGAATTGTGTACGGGATAGACTTAGTTGGTTTTCGTTGTTGTCCACAAATACTTAAAGGAAACGTCATACTTTCTACTTCAGTAGTATTCCGCCCAATGTCGTTCACAAGATTCTTCCCTTCATAATTGTATCTTATCTCCTCTCTTAGCAATACACTGATTGTCACGTTTGTTGTCTGTACCTGACGCTTCAGCTTAGAAACCCGATCATTGTTTCAGGAGCTTATTCGTCCGAAGACCGGTATGCAAATTTTGCCAAGATCATCCAAGGAAAGGGACTTGGAAAGAGGCTAAAAGAGCTGAAGCCGTGTGTAATTTGTAGGCTAAGCATAGCTTAGTTGTAAAGCGGTCAATTGTCTCAGAACATACGAGTAGTAATATTATTTAGTGCGAGGTGTCCTTTAGCCTAACTAATCATTTTCCAAATTAAGCTGATTGCATCTGTCAATTAGGTTTGGGACGAAATGGTAAAACGAAGACTCGAAACACCCGTTCAGGTGTTCTTAGGAGCCCTTAGTTGGCCACAGTAGAGGTGCGCTTATTTGAAAACTTCTTTAAATATTTCCCTACCTTGGTTTTGTCTCTTGCATGTAAAACAGTCGAACGTGAAAGAAAATTAACAAACTTGGTATCAGCTTACAGCCAACTTTTTCAACTTCCTTTGGACATAAACATTAGTTGAACTTTTGCAGATACCATGGTATCTGTTACCGCGATAACTGGATCTGAAGTTGGTCGTTTTTGCAGTTACTGTGGTATCTGATTTACGGTTGCTCCGCAAAAACGACAATTGCCGAAATTGCGCTTTTCGAAGTCATCCCAAAAGAAAGACTGATATTCAGTAACATCAGTGCCAAACTACTTTCCCACGAATTTGACAAATTGATGAAAGTGAGATGACTTATTCAGATACCACGATCAGTTACCACGGTCGGACTTGGTATCTGAATATCATATACCACGATAACTGGCCAGATACCGCGATAGCTGCAAAAACCGCCTTTTGACTGTGGTATCAGATACCACGATAACTGCAAAAACGACTTTAGACCGTGGTATCAGATACCATGGTATCTGCAAAAACGCAACTGTTGAGTTACAATAGTCACTTCTTTTTTTTTACTTTTAAATCGGCTTCTTCTTACATTGGGGAGGGGGGATCAAACGGGTTCAAAGAAGCATACCTCTATGTGTATTGGGCTATTGGTAGTTGATAAAAATGGTACGTTTCAGGTGGATGAAAATGTTCAAGCGCATGAAGTGGTTGAAACACTGTTCAAAGTTAACGAGCGATAGACTTCTACCGGGCGTGCATGTGTGACTGCGATGTTCAGGACTTAGGCCAGATTTAGTTGATTTTGTAGTGCTTTGTAGCGCATAAATCTTCCATCACGCCACGCTGAGTGTGAGTCGTTATTTTACCATATTCGGCCCTTCTTCACAAGGCTCGCTTCAGGCTTAGCCAAACAAAGAAATCTTTCAATATCTTAATCTGACATTTTGTGAACTAAGTTTTCTATTAGATAATCCGTCAATAATCTTTCATCACGCCACGCTGAGTGTGAATCGTTATTTTGCCGCATTTCGGCTCTTCTTCACAAGGCTCGCTTCAGGCTTAGCCAAACAAAGAAATCTTTCAATATCTTACTCTGACATTTTGTGAACTAAGTTTTCTATTAGATAATCCGTCAATAATCTTTCGTCACGCCACGCTGAGTGTGAATCGTTATTTTGCCGTATTTCGGCTCTTCTTCACAAGGCTCGCTTCAGGCTTAGCCAAATTAAGAAATCTTTCAATATCTTAATCTGACATTTTGTGAACTAAGTTTTCTATTAGATAATCCGTCAATAATCTTCCATCACGCCACGCTGAGTGTGAATCGTTATTTTGCCGTATTTCGGCTCTTCTTCACAAGGCTCGCTTCAGGCTTAGCCAAACAAAGAAATCTTTCAATATCTTAATCTGACATTTTGTGAACTAAGTTTTCTATTAGATAATCCGTCAATATTTTTTACCGACAGCCTGAAGAAGACCCTTGCGAAGAAGGGCCGTGTCTTATTCCAATAAGATTAAAATACCAAGTAATTTTCTAAAGATTTTGATCCGCAATTATGCCACGGCTCCATGGAATCTTGTCGAAACGATTTAGAAAGAAACAGATGACAATAAAAGCTGTCAAGAAATATCAGAAAAACTACTGTTTTTTAAATTATTTGTGAAACAAGACCAAAGGCTTCGATGGGATGGGATCCCAGAGGCGGATATTTATCGGACTTCTCCAAACTACCGGGTCTTGTAAATTTAATTTTCTTTTTACTTCAACGAAAAATCTTTTGTCGAATTAAGGACGAGTTAGTTTTTAGGAAATAAAACCGAAAATGAATGCAGCATGTCTCCTTACCCCCATATCGAGTCTCGAATCAACCTCAGATACAACTTTTAGTTATTGTCCGGTTTTTGCCGGATTCAACACGAACCACAAGTAGACTTGTCGGCGAGAAAATAAAGTTCAGAAAAGGATTCAGCCTGTCTACAGTATAGAACCTCTGATCATTCTCAGAATTCAGATACAAAATTTATGTTTCACCAGTTTTCCGGTATTGTCCGGATTGCGGGCGAACACTTTGCCCGGCGACAAAATAAGTTTCAGGTTTGGGTTCAGCATGTCTCATTTTCTCGAAACCAACCATCTCATTAGCTTTAAAAAAAAAAAAAAATATTTCGCCCCTTAATTTGAAACCTCCACCCCTAAATATACAGCTACGGAGCCCGTCTTGAACAAAACCTGTACTTTGACCCAGCGAATTCTCCTATCAAGTTTGAACAAAATATTCCAATCCCTTCTTACGGATGCACTTGTGAGTCATAGGGATCCCCTCACTGACGTTTTGGGATATTCCGTAACCCCAGAAGGTTTTCCCCCATCCTCCATACCAGTCGTCGTTCAGCCAGCTAGACTCCTTAAAGTTTAACAGAATAGGGCCGAGATCCGACAGTCTAGTTACACATCACTTATTCACTTAAACGGGCTTGAAAACTTGATCCTAGGTTATCTCTTTTGTCCTTTATCCACAGATAATCGATTTCATCAAGTAAACTTATTCTTTCGGATTTGTGGTACCTCTATGTGCTTGTCTCTCTACGAAACTTATACCAACAACAAATGTAAGCCATTACCGAAAATGTCCGAGCTTTTCTGAGCTCAGCAACTTTAACCCTGGAAATGTAGGCCTGTTACTAGAGCTCTGAGTGAAAATAAAACAACAAAATTCATTATGAATCAAAATATTTCAGTGTAGATTTAAAAATAAGCTGCCTTTTCAGTTAGACTTTAAAAGTCTTTTAACTGTTCACAAATATTAATAAATGCCATTTTACCCTGGATACACAAATATTACCACTGATTGGCTATCCTATACATTGTTGGACCTTCTTAAAAGTGGTAAGAGGATAGTGTCTTTTGGGAAGCCATTATTTCACCACCACCCCCAACCCCACTGCGAAAACCTACCTCCTTGGTCCCTTGAAGTCATCACGAACATTCGTCTACCATAATTTGCATTCGTTATTGGCTACCACTGATTTGGCTGTCATATGAATCACTGGTGGCTGGTGGAAGTGACAAAGCGTGACAACAGGACACGTTTTAACCATCGGAAGAAGAGCATAGAAAACACCTTTCTTTTATTAGTCATGGCACTTTTTTGAATAACATTAACTGCCAGGCTTGCGTGCCAAAAACCGATTGAGCATGAATTCGATTTGAATTAGTTCGCTTTTTGTTATTATGACTCATTGAGGTGTGAACCAAATCGCGCCTTAAAGACTTCACGAATTTTCCCGCTGGTATAATTTCTCCGTCTACCTTCAATCGAAAGACAACATTTCCCTGGAGCTCACCCTTATGCGCAATCAAATTTATTCAACTAAATAGCTTAAAGCTAAAAGAGGTCGTCAAAGACAGTTAGGAGAGGCAGAGCACGTTTTGCTCTATTACCAGTGAAACAAGTTTTGTCCGAATGGGATCGGAAACGGTCAACGTATTCTGTCCTTATGGCACTGACCTACTTTTGGTCTGCTGCTTTTTCCTCTTTTCGAAATGTGCCGGGCTCTCGTTCTCGGGAAGTTTATTGGTCAGAAATACCGTTATTCGATTTTTTTTTTTTCCTTGTTTTAATTGAACACAAAGTGTAGTGTAGTGACAAGAAACAGTTGAAGTCATTGTAGTAACAGGGGTGTTTAAAAGTAGCCTACGTATTCATTCTGGATTATTGGACATCGACAGTGTCATGTGTGGTTTGTCATTTTAAATTCAGTTTACTTTATTTAACAAGAATTCTTCGCTACGAAAAATAGCATGGGAAATGTCGATGGAAACACACTGACGTGCAAGTGCTTTAGTAGTAGTACTTAACATTTTTCTTCCATTCAGTTTTAATACGATTTTAGTTTCTTAGAAATTTAGTCAAGAAATAAAATTTGATTAATATTTAACTTATACAAAAATAAAGTAATACCAGTTTACAAATATCAGTTTAATTCGTGTTACAATGTTAATTGGGTCAGATATGTATGGCTACCTATAAAGAACGCTATCTTTTTAAGAAGTAGGCCTAAATTTTCCGTTTTTGCAGCTCCTCCCAACTTCGGAGGATCCCTACCCCCAGATGCACACAAATACTTGGAGCCACATTTATATCCAATTGAGCCAGTCCAGTCTAGTGACGTGTCCATGGATCTATTCAGAGAACATTGTAGGGTAAGTTTTGAGTCCTTGCAGTTCTTTAAAGAGAAAGAAATATATTGCCAAAAAGAAGGCTGTTATTCTACTTAGTTTACTACAAAACAACTCTACTAGAATTTCGCTTAGTTCAGTTCAGGGCTCCAAGCGGTTTAGTTTGTGAAAGATTCCGTTGTCTCATTTTCGAAACTTTTGACAGAGAAATAGTAAAATATGGACCCATAAGGTCATGAGCAGAATATAATAGCTTTCACTATCTACTCCAAAGACAGTATTAAACTCCATTGTTCGGGAAGCAGATTGCAGATTTTCTCGTCATCAACTTATGTTTTGCTATATCTGTCACACTTGGATAATAAAACATAGGTGCCTTGCAAAACCTAGTCCGCTTGGAAGCGCCGAACTGGAATATGGAGGATTTAGGGACAAAAACCTCAACAAAGAAAAGAGGAGAGGCCTAGGCATCATATTGCATTTGGAATTCAGCCTCTCTGCCAATTCCCAGGGTTGACCTCGAAAGTTTCAAACAGTAGAGTAGAGGTATGCTTATGTGAACAGTTACTTGAATCTGAACATTGTTTTTGGGCTAAATGGTAAAATGAAGATCCAAAATACCTACACAGGTATTTTCAGCTGCCCCTAATTATCTACTTTGGGTAACAGACACATCAGGCGCATGAAAATGGCCAAGTCCACTGTCAACAAACGTTCACATAAGCATAGCTCTACTGTAGCTGGCTTCTTCTGAAGATAAAATAATAATATAGGCTAAAGTAGAAATAGGCTATCGGCCTCTACAAGGTTCGTCATTATAGATTCTTTTCGTTCGTTCATCATCATAAGGTTTGTTTCATCATAAATATTTTGGCGTACAGATTTTTTTACGGAATTTTTGAAAGCTTTGATGGAGACAATTACTACTAGCCTACATCAGATGGAAGAGCGTTCCAACAGCCGACCACTATATTTTGGAACGACCAGTGTCCTTAGAAAATCACCAGCCACTTTCAGCTTGAAGTCTTGCCCGCGCAGATCGTTCTTGTTTAAGTTGAAAATTGTGTCAGCAAGAAGTTATTATGAGAGTTTTCGCGTTAACTAATTTGGTTGAGACCGAAGTATGTCAAGTTCGAAGTAGGCTGAGGTTCGCAGTGAAGTAATCAATCAACCAATCATCATGTTTATTCCTTAATTTCCGTACAACGTGATAGTACAGGATTGCTAGTTATATAAAACGGCCATCATAACATAGTAGACTAGTAGTTGCATTTTTGCAGATACTATGGTCTAAAGTTGTTTTCGCAGTTACCGTGGATGATCTGTCCAGTCATTGCGGTAACTGATCGTGGTATCTGAAGAAGTCATCTCACTTTCAGCATCACCAACAATAGAGCCTAGGATTTTGTCAAAGGTGGGAAAGAAGTTTGGCACTTATTGATGCGATCGGATATCAGTTTTTCCTTTGGGAAAGCGCAATTTAAATAAATAAATGATGATTTAATCCGTAATATCTTTAAATACACAAAATAGCTTTGGATATGTCAATACATATGAAGACACTTCAAACACTATCAATCAACTCGACACGTCAATATTACTTTTCTGGTAACATTAAAATTGTCACATTGTCGTTTTTGCAGAGCGACCGTAGTATCAGATACCACGGTAACTGCAAAAAGGACTAATTGCAGATCCAGTTACCGTGGTAATATATACTATGGTAGCTGACATCACGGTTTAAAGTTGTTTTCGCAGTTAACGTGGTTACTGTGCTTACTGTGCGGTTTTCGAAGTCATCACTAAGAAAAATCGATATCCAGTAACATCACTAAGTTCCAAACTTCGTTCTCACCAATTTCTACAAAATTCAGTTACCACGGTCCGACCGTGGTATCTGAATATCAGATACAACGATAACTGCCTAGATACCACGGTAACTGCGAAAACGACTTTATACGGTGGTATCAGATACCATGGTATCTGCAAAAACGCAACTATTATCACTTACACTAAAGTCTAGTATTTTGTCAAATTGGTCGGAAAGAAGTTATGTCGCTCTAGATATCAGTAGATTTTAGTATTTCGTTTTGGATGATTTCTAAAAGCGTAAATCCGACAATTATTGTTTAGAGAACTCGCAGAGAAATCGTAGTATCAGGTACCACGGTAACTGCAAAAACGACTGATTGCAGATGCAGTTACCATGGTAACAGATTTTGCAACTATATAATATAATAAAGGAAATAATGAAACAGCGAGTCTGGTGGGTGTATTCGACAAAAATCAAAGAAAATAAGGCCAAAGGTTTCGATGGGATCCCAAAAGTTTAATATTTGATCCAGACATCGGGTCTTATAGAAGTCCAGTTTTCGCCATACTCCTTGAGCACTTTACTGGTAATATTTAGAAACAAATTAAGGCAAATGGTAATCATCTAAGAAGACCAAGTTCAAATATGGATTCAGCATGTGTTTTTACCCCTATAGCCTGCGTCATATCTACGTTGACGAAAGTTCCTGGCTTACTTCTGCCAAATTTCCGGTTTCAGCTTATTTTTTTACCCCTATGTTGAACCCCTGATCAACTTCAAATAAAACTTCAATGTTAACAAATTTTCCGATTTCAGCCGGATTCGAGGCGAACTATGTGTCCAGGTAGAAAATGATTGTCATACATGAATTCAGCATGTCTTCATACCCGTCAGTCGAACAACTAATGAGATTCATATAAAAATTATACTTTTAACAAATTGTCCTGTTTTTGCCGGATTCCGGGCGACCTATTTGTCCGGCGAGAAATAATTTTCATATTAGCATTCAGCAAGTTTCCCTATGCTTAAATCGAACCTCTAATCAACTTCAAATTAAAATTTCATTTTTGACAAATTTTCCGGTATAGGCCGGATTCCGAGCGATCTACTTGTCCGACGACAAAATCGATTTTATATTCGGATTCAGCATGTCTGCTTACCCCTGATACCGACATCTAATCAACTTCAGACAAAACTTTTAGTTTTAACAAACTTTCCGGTTTTGGCCGGATTCTGGGTGAACTACTTGTCTGGCGAGGAAATGGTTTTCATATTCGTGTTCAGCATGTCGTCTTACCCTTTTTTTTAACATTTTTATTTTTTTCTTCCATTCTTTCTAATCTTTACAGTTTCATCCCATCTTAACAACCTTATAATAAATCCCTTCCTTTAAATTTTTTCTTTTAAAACTTAAAATTTGATTTTCACATTTAAAAAAATATTTATAATTCAAATCTACTAATATTAAACCCACCTCCACTCATCTCAATAACATTATTTACTTTCTGTTTCCTTTAATCAAATTTAACTTTAATTTAATTTACATTTTTAGCAGTCTAATAACGAAAAATAACCACAAAAAACTAATAAAGGCACATCGATATCTCAGGGTGCCCTTCGGGCATAGGGCACCCCTTCCGTCGCAGCCACTATTACAACTCTTCAAACCAACAAAAAAAGAATCTTACCCTTTAATTGACCATCTCATTAGCTTTAAAAAAATATTTTGTTCGCCCCTTAATTTGAAACCCCTCCCCTAAATATGCAGCTATCGGGCCCGTCTACGAACTCGACCTTTCAATTTACCCAAAGAATCCTCACACCAAGTTTCATCTAAATATCTCATTCCCTTCGACAGTTATCGTGCTGACAGACGGACGGACGGACAGACAGACAAATTTTGCGATGTCTTAGGTATCACCCCACTTACGTTTTGGGATCCCAAAAAGCGCAGCACTTGTTATTGGGCTCCGCAATAGCTTGAACCTAATTAAGTAGTGAACCGAAAGACAAGTTACTCCTCCTTCGGGATTTAAATCCGCGACCTTCGCCACTAGGGTCCTGCACTTTCGATGAGGTTCCATCGTTGGAATCCTAGTTACGTCTTCCAAGTTAATTTGAAAATTAGTTGAGGCATGTTTGCCATGGTTAAACGACTTTTCGCACTATTTACTCTTCAACTTCTAGTATTTTAAAATACTTTAAAACTAGGCTCTGCTTTTAACAAACTACCAACGGCTTTGGCTGTTTTAAGTATTGGTCGAGACCCGTTGACTTATAGAGAAAACAGGGGAAATGTACATAAGCGTTACTCCTGGTGGACAAAATTTCGGTGACAACCGTCGACACTGTGATACGTATTGGAGGTAGCATAACACGGCAAGCGGGAAAATCCGCGAGGTTTTTGTTACAGGGGTTAGAATGTACAGTACGAAATTCGGGTCTCCGGGTTCAGACACGGATGGAGTGATTACGGAAGTAGGTTCCATTAGTATTATAGGTAAAACAGGTCCTTTAAGGAGTCTGTTGTATAATCATTTCGTTACGTCAATAACTTGGAACTCTCTTGATGGAAAAAGAGGCTCTATTAGCGGAAGGAGGATAGGGAATATAGTAGTTTTCGAAAAAAAAGAGATAGTGTCGATATAGCGGGGAAAGTTCAAAATTTTAACAGTGCTTGTGGAGTTAAACGAATTTGGCCGACGTCCACACACGCAAGGTAGTGCATGCTGTGCATGATCCACGAATGTCAAGTGTGGAGATTCTGCGTTTGTTTTCGCTTCACCTCTCTGTTTACGTGTTTCCCAAGTTTGATAGAGACTGAGGTCACCCGGAAACGTGGATGGCGAAGTTAGGGACAAGTCCTTGCCAAGAATCCTTTTCTTTTACTGAAAAAGAAACCGTGGCTTGGAAACTTAGTTAACAATAAAGAACTTAGTAAAGGATAATTACGACAGAAGAGGGCTCCTGTCTCTCAACTGTAAGGAAGAAGAAGAAAATTAGAACAGGAGTTCTGCCTTTTCGGCAGAAAAAGGCCCTTTATTTGGTGTTCATATAGTTATTTCATGGGGCCAAGTGGCATGATTTCTCGACGATTTTATCTTTGTAATTTTATGTGGCAAAAGTAGATGGTGTTCTAGGCGGTCTGCTTTCAATAGATCGAAAAGTATTTGAAGAAATTGCGGAGCTTTGCATAGATTCATTTTCTTTAATGACTGGCCAAGGAATGCCCCCCCCCCCCCCCCCTAGGTGTCGCCTCTTACTCCGGCAGTTGACATAGAAACAAAGAAACAATGCACAGATAACAGAAAAAATGAACTATAGCAAGAAGACTGCGAAACAGGCAAATACAATTATAAATTAGAGAATTATCTGCTTAGATTACCACCGTTGCATTCAAATTCTGATGTCGTTTCGGAGTTATTGACCCGAAGATGAAGTGTGGGTCAGTAGAAAAGTAAGCTACGGGCCTTTAAGCACTTGGTCGAGTTGTCGCTGAGCATCCTAATTTTTGTATTGTTTCTGTTTTATTCAAATTCAAATAATAGCCTATTCTGAAACACATTGTCTAATTAGGAGGCCATGGTCATAAAAGAATCGTAATTTTTTGTTATTGTAGGAATAACTGTCTTTAATTCTTAGTATAATTATTATTATTTAATTATAATAGTACCTCATAAGGAGAAGAGGCGTTACTAGCCTAAATATTGGGCGGGGGGGGGAGGGGAAAAGATTTTTACTGAATGGTTTTTTTTAACTACGACTGTTACACAACAACTTTGGGGTTAAGCGTCCCTCTCCTGACAAACGCCACGCCTCTGATGAGGAATTAGATCAGGTCTTTAACGAGAAACTTATTTTTAAGATGGCTCAAGACTACGTTGATGTCCGGCGCAATATAGCCCAGCTTGAGCAATATAGATCTCAGCTCGAAAGCGCTCTGGCGACTGATCAACCTGACCCTTTCTACCCTGGACCTCCGTCTGGTAGCCCCTTTATGACTCCTGAGGATCAGGATTGCGCGGATGAAGTCAGACAGTTGGAACAAGAAAATGTAAGTAGTCTCTACTCTTGTCGAATAAATTGTTTAGTAGCGAATTGGCTGTACAAAATACATGTAAGTAATGAAATATTACCCTTTACACCACCACCACCCGATGACAAATTTGTAGCCTGCGTAGTTGGATGATAGTTGTACGAAAAAGTTGCATCTAGTGATACGTAATAGTAAAGAGTACTAGCATTTAATGTGCCTCAGACTGGGCCAATCTTAAGTAGTAGCATCCAGTTTTGTTAATAGTAGCATGCAGTAGAATGTAGAATGATTATTAAGTTTTAGCCGTGTTAATAATTGTGTGACGATCCAACGTTAGTGAGTAATTATATGAGCTATTCAGGAAATAAACGGTGTTATTATTAAGCAGTAACACGGTAGCCTTGAAGTAGAAGCATGTAGTATCATCAGTTTGTACTTCGTGCTACTTTTTCGTACAACTTCATACTTCTATTCCGAGATAAATTTTCCATCGGGCAGACGTCCCTTCATTAGGGTAAAGAACTCGTTAAAAATTGGCATATCTTAACTATTTTAGCTTTGTCTCTGGTGTCCAGAATAGCAGGGAACTTGACAGTGTACCCATTAAGAAAATGTCCCCTAGGATCTGAGGGTTGCTCGCATTCTGCCATAAAATGGCCCTCTTTCTCTGTCAAAGAAAACCAAAAATTGACATTGACGCTTGGGTTGACATTGACGTTCTGTTTGTTCCCCCAGTTAATCCGCCCACGTATTGGCAGGAAGTCGAGTATGTAATAATGGGATTTTGCCCACTCTTTACCTTTGAACCGATGATGTTATTACTCTTTACTTCCGAGGTCCCGCGATGGACCTTTCGTTGCCGTTTCAATGTCGGTAGTCTGACTGTGGGCTAAACCCAACTTGCGAACGTAAAGATAGCGTGCGAACGGGGGAATTTCTCGACTCGTCATAGGCGTATTTGGGATCAAGTCTTTCCTTTGGTAGTTCGAGCTGACTTACTGTATTGATAAATCGGTATCACAAAATTCCTGATTCTTCACAACAACTTTTGCTTGGCTTATATCTAATTGGCATCTCAATCAATTCTCCGTCAAAACCGCTCTTCCTTTCCTGCTCTCCGTTACCACAAACTTCCGCTGTTCCACCACAAAGGATATTCTTAGAAACCTCAGTACTATCTTCTTGCACCGAGCGGTAACCCATCAGCCCTCATACTTATTAACAAGCCCAACTCCTCCCTAGTTAACCCAACCTTAAAATATATTTCCTCGCCCCATGTCTCTTTTGCCCCAGCGTACAACCTCAGAGATTCAGGCTTACTCACCTCACATAACCACGTTTGTATTTTCTGGTCTTGTAGTGTCTGTCTAACTACTCAAGTCACACTTCCTAACTCCCATCCTGGACCTTCCCTTCGTTCCAAAGTTACTTAAAACTGTATTATCTAAAATACACTTAATCTGGTGTGCCCACAACTGCTTCCTTCCATCCCACAATGATGCCAGGTATGCCTCCTTTAACAGTCTAGATTGATAACAGTCTATCTGTTTATATTTTTCTCATCGTTCACTCTTTTTGCCATCGTTGGGGAGAAGGAGAGCACACAAATACAGGGATATAAAAATCATCAGTTACACTTGGTGGAAGGCTGTTAGACGAGAAATGGATTCGATGAATCGGAAAACGTTTTGTTCGCGCCTTGGATTGGATGGACGTCTTGGCTATAATCATCATTTGAAGTTTACGAATGAACCTAATTATCAGGTGTTGTTTTCGATGAAAGTATTACCTCTTAAGTAAGGGATCTGACCCGATTATTGTCTGTATCAGGAAGTTTAAATTTTTGTTTTTCTTTTCTTTTATACACCAGAATTTACGAAGGCAGGTACGTTAGGATATTGGAACAGAATCACTGAGCGTGTTCCACCTTTCTTACGGTAGTAACTATTAGTTAATTTTTCTGTTCTATCCTCGTGAAACGCTACCACGCTGACAGTTCCAGCCTTCTCGAAATAGTAACTGTTGCTTGGTAACTAGATCTCTTTGACGCGATTGGCGGGATTAGGGCAAGGCTTTATATTTTGCCGAAAGTAGAGACATTCGTTCCAGCCTTGATGCCAAGAAGCCATGACGTCATGCGTAGTTGCTACGGTAAGTAGCGTGGAACATGACCTGTATCTTATGCACTTGTGCTTTTAAATTTATTCTTACCGGTAATTGGTTGTTATTTTCAGGCCTCTTTACTCGAATTCTACCGAGAGCTTCAGCGCCATCTGGACTTTTCTCGAGATGTGCCACCCGGCCAATTTGTAACCGACGATGGCTGGGTCGTTGTGCCACGCGCTGCCACGTAACGGCAGCCAGAAGTGTTGTGTTGGACTCAAATGTGCCTTCTTATGACTGCGCCTTTTTTCTAAACCAGTTACGAATTGTGTTAGTGAGTTTGTCGAAGAAAGAAGATATTCTTCTTGGATTCATCATGGTATCTTCCATACCCTCACTGTTGTTTAAATCTCAGTGTTGATATTAGAAGAGAAACGTCAGTCAAATTCGCAATATTCCATTTGAGCGCTTCCAAGCGGACCAGTTTTATCATTGTTTCAATATCAATATGTATGACAGATATAGTAAAATATATCCACAAGTTGACGAGTAGAAAATCTGCTATTTGCTGCCCAAGCAGTGGAAGTTTTGCACGGTCTTTAGGGTAGAAAGTCAAAGCAAGAACAAATAAGTCAATAGAATATCCGGTCTTTGATCCCATGCCCCTGAGCTAGAGCTACTCGCTCAGCTTTGAGTTGACGCCCGTCTACTTCCCTCTTGCCAGCTGCGTGTATGACCCGTCTGGTCAGAGCGCCACAAATGACGACACAATGTCAAACAACCAATAGTCTGTTTACTCTAGACTTTTCTTCTTCGAGGCTCTAAGCGATGAGGTGTTACAAGCAATGATTTAGGGGTAGAAAGACATGCTGAACACGATTATTAAAACCATTTTCTCGCCGGTCAAGTAGTTCGCCCGGAATCCGGCCAAATCCGGAAAATTTGTTAAAATCAAAAGTCTAATTTGTAGTTGATTAGATACCGATTTAAGGGTAAGAAGAGATACTGAATCCGTATATGACAATCGTTTGTTTACCCAGACCCATAGTTCGCCCGGAATCCGGCTGAAACCGGAAAATTTGCTCCTGCCCTCCGATGTTTGCATCTGACAGGGAATCGGGAATTTATTCGACTCCGCATGTTCGTATGACAGAGGTCGGGAGAAGCAGGTTCTACTGCTTATTTTTTCTTGGTGAAAGCTATTATGTTGTGGTTATTACCTGATTAATCCATTTTTTACTGTCTCTCTTTCACAAGTGTTGATTATGACATAATGGGGGACTGGACTGGAATAATGCGAATTTACACGGATCACACAATCACTGTTCGTCAATTCCGACGCGGAATTTCACTAATGTGCCATGGTGAATATTAGAATCACCCTATTCATCACTCATAAGTGATAGATGGCGGCTGTGTCAGTACCGACTACAGAATGTTAGGCTTTAGTAACCAATTGGTAGAATATTTCCTACAGGTACTTCCTTTATTTGGCTGTTACGAAAACCTGGTAGCTAGAAGAGAAGTTGAAATTTAGTTTAACATATATGCGGTATATTTTGTATGGTTGCAGCCATAAAGCCGTTATTTTTTGTTGAAAAATTGTCTTTTGAACGAACTCAGTGAATTAACCATTTGTTAACCTCCTTAGGCCATGCCTCGAGGAGTTACCGCAGTATATCTTGTTTGTTCGAGCGTGAACGCCGCCATTATGATTTGTTTTTGTAATTTAATTTATCTGTTCAAAGTAAAGCTGAGGTGCTAGAAAAAGCCCACGTCCTCGAAAGACCAAAGGGCTTTAGCGCCAATCTCTATATTCCACAGAAAAGTCGTAATGCAAAAGGTTGTGTTGATATATAATTATTCTCAGGACCTCAGATATCTCGAAACAAAAACTATGGTGGATGGCTCTTATTGTCTCAGTTAGGAAAAACTGGTGCCAAAGCTGAGTTTTGAAGAAAATATTCCCGCTTAGTTAGAGCTATTTTTTTGGCCCTTTTTAGCAAGGGTAAACATAGCTCTAAGAACATGAGGCTCACGGATTCGTTTTGCAGTGTCAAATATGACTCGCAGTCAGCTTGGATCGAAGGAATGTTTATCATATTTCGGCCCTTCTTGGCAAGGGTCAGGATAGCTCTAATAAAATGAGGCTCACGTATTCGTATTGCAGTGTCAAATATGACTCGCAATCAGCTTGGGTCGAAGGAATATTTATCAGCGAAGTACGGAACTTCAAATTGCCAAGGCATGCCGACAAATATCCATCTTAACTCGAAAAAAGGAACAGGGGATACCAAAACCAACGTGCGGAAAACTCTCTACGCTCTCAACGGCCCAGTCGAGCAACAACAAGAGCTGGAAGCTGACATAGCACTTGCAAGCCTTGGTCAGAGGATGAAAATAGGAATTCGTGGGTTTGTTGTGATAATTTGTATAAGCAAAACCCTTGAGATAAGAACGATCATGGGTACTTGGAAATCACGAGAATTATTTAAAATAGGATACGACTAACTAGGGTCAAACATGTGAATCGTGTGAAAAGAATGTATCGTTTGGTACTAAAGTCTTTTTTTTTTGCATTTGGCTGTGATGATGCGTACTTTAAGGGCTCTAGAGATTCATCTGTAATGAACACTCTTGAAGCACAAATGATGATAAGCTCATCCGGATCATGAAATGTATATTTTGATCAAAATGATTTTTTTCTACTTTAAACGAATTCACTTGTAAGCAAAACCCTGCAAAAATGATCAAGGGCCCTTGCGGGTCATGAATATATATCGTTTGGTGTTTACTTTTCTTTAGATACGCACTTTAAAGGTGCTAAAAATCAGTTTTTGAGCAAAACCCTTCAGGCAAAAATGATCATGGGCTCATGGGGATGATGAACATGTAAAATGGGAAAACAATTTGTACATTGTGGTTAGGATTAGTACTTTAAGGGATGGTCGGATCTGAGAAGTGACAATTTCCAAGCCAATCTTGTCAAGTCTCTACTTCCAAGCCAAGTTTCATCATCCTAGCACATCTGGAAGTACCTTAATTCGCGATCACCGGAATGTGATCGCCCCGTTCAAAAGTTACACTTACCTTAAGATTCCGTATTCCCCCTCCCTCCACTCCCCCTACGATAGTCGAGTCGGGGAACTGACTATTTCTGAACCAATCCTGTCAGTCTCTATGTTTAAGCCAAGTTTCATCGTCGTTATAGCAAATCTGGAAGTACCTGACTCGCGAAAACTGGAATCCCCCCCCTCTAACTCCCCCCACAGCGCCCAAACCCGATCCGGTTCTACCACTGATGTATCTAGTTATTGTGCGTATTCTTCCCACCAAGTTTCATCCCAATCGCTCCACTTTAAGCGTGTCACAAGATTTCCGGTTCCCCGCTCCACCCCCCCACCCCACATATTCATCGGATCCGGTCCGGACATATCAAGTTACGTTCAGATCCGATCATCCGCTCCAGAGTTATACATTCCTCAAAATTTCGGATTCCCCTTCCCTACACTCCCCCCACGGTTGTCGAATCGGGGAAGTGACTATTCCAAGTTAGTTTGGTCGGGTCCCTAATATGCCTGCCAAGTTTCATCGCCCTAGCCCTTCTGGAAGTACCCGAACTCGAGAACATTGGACCGATCGACCGAAAAGTGATCTGTATATGGCACTTGAGCGAAGCTGCAGGATCCCTGTTCCGAGGCAGGATCGCTGTTTTGGTTTCCCCCAACAAACCCGGCTCCTATTTCATGAAGAATCTTTAGTTGTTTTTCCACAAGTTCATTTTCCAGCTAGAGAGGATTCCCGCTTAGATAATTTGGACCTTTAATGCTCTGATAGACGAACCGGGTCGGGTGCTCACGGAATGGAATTCCTACCCGGATTTCTAGTACCATCTTCAGTTCCATACGGAAAATTTTGTCAGCTTGAGCATTAAAGTGTAAAATCTGGCCGGAAGAGCCTGATCGTGTGTTCGCAGTATAAGGGACACTGACTTGCCAGTCTATGTCTATCAATTCAATTCACCTCTCAGAACCCGTACAGAAATTTCCTGCCTGAAATCGACCCAGATTCCGGTCTGTCTGAGGAAGAAACTAACCGGAAGTCGGTCAGTTCGAGATCTGCTTCACTTCTTCTGTGTCGTCTTCATGCGGACATCTCCGCAGGGAAGCCTTCGTATTCGGAAAACCGAAAATGTCCCTGTCAAATATACCCTATGGGTCAGATAAAACCTTAGTCGGTCTTCTCTTGGAAATGAAATCCCAGGAATCCTTTGTGACCCCTTTCCGAATCGTCACTCCCCAGGGCAGGAAAAAACGCGGCTATTTTATTTCTTGATCACGGTACCTGATCATGACGGGCTATTATTTATTGACACAGTTTTTTATATTATGTGCATCGGCTATTATCTGAAATGGTTGTTATTCAAATATTAAAGCGATCAGTCAATGTTCTTTTTCCTACGGCTTCCACTTTTCTGGCGAACTCGTTCAAGTATTCGCTTTCGTTGGGGGGCTACGAAACGGATTCGTCGAGATGCGCGAAAGGAGAACAATCGTAAGTCGCTGCTGCGGGGACGCACTGCAAGTTCAAGCAACGTACGATTCTAGACGAAGCCTAAAACACTTCAGTGATCCAAGGGAAGAACGAAAAAGGTCACCCAAACGAATCCTGAAAATTTAATGAATAGTTGCGTTCGTTACCCTGTGACTGTTCACCGCTGCTTCTTATAACACATTTTGCATTCATCAGTTACTGCTCCCCGGTTTCATAACCCGTTTTCGGACTAATCACTGTCTGTTTAGTGCTCAGCGGAGCGGACTAACTAGAACCGGCTCGGGAGGCAGGTTCTAGTGTCGTCAGCGGTGTGACCAAAAACACGCAACAGGACAAGAACCGAACTCCCGTGAGGAACAAGACCAAAGGTTCTGATGGGATCCCAAAAATTCAATTTCTGATCCAGACAACTGGGTCTTGTCTTAGCCAGATCCAGTCATCGCCAGACTCCTTGAACATTTTTAAAATTAAAATTCAGAAAAAGATTAAGGCCAAAGAGCTAATCATCTGAGAAAACCAAGTTCAGATTTGGATTCAGCATGTGTGTGTACCCCTATAAGTCATATCTGTTTTGACGAAAACTTATTTCCCGGTTTCAGCCGAACTCCAGAACTACTTGTCCGGCGAAAAAAGAAAGCTAAAAAATGAACTCAGGGTATCTTCTTTCCCCAATAATGAACATCTAATCAACTTCAAATAAAAATCTACCTTATAACAAATTTTACGACTCCAGCCGGATTCCGGTCGAACTATACGTCCGGGTAAAATATGATTATCACACGCGGATTCAGCATCTCTTCTTACCCCTAAATAGGTTATCTAATCAACCAGAAATAAAACTTTAACTTCTAGCAATTTTCCGGTTTTGGCCGGTTTCCGGGCGAACTACATGTCCGGGTAGAAAATTGTTTTCACATAAGTGTTCAGCATGTCTTCTTGCCCTTTATCGAACATCTAATCAACTCCAAATACAAAATTTTTATTTTAACAAACTTTCCGGTGTGGGCCGGATTCTGGGCGAACTACTTTTCCGTCGAGAAAATGGTTTTCACCATCGTCTTCAGCATGTCTTCCTACCCCTCAATCGAATATCTAATCAACTTCCAATAAAACTTTTACTTTTAACAAACTTTCCGGTTTCGGCCGGATTCCGGGCAAACTACTTGTTTGATGACAAAATAGTTTTCACCATCGTGTTCAGCATATCTTCTTACCCCATAATGGACTATCACATTAGCTGTTTACCCCTAAATGTAGGGCTACAAGGCCCATCTACGAACTCGACTGGTTCGACGACCCAACGAAACCTCACACCAAGTTTCATCAAAATATCTCATTCCCTTCGAGAGTTATCGTGCTTACAGACGGACAGACGGACAGACGGACAACTTTTGCGATGTCATAGGTATCCCTCCACTTACGTTTTGGGATCCCAAAAAGCAGAGTGTCACGAACGCAACTAATACGTATGTAAAACAATCAACAAATTGTTGTGATGGTTTTTCTGGTACTTCGCTGGATATAAGGCGATTCTTTATCGGCACGAAGAGTTAGTCATCACGAGTAACATCTTGTCAGGATGGGCCTGCGATAGCCGAGGGGGAAGTGGATCAAAACTGCAACCATGGGAACATGCCTGCAACATCCATATCAACTTGCTAACTGTCAATATCAGTATTCACATTACTTTTGGTCTTAAAGTAATAACCTATATATAATATACTAGAATTACTGAAATAGAACTCCAGACAAAAACGTTACAAAATTTATAGTGAACGGTACTAAGTTAACTCAAAGTCTGTTTAGCTCCGAAACATCTACTGATGATTTGCACTGGGAGTATCTGTTCCAAAACCCAGTTCCCTCCACTGGATCGTTGCAGGAAAACGGACCTCTAAGGTGCAATCTTGCGAAGTCATCACAGTTTATAACACCATCCAAGTTGCAGTCCTACCGTGAAAATTAACGAATCAGCGAAGTCCATTAGAACGCTGAAACTTGACACCATTCCTTTTAAATTTTTGCAGATTACTTTTTGTCAATACGCGAAACTTTACACCAGTCAAGTTTCACCACTTTGTCGTCTAAATATGCTATACATACAATTTTTTCGAACAAGTAAGCAATGCAGCTCATCCTAGGACCCACTGTCAGTTATGTTACGATAATCATCACACAGAAAGTTGGCGGTTGATATGACTTCATGTCAACCTCCATGGAGGTTGGTATGAAGACATATCCGCTGCTAACTTTCTGGGTTTTATGTAAGTCAATATATAACCTCTGAGGCCTATCGGATAGTGGAAAATATCGACATATCGTCCAGCAGTACTTGGTCGTACATAATAACTACTGTCTTCTGTTCATCAGGTTGCCAAGTTGACAGGGGAGATCTTGAGGGCATACCAACGGATTGTGTCTGTTACTATACTTTTCGCCAATTGGCTTTCAGTGTTTCTTACGGTCCCGTGGCGCTGGACTTCCTGCCCGAATTCACTCAAAACTGCAAGGGAATCACAAGCGATGATCGAAAAATCACGGGCGCTTGCTGACATGTTGGTCGATCGCGTAGAACAGATCGACCTGTTACAAACGTACAAGACTTAACTCTCTTCTGATATTACAGCCATGTAGCTCTGTCGGTGTAGCCTACATGTTTGGCCTTCCCTTGAGATAGTCGTAACTGGATACCCTAACAATGCAAGAGTTTCAATTTCAATCGAAGGTCCATGATTTTACGACCACTGCAGCGGGACTATTCCACAAGTACGCCGCATTCGTAGATGGAGCAATTTTCTGCAATTTCTGAGGAGTCATCTGCCCGGACTGAAATAAACCTATAACCTAGAATAAGGCCACTAGGAAATATTTTCACGACTTCGATGTTCGAAGGTGTCTTGTGGATCGTGAGAGGCGACAGAGAAATAATGGCTGTTTGCTGCCAACTAAGTTTTAGAAAAGAGATGTAGATTTTATACAAGAGCTGCTTACCGTTTTATAACGGGCTATGTAGGACTGGACGGTCTTTACTGCACACGCCGTGTCTTTTGCACATCTCTCATATGCCTCTGAAATAAATAAAAAAGATTATTCCAGGATCTCAGGTTGTGAATGTGATCGAGGTCTCGTGCCACCTATAGATTATTTCAAAAAGCTAAGCTTCATTAGATCTTTGCCCCAGTTCCCCAATTCTCTGCCAGTTTCCGTGCGAGTCACCAGGTTTTATAGTTATAATGTTGGAAATTTGCAATGCATTCTGACATCAGTATCCGTTGACAGTTTTTCCTTCTTTTAACCTTACGACAGCTTCAGATCGATTTTCAATCCGTTCTGTCGCTAAATTTGTATCATTCTTTGGTCGGGTTTCAGAATCCGAAGCCGGCATGACATTATTACCAGAAATGTCACTTCCGACTGATATCAAAAATCAGAGGACCAGGAGTCACTCTCAAAAGCAACAGCGGAAGTATTGATCAACAGAGAACAGAGAACAGAGTTAGAACAGAGCGATTTCTTTGTGGATAGCCTTGTTCAGAAGATACTGTCACCCTTGTTCTAATTTCATCTTCTTCTTCCTTAGGAACTGAGAGACAGAAGCCCTGTTCTGGCGTAATTACTCTTCTTCTTCCCTGACAACATTCGGTGTTCGAAGCCTTGTTTTGCAACGTTAACCTCATTAGTTGCGGTTTTGCAGATATCACGGTATCTGATTTCACGGTCTAAACTCCTTTCCGCAATTACCGTGGTATCTGGCAAGGTAGCGTGGTATCTGATATTCAGATATCTCGATCGGACGGTAAATGATCGTGGTGTCCGAAAATTCATCTCATTTTTATCATCACTAACACAAGGGTCTAGTTTTGTGTCAAATTGGTGGGGAAGAAGTTATGTTACTCCAGATGTCAGTGGATATCAGCTTTTCTTTTGGGATGACTTCTAAAAACTCAAATTCGGCAACTGTCGTTTTTGCAAAGCAACCGTAGTACCGTGGTAATATATACCTATCTGCAAAAACGAAAGTATTGACTCATTTTCTCCACAATCTTAACTAGGTCAACGAAAAAGGCTCCGATGACTATATTTTAAAACTTTTCTGTTTGTACGCCTGGTTTGCTCTCGAGTCCGCAACCCGAAAGTAGCCATCATAATCATGGCAAGCTGCTCATCCAGATTCTACACCAGATTCTCTTGATGCTTGCAAGTACAATTTAAGGCAAGTCAAGGTAACCGACGACGACCTGTGTTGCTCTTCCGAAACTAAAGTAAACTAAAACTAGGTAACTAACAATAACTTCTGGGGAGTGAAATCGAAAGCTAGATTTCTCACCTTCTAACGACTTAAAGGTATCTCCGGGTACCCGATTCTCCCCGCCATCTAGCCAATATAATTTTCCCATGGCAAAAGGACCAATCCAAGAGGTGCTGTTAGCTTTACTGGAGCAGCCTGTACTTCCCTTGCAGATGCAATGTATGCACGGGGACATCTGTTTCTTGGTGGTCAGAAAGACGGGTGGCTGGGTAGAGGCTTCTGGAAGATAAACAGGATCAGCCTTCGCAACTTCTAATATCTGTTATATTTACAGGAATCCTGAAGAGCTTATCTTTCCGATTAACCACACACGAGAAGACAGTTGCTGCATTCCAGTCCAAATTTCCCGGAAGAAAAAAAGCAGATCAGCTACTGTGTATTACTCTCGTGAGGTCTCTTCACTGTGAAAATACTCTATTTACGCATAATCTTGTCTAAGACATCACCAATCAAATCAAATCAAATCAAATCAAATCATTTAATGTAAACAAGATACAGTCTCTCATAGGCATAGCCCAAATATGGTATCTTTTAGTCAAACAGTTAATACAAGAAAGATTTGTCAACGAGAAAAACAAAAAGAATAGGATAAAACGCACAAGTTACGAATTGTTAAAAGTACGAACAAAACTCGGCACAAAGCTTCGAGAATAACGCTGTGACCTGGAGTAAATCGGTGTCAGTTTTGGAACTTTCGCAGCCGCCTCTCTGGGGAGTCGGGATCTGAGGGGGACAAAGGGAGGCGGGAGGAAGTTCTTGTAGATGGGATGGAGGAGGAGGGTTGAGCCAAATTTTAGGCACAGTTTCTCTCGACGGACAAAAAGGGGGTCAAGTTTGTATTCTTTTAGATAAAAAGAGTAAGGCAGTGGGGAACCTCCGTAGATGATTTGTAGAGACCTCTTCTGAACCCGTTCAATTTTATCACTTTCTTCTTTTGTAAGAGCGAAATGCCAAACAGGACATGCATATTCTACTAGTGGGCGGATGAACATGCAGAATATTAATTTTAGTTTATCCTTAGGAACCCGGAATTTCTTTAGAGTCTTCAGCATTTGGATAGCACCATTTGCCTTTTTTACAATCAATCTTGTGTTTTCATGCCAAGTTAGATCAGAAGAGATCACTACCCCAAGCAGGGTAGTGCTGTTACTGAGGAGGTTTGGGTCTATAGGTGGTTCGAATTCAGGTAGGCCTTTCTTGAGAAATGAAAATGTCATTACTGAACATTTATCTTTATTTACCACCATATTTAATTTTGCTGCTTCAGAGGTAACTTGTTCAATATAATTGAAAGTTTGACTTTTACACGCTCCAAATACTACCTCTGCAAGGGAAAGATCATCTACATACTTCCATCTTTCCTCCAGCCCGACAGCTATTTCATTGATCATGAGGAGGAAGCATAAAGGACCGATCACTGTTCCTTGCGGGACACCGCAAAAAACCGGTAAAGAAGAAGAAAAATTATTTTTATATTTTACGATTTGTTCTCTGTTTGTTAGAAAGCTTTTTACGATATTAATAAGATATTCAGGAATATTTTTCTCTGCCATTTTTTCCAGCAAAATCTTGTGATCTACAAGATCGAAAGCTTTTTTAAAATCTATTGCAATTAGATTTATCCATTTCCCGGGTTCATCTAAATTTTTAAAAATAAAATCAAGTAAACTAACGAGATAGTGAACAGTTGAACACTTCGGGATGTTACCAAATTGCCTCTTATCAATGAGATGCGATATGCGGGGCTTGAGCCTGAAAGGACGTTCCATAGAAAGACCAGATTTGGCTAGAGATCAATAGAATGGAAACAACTGTAGGAGGAACAAGAGCTACGAGCTCATATGGCACTTGTTACGAGTAGGTGGTTGATAAGCGAGAAAGTGAGCATTGTTCCGGTAATTCCGATACTCCTCCCACCGTGCTCGAATCCGGTCGTTTTACACTCATTTACCTGCTATACGAGCCACATCATTTCCGGAAATCCCCCCTAGTGTGGCCGAATACGACTCGGACACATACTAACATCTCTTCTTCCCGTCCATCAAGTTTGACTCGAATCGGAGCATATCTGCAAATTTCCGGTTCCCATTTCATCCTCCTTGGTCGGACCCGGTTCGGACGACAAATGACAAATCTAGGCCCCATAAAATTGGTACTGTCCAAGTTGCATTCCATTCTGACCATCCGTTAGGTTTTTGTGAATGTCACAAAGTTTCCGACCCCCCCCCCCCCCCCCCCCCCGACTCCCCCAACCATGGCCGCATGGGTTCGTACACAAGCTTTGCATATCTAGGTCATCAGTTCTTATCACAAACAAAAGTTTCACTTAAGTCGGACCATTTTTTCGCAACCAACGGAAGTAATTTCCAGATTCCCCGAAAAATTAAGGATATTTGGTTGGTTCACTAATTTGCCTGCCTAGTTTTATCGTCCTTCGCACATCTGGAAGTATCCTATCTTGCGATCACCAAAATTCCGGGAAATCCACTCCAACTCCCCCCAAAGAGCACCAACATGATCTGGTTCCGTCAAGAACGTATCTAATGCTGACGCTTTTTCTTCCCACCAAATTCAATCCCGATCCCTCGACACTAAGCATTTCACAAAAATGCTGGTGCCCCTTCCACCCCCTCCCCCCCCCACCCCCCGTATCGGATCCGGTCCAGACTTGACATAGAACATCTGAGACAATAGCTCTTTCCACTTGCCAAGTTTCATTCAAATCCGATCGCCCGTTCAGAAAATGCCACTAAATTCCGGATTCCCATCCCTCCACTCCCTCCACGATGTTCGGATCGTGCAAACGACTATTCTCAAGTCGGCTATTCGGATCCCTCATATTCCTGCTGAGTTTCATCATCTTATTACACCATGAAGTACCGAACTCGCTGGATGACCAGAATCCCCCCCCCCCCCGAACTCCCCCCACAGTGCCCGAATCCGGTCCGGTTATGTAAATGATGTGGCTGGGCCTTGAGCTTGTTCTTCCCACCAAGTCTGATCCCGATCCCTCCACTCTAAGCGTTTCCCAAGATTTCCGGCTCCCCCCCCAGCTCCCCCCAAAGTCACCGGATCCGGTTCGGATTTGAAGTGGGTCGTCTATCTTTCCAAATATCAAGTTTCATTAAGATCCAATCACCCGTTCAAAAATTATAAATCCCTTAAGATTCTGGATTCCCCCTCCCTCCACTCCCCCCACGATGCTCGGACCGGGGAAATGACTATTTCCAACTTAATCATTTGGGGTCCTTGATATGCCTGCCAAGTTTCATCGTCGTAGCTTATCTGGAAGTGCCCAAACTAGCAAAACCCGGACAGACCGACGGACAGATAGAAATTGCAATCGCTATATGGCACTTGGCCAAAGGGCAAGTGCCTTACATACCCAAAATAGGCGGACTGGTGATGGCACTTAATACTGAGAAGGAAAATAATGGAATATTATCCAACTTTCTCTTCTGCTTTAAATAATTAAAAAGGCGAAAGCGAGGTCCCTGAAGCTTATCTTGCATTTAGGCACAGATCAACGCCTTTTTTTTTGGAAGGATAGAATTAAGTACTCTGCTCACGAAAGTCAGTTTTGTTTTGTTTTCTCTCCTAAGCGATTAAAGGCAGTTCATTGATAAGTTCATTCATCAACAACATAACATGGTACAACACAAGTTATAGAAGAGTATCCAATATAAAAAAAAAACAATGTAAAAATAAAACATTTTAAGTCGTGACGGTGGCCAATAGGCGACCAAGCGGACAACATATCTCTATCTTAGCTGCGCGGCATCAAACGGAAATCTAAGAAGATGACATGGGTGGCGCGAACTCCCTGCCACCGGTTATTCAACGCACTGGTATACCCAGGGTGGAATAAAAGACAGTCGAGTTAGTTACGTGGACTATCACGCATAACTAAATTACCAGAGACCAGAAAGAATCATTGTATGCGATTGTTAAACGGTTTTGGAGCCCAGTTAATAATTAAATCTGACCTTTTTGATGTAATTGTTGAAACCCGACAACTGCGCAAAGGTTATTGTCTTAAAATCATGCTAGTGAAAGTCACCTTTGTAGTCATGAACCAAAGATTATGGGCCCCTGGCAATAAGCTCTCACCTTCCTTCTTCGGTCCAAAAAATACATTGAGAAAATTCAGCTGTTGTTTTGCCTCGTCGCCAACAGTGGGCTTCAGCGTCACTGCTTGCTGTTTCTGCGTTTCAGGTTTTCCAACCGGCCGAGGGGGCAACTGGAACGTTTCCTTTTCATCCTCACCTCCACTCTCCCCATCTTTGAGAGAAAGTGCGTCGTCCGTGTGCTCTCTGATCCAGTTCAGATATTCTGATACGCGGGTGTATAGTCCTAGTTTATCCTTTCTGGCACACCCTTCCCCGGCTGAGACGATTCCAAGTAGGGTCCACTTAGGGTCAATGCCTGAGGGTAGGGAAGCGTAGAGGGGGCCACCGGAGTCACCCTGAAATCAAGTTGGTTTGGTTATGTTCCTTTGTGTGCAATGTAAAAGCACCAAACAATCTCAACTTCGCAGCCACAAAGAAGACAGTGACGGGGAAGACAGAAACACGATCCGTCACACTTACGAGAGGACCTTGACCATTACGCGCGAGTTTGGAACCTGATTGAAAAAATGCCCTGGCAGCAGCTCACAGATAGAAGCTTGGCGTTTCTCACTTTTCTTGGTTCAATATTTGATGAGATATTAAAGGAAGACGACTTGAGAAAAGTTGATGGGATCAAAGATGAGAAGAAAAATGAGTTTTTAGCAAGAGCTACGAGCTCATATGGTACTTGTTACGAGTGAGTGGTGTGAGAAACGAGAAAGTAACCCTGAGCATTTTTCCCGAAATTCCGGTAACCCTTCCCACTTTGCTTGGATCCGGTCCGGACCCTAAAATGTGTCATCTAAGGCATACGACCTCTCTACTTTCCAGGTTTCATTCAAATCACTCACTCGCTTAACGTCTATGCCAAGCAGCCACACAATTTCCGGGACTCCCTCTCTAACTCCCCCCCCCCCTCCTGCGGCCGAATACGACTTGGACACATAAACTTCGCATCTTTAACATCTCCTCTTCCCGTCCATCAAGCGTAACTCGAATTCGAGCATATCTGCAAATTTCCGGTTCCCGCTTCATCCTCCTTCTACCTTGGTCGGATCCGATTCGGACGCCAACTGACAAATCTAGGCCGCATAAACTTGGTATTGTCCAACTTGCATCCCATTCGATCCATCCATTTGGTTTGTGTGCATATCACAAAGTTTCTGCCCCCCCCCCCCCCCCCAACTTGCCCAACCATGGCCCTCTAGATCATCAGTTCTTATCACCGATAAAGTTTCACTTGAATTGGACCATTTGTTCAGTAATTTCCGGATTCCTCCTCCCTCAACTCCCCGAAAAATTGTTGGAAGTTTTCCTAGGGCATTGTATCGGGTCCTTAAGACTATTTCGTCGGGTTACTGTGACGGTACGTCACTTAATCCAGTGCCATTCATCGTCCTGCATATATTTATCATTCATTCTATTGTTAAGGTCAGTCAATAAACCAACTTCCGAGGAGACTGTTATCACTTACGTAGGTCACGTCTTCATACTGGTGGCAGAGGTGGGATTCGTTTACCAGTTTAGTCCATTCCGAGAGTCGGAAGGGTTAACACGGGAGTGATTGCAGCGTAGTGAGCGATAGAAAAGGTATGTAGAAGTGTCGTGTTTTGTGCATTTATTCGTCGCTGTGATTGTCTTGAAGTTTAGAAGAAGGAATAGGGTAAACGCACTGAGGGTAGAAATATCCAAAAACAGCGTTTGCATATTCGAAAAGGGATTCTAAGCTTCAAGACAATTTACAGTTCGAATAAAGTGGAGTAGTATAGGTTCGAGAACGAATCCCCATAAGAAAGAATCTACAGGCTCAAGGGTGACCACTATAGACCATAGGATGAATTGCGGTAAGAACCTATAGGCTCATGAGATATTCGGAACTGTAAACAAGACGTTTCTTTAGTACCGTACAGGTTAAAGGAGATCAGCAAAAAAGTAAAAAGGCTGTTCTCGCGTATTCCTATTACTAAAGAAAAGGGAAACAGTTTTACAGTCAGAATAAAGTTAAGTGGTATAGTTACTAGATCGAATCCCCATACGAATCTATAGGCTCAGGGGTGACTGAGGGGTGAGCGCTATAGACCATGGGGTTGATTGCGACAAGAACCTATAGGCTCAAGAAATATTCGGAACTGTAAAAAAGAAAAAAAAGAAACAAAAGACATTTCTCTAGTACCGTACAGGTTTTAGGAGATCAGGGAAAAGTAAAAAGGCTGTTTTCGCGGGTTCCTGTTACTAAAGAAAAGGTAGAGCGAACAGAGAGTTACGAGGTGCAAGGGAAAAGCGATCGCACATCAGCAACTGGTTCTAGTAAGCCGACCGTAACAGGCCGAGTTGTTCAGTACTCCCTAGCCAACTCTCTATTCGACTCAATCCCCATCATAATGATAGGAGTAGGTTCCGGAAACCAGGACGGCAGTATTCCAAATCCGTCTGATTTGCGCGAATTACTTTCAGAGTTTCAAAACATGATCAAATTAATGCATGAACAAAGAAGACGAGATGAAATAAGACATGCAGCAGAAATGAGAGAAATTGTCGAGTCCGTTGTACTGGGAAAGTACGATAAAAGTCTCGATTTTTCAGGTCTCTCAACCTATTCACGAGAGCAGAGCCAGAAGTCAGTGGAGGAAGTAGTTCGGATCCCTGACAGTTTTATGGAGGCTCACAAAACGGAGGTGTCCGAGACAGAATCAGCAAGGAGCAACAAATGCCAAAGTAAGCAAACCCGAGAAATTACTTGTAGATCAAGTGAAAAGTTAGATCATTTTTCAAGAGACAGCGAAAAATTTCAAGAAAATAATTCCGGGATAGGGCCATCCAAGCCGTCAAACAGGATTTTCGAAAATGAGTTAACTATTGCAGCGCGTGAGGTTGCACAGGCACTACTAGATGTCACCATGGCATGTGGGCCATCAGTACCAAGCTCCACCATAACGCTAAACGAAAAGCTTTCCAGTGAGTTAATTGATAGCGGCAGTAGAGTATCCATGCTGGGAAATCGTCTAATTGGAAAGAAAGAACTGAAACACTTTTTTTTTCAGATAATCTGCATCTGTTCGGATTCAAAGCAGCTTCCTGCGCAGAGGGGAGCCGAGGAAAGCGCGTTCTCAACTGTGGCCGCAACAACAGCAGTGGATCACGAGTATCTAACAGCTAAGCAGCGTATAGTTACGTCGCTGAGAACATTTGAAAGGACAAAGCTCCTTGACAAAGAGAAACACAAGGTACGTTTGTTTTGAATAACAATGACCTTGTACGTATCGTTCAACTCCTCCAAAGTATCGGATCCGGTCCGGACTTGACATGGAACATCTGAGACAATAGCCGAGTTTGATCATCCTAGTACATCGGGAAGTACCGAACTTGCTGGATCATCAGAATCCCCCCCCCCCCAACTCCCCCCACAGGGCCCGAATCCGGTCCATTTACGTCAATGAACTACCTTGGACTTGTGCTTGTTCTTCCCACCATGTTTCATCCCGATCCCTCCCCTCTAAGCGTTTCCTAAAATTTCCGGTTCCCCCTTCAATTCCCCCCAAAGTCACCGGGTCCGGTTCAGATTTGAAGTAGATCGTCTGAAACACGAGGTACTTCCAAATATCCTGTTTCACTAAGATCCGATTACCGGTTCAAAAGTTATAAATACCTAAATTTCGGATTCCCCCTCCCTCCCCTCCCCACAAGATGGTCGGATCGGAGAAGTGACTGTTTCCAAGTTATAATCATTTCGTGTCCCTTTTTTGCCTGCCAAGTTTCATCGTCCTAGCTTGTGTGGAAGTGCCCGAACTAGCAAAACCCGGACCGACCGACAGACCGACGGACGGAGAGATGTTGCAATCGCTATATGGCACTTGGCCGAAGGTACATGCGAGTCCTTATTACAGAGCGATGTGACGGAGAAGTGTCCAAGCTAAGGGATTGGGCGCATAAGGGGTTTGAGAAGCGTCGTTAATACAGTGGGGTCCCTCACTCCAAAAGACTTTTTGAATAATTCCAGAGACTGTTTGTGCCTTTTCATAGTGGAATGAAAATTTGGGTTACGAATACAAGAAGGTTTCTTTCTTCTTTGCGTATTAAGCTCTAGATCTGAAGTGATATTGAATTATAGTGAACTTGGAGGCGTACTAGCATTATTTCAGCAACATAATTCTTTAGTTTGATTCATTTATTTTCATGCATCAATTAACCAACAAGGTGTCAAACCAGACTTTATGGACTGCATTTTTTTGACGATCATGCAATTATCCAGAGTTTAATTCATCCTTCATATTTGTTTGGCGCTCCAACCTAACTCATTCCCTCTCTTCAGCGGGGCTGGGAGAGCAGGTGTTGGTAGTTACAAGTGTCCATCATCTTGAGACATACATATAATCATACATATAAGACATACATATAAGGTCTGTTCTTTTCGTTTTTTTCCTTTTTTTTTATTGGTTATTTTTTTTTTTTTATGTGTGTTAAGAAAATGGTCAACCTTCACTACTGCAAGCCAGCAAAAACGAAGGTTTTTCCATTAGTGCAGTAGATGTAAATAGTAAAGAGTTAAATTGTGTTTATTAATAAAATAAGTATCAATCCTCGGAATCTGACAATTAAGATTTCGGGATGTGGGCCTTATCGAACAAAAATCTGTACGTAAACATTTCGTGAGTGTCTGTGAGTCTATAGTGAGAACATAGGATACATGGGCTTACGACTGACCTGGCACGCATCTTTACCACCACCTAAGAATCCAGCACAAAGATGGGTGGGTGAAACTTTCTTCCCGTTAAAAACCCGACTGCAAACATCGTTGCCATGAATCATCAAAATGACCTTAAGTAGGATGTCACTACTCTGGCCTCCAAATGCTGTTGTACCCCATCCTGCAAAACAGAGATTATAACCGTTAGCAAAGTGTACAGTACATATATATGTGCAGGCCTATATGTTTATTCACCCAACAACAACAAAGAAGAGAGGAAAAAGAAGAAAAGATGTTAACCATCATAATGCAAGTACCAGGCCTGAGACACAAGCACATGATAACAAATATCACACAGCAACTACCTTTCCTACTCATTAACTACTGGTTATTAACTATGAACAGGATCTAGTGACTTTTTAAATTTATTTCCACGTACGTCCAGCTGAAATTCTAGAATCAATAGCATTACATTTTGGACACGTACAAGACGGAGCTTTAAAAAAAAAAGAATAGAGACAATAAAAACAAGTACACAAATACAAAATGATTCAACACTAGCATTGAGAGACTTAAGTATTCAACAGGTATTAAACGTCAAGCGGCTCAGCCAAAGGCTCGAGGTCACGCGATGCGGCTTGCTTTTCGATATTATGTATTTTTATCGTCGCAAAGAAAACTCTCGCATGCTCCTCCTCTACCCAATCTTTGATGTCTGCATTCGATCTTTGGTTGAGATACTCTGCTCTCCTCGATAAGCTACTCGCAGCCAGACGTGTGTCATTAATTACGTCATTGCGTTATGTCACTGCGCAGCAAGACGTGTGCCATTACCGATTACATTAAATCACTGCCTGAAAAAAAAAAAAATGCTGTAAGATTGAAATGAGAATACATCTTCGGCGAGCGGTTCGAAATTTTAGAAAAGAGTTGGGAACTTGGGACAACGTTCTTGATCGATCGATTCGGATACCAAATAAAATATACCAATGTTGAGTTATTTTTACCAGCGGCCTGAAGAGCACCTTGGCAAGAAGGGCCAAAATATCGCCGAACAAGAATTTCAGGGGACTAATCGGTTACACCACAAAACATGAAGAACAGCATAGAAAAGATGTGTGCGCGAGGGGGTGGGGGGTGGTGGACGGGGGACATATTCATGATATCAGACAGAGCTCCACAAAGAAACAGCTATCATACCTGCAACTATTCCATTCCTCATACTTGACAGTGAGGCTGAAGATGTAGGCAGGCAAATTGGCCAGACTTGTTCGCTTACACGAACTTCTTGGTCAAGTTTTAAAATTGCAATATCATTTTCAGGTAAATGCTTGGCTGTGGCGGGCTTGTATTCGTTGTGGACGATCACTTCTTCAACTCCCACTATCTGACTTGATCTGGGGTTCGATAGATCCCAAGCGCCAAGGTGGACTTTGAGGTTCCATGGCTCTATTCTGAAAGACAAAGCAAGAATTTATTTCCTTAAGCCCGAGCTGACTGCGAACCATAGTTGACTGCGATAACGGACCACCTGACTTTCGGGGTTTTTCCGCGACAATCCCGGATTATAATCCAAGATGGCTGATTCGTCAGAGAAAACAGCGAATCGACTATCTCAGATTGTCAAACGACAATCCGACTATCTTGCTCCGTTGCAAGGTTCCCGAACTAACGATCCAAGAACAAATCCGGGTTGTCAGAGATTTTTTTAATAATCTGAATTGTCGGAGAAAACGCACTTTAGAGAATCTGGATTGTGAACCGTCAATCCGGATTGTCAGTGAAAACGTCGTTTGTTTGAGCGATATATTACTCCAATAAAATAAGTCGAGACGAAGTTCAGACACAAACATCACAGGTTCAATTTTCCAGCCTTGACCCTGAGATGACCCTAACCAAGAAGGGCCGGACTATCGCTCAAATATAATCAACTGACGTAAGGGTTTAGCGCTGTCAATCTAGTAATTTTTTTTTTACGAGACAAAAACTGGATGAATACCAGAAATTTGGAGAGTCACCATTCTTCTCGGAATACTGACTCTTCTCATACTGACTAAAGGATTGCTTCCGGAATCAATTTCGTCTGTCTGATATTACCTAAACGGTACTTCTTCGCGACAAGGCAGTTTTGACACCTGTAATAGTCGTGAGTGCTCACGGTCTGATAGTTGGCGGAAGCAGCAGTAGTTTCTGCCGTCCCTATCACCTAAGGGTTTCATATTCCTTTTTCAGATCATTTAAGTTGAAAGGAGATAAATCGGAAGAATTCTAGCATTTGCATCATCTATATCACTCTATCCAAGTCGCCAGTTCAGGTCAAGACTTCGTACGACCGTGAGACCATCTAGTGGCGCGATCGGAAGCATCGACATTACAGACTTAAAATCCATTTAAACAAGAAAATCAAACAAAAGGAACAAAATTTGCTGGTACATGAATAAAAATTTGAGAAAATACAGCTAAATATTTGCGATAATTTATTTCTTTAGCTTAGTCAAGTCAATACAATCTAAAATTTGACCTGATTAATAATTAATAAGCGCAAAAGGTTGACTGAATTATTGCTTTCCATTTTCTGGATTCCATGACAACTCGCCACACCGACAAGTCGCCACACAGACATGTCGCCATACCGATAACTAGCCACATCGACAACTCGGCTCACCGAAGCTTGTCGCAGTGTCAGCTCATCACAGGGATAATTCGCCACAAAAATAATGTTTTAGGTAAAACAAAAAAAACACCAAAAGTTGTGATAGATATTTTGTTACGGTTGATCCAAAGATCATTAGACCCTCCCTCCCTCTTGAGGTCTTAGCCGTAGGTCAAAGTCAGACTAGTTGCCATAAGTACGTAATGAAGAGTTGTACATTCCACTGGTCCTTATGTACGGACGTCCTGCTGTAAGCAAACGAGAAAGTTTACGAGGATAGATGGCATAATAGCGGGTGCTGAACTTTATTACCCGAAGGGGAAGTCCCGGGGCGGTTATTGTAGACTGAAATGGGTTAACTCACCCAAGATTCTCAAGCAAAAATGGATAAACAATATCAGCAATCTTCGTAATTAAAATAGGGATAGGCGAATCGACGAAGACTTTGGTTCAAATGAGTAAAGAAGAGCTTTCAGACTGATTTTTTGGAGACTGATGTTGATTAGCATCACAGATTCTGTGATTAGCTAGCATCCACAACAAACAGTTTCTCGGGTTTGGTTTTTACAGTCCGAACCACCGGTTGCACCAGTGACAAACGAAGGCGGGGCTTAGCCATGAAAAGATACCCCTGGGAAGATCAGATTTGGCTAGAGAACAAGAAGGTGAAAGCAGATGTGAGAGAAAATAGTCTTATACTAGTGATGGTACTTGTTATCGAGAAGGATTATAATGGAACAGTATCAGGTGTCAGTTATGCTTTAAGCCATGTGCCTTTGTTTCCAAAACCTTTGTTACCCATTTTTGTTGAAAAATTGTAACTGAACAAAGAACTTTATGTTACAAATGTCGCGAGATGGCACATTGTTTCATTGTGGCAAGCTATCGGTGGGCAGGCTACCGGTGTGGCAAGATGCCACTGTGGCGAGATATCAGTGTGGCGAGTAGACAGTTCCCAGATGTCGCTTTGGCGAGTTGTCTTGGGGCGATATGTCCTGACCGGTGAATTTATGATAGGGGGATCGTAGCGGAAATGATGAAAAGTAGACTTGTTAGCAAAGTTAAAGGCTCAGACTGGGCTCAGAGTTGCTTCTCGGAAGCCGCTCTCTCCCAGTGAGAGGCATGCCATAAAGTTTGGAAGGATAATCGTCTTTTTGTAATGACTTTATGTACTGTGGCCGGTTGAGTTTTTGAATATTTGCATACGAACCCTCTATCCAAGCAATGTGCGGCTGTTAGCACATGCTGCCTCGTAATCAGGGACCCTCCACAATGGTGGTTTCCATCGTTCCACAGGGAAGCTATCCAGGGGACCTCGTTTTCTCTGGTTGGTGTTCCACCAACAACGCGGTTGTCCAGGAAATTGGATTCGGGGAATTTTCCACAAGTACCTGCAGAAAAAATAGCCATGGAGCGACTAGGCAATTCCCAAGTGTTCGTAAACCTACAATATTAAAGTAAAGGTGACGTTCACCCGCCATTTAGGAAAGTTGAATATCGAAAATAAAAGAACGAAATAAGAAGAGCTGGAAGCTCATATGGCACTTGCAAGGCTTGGTCACAGGATGAAAGTAGGATTTCGTTAATTCGTGGGTTTGTTGTGATCATGAAAGCAAAACCCTTGAGATAAGAATGATCTTTGTAATAAACACCCTGGAAGCACAAATGATGACAAGCTCATCGAGATCATGCAGTCTTTGGACTTTAAGGAATTCACTTGTAAGCAAAACCCTTAAGGCAAAAATGATCATGGGCCCTTGGGGATCATGAATATATATCGTTTGTTCAAAAGTATTTTTTTTAACTTTTCGGTTAAGATTCGCACTTTAAGGGTGCTGCAATTAATTCTTGAGTAAAACCCTTGAGGTAAAAATGATTATGGGCTCATGGGGATGATGAAAATGTATATTTTGCTTAAATATATTTTTTGTATGGTTAGGATTAGTAGAATTAGTACTTTAAGGGATGGTCGGATCTGCATGCGAAGTGACAATTTCTATGCCGAACTTGTCAAGTCTGTAATGTCCAAGCCAAGTTTCATCGTCCTAGCACATCTGGAAGTACCTTAACTCGCGATCACCGGACCCCCCCCCCCCCCACCAACTCCCCTCACTGAGCCCGAACCCGGTCCGGTTCCGTCACTGATGTATCTAGGGCTTGTGCTTGTTCTTTCAACCAAGTTTCATCCCGATCGCTCCATTCTCATCGTGTCACAAGATTTCCGGTCCTCCCCTCTACCCCCCCCCCCCCCAACATTCATCGTATCAAGTACATTTGAGACACAATTCTAGACCAACCTCCAGCTCCCCCCACAGTTCCCGAACCCGGTCCGGTTCTGTCACTGCTGTATCTAGGGCTTGTACTTGTTCTTCCAACCACTTTTAATCCCAATTGCTCCACTCTTAGCATCTCATAGGATTTCCGGTTCTCCCCTCCAGCCCCCCCACCCCCACCATCCATCCGATTATATCCAGATTTTAAATAGAACGTTTGAGACACGAGGTCTTTCCAAATATCAAGTTTCATTAAGATGCGATCACCCGTTCAAAGTTATACATACCTCAAGATTCAGGATTCCCCCTCCCTCCACCCCACCTCTTTGATTTTCGTATCAGGGAGCTGACTATTTCTAGGCCAATCATATCAAGTCTGTAATATTCAAACCAAGTTTCATCGTTCTAGCGCGTCTGGAAGTACCTTAACTTGCGATCACAGGAATTCCGGACGCCCCCCTCCCTGTTTAACTCTCCCGCAGCGCCCGAACCCGGTAGGGGTCTGTCACTGATATACAGAGGACTTGTGTTTCTTCTTCCCACCAAGCTTCGTTCCGATCGCTCTGCTCCAAATGTGTCAAAAGGTTTCGGTTCCCCCCTCTGACCCCCACCACATCCATCGGATCTGGTCCGGACTTGAAACGGGACATCCGAGACATGTAGTCTCTTATCAAGTTTCATTCTGATCCGATCACTCTTTCGGGCGTTATAGATACCTCAAGATTCTGGATTCCCCCTCCCTCCACTCCCCCCAAAATGGTCGGATCGGTAAGTTGACTATTTCGAGGCTACTGTGGTTGGGTCCCTGATTTGCCTGCTAAGTTTCATTGTCCTAGGCCAACTGGAAGTAACTTAACTCCGGATCACCAGAATTCCAGAACGCCCTCCAAATCTCCCCCCCCCCCCCCGAAATAAACCAATCCGGCCCAGTTCTGTCAATGATTTATTTAGGGCTTGTGCTTGTTCTTTCCACGAAGTTTCATCCCGGTTAGTCAACTCTAAGCGTGACACAAGATTTTCGGTTCCCCCCTCCGACCTCCCCTACATTCATCGGATTCGGTCCGGACTTGAAATGGGGCATCTAAGACATGATGTCTTTCCAGATATCAAGTTTGATAACGATCCGATCACCTATTCGAAAGTCATGCATGCCCCTAAATTCCGGATTCCCCCGATGGTCGGATCGGGCAAACAACTATTTCCAAGTTAAATTGGTCGGGTCCTTGATACGCCTGCCAAGTTTCGTGGTCCTAGCACTTCTGGAAGTGCCTTAACTCGAGAACAGTGGACCGACTGACTGACCGAAAAGTGATACGGCACTTGAGTGAAGCTGCAAGTGCCATAAAAACAGCCAAATAGCGAACTACGTCAAAACCTCAAAGTATCTACAGCACCACAAATGAAAAAGCACGCAGGGAAACGAATCACCTTTCATTCACTGGTTGGGCACAAAGCCATGGGTGGGTCTGGTCATGTGGTGGCTGCAGCCATGCGTGGGTAGCATTTCCGAGAAGACAGTAGAACTAGCTTTACTACAGCCTTGTTAGTTCTACAATAAATAGCACCAATACGAGCGGTTTGAATAGATAATACTGAACATGTTATCTGTAATGTTTTCAAATGTTTACGTAAATCATATTTACACTATTTCATGGAAAAAGACTTAGGTCGCAATGTTTCAACTTCCCCACTCTTCTGGAATTTTAGAAATCGCCAGAAATCCCACTTTCGGCCACTAGGCGAATGCAAAACGGCGAAAATCAGATCCACGGGGAAGCAAAAGAGAAGGAGAAACTCTTCTTACCTGTGTCAACTGCGGAAATCGCAAAGATCGAATTAAAAAAAAAAAACACTAAACATTTTTTCCAAGACATTTGAACGCCTGATCACACGCTTGGCTCAAAAATAATCCTATGTCCGCCGTCGGGCTGCAGAAAAGAAATATGTCATCAGACTGTGGGCAACAAAACAGGTTTAGCAATTAATAGTTGATATAACTAGAAAATATGACTATTACGGATGCTCATGTACTGACGCAAAACAATCGTGCAACAGGAGCAATTGACAGCCACGCCCTGGACACATTAGTAAGTGAAGAATGCAAAGGGAGTTCCGTTCCAATTACATCGCCTATATTGGAACTAAGGAGAGCTGGAGAGCAGGGGATGTCCAACTATGAAACTAGTTAACGCTACGATGGGTTCTGGATATAGCGATTTCTCTCTATCTCTATGGATCATGTGGCGCATTAAAAAAAATACAATGACGAATCTTCACTGAGAAACAATAACAATCACTCGTTAGATCTTGGTATAAGTTATCCGGACTAAGTGAATCGCTTATCCTCATAAGCGATTCAGCTTTCGTTTTCTTACCGACTCACACTTTAGCCCTGTCGAAAAGTCAACCAGCAGTCAGCACTGAAGTCGCTAGCTAGAATTAACAAACGTGATGAAGTTTGACAAAATAGAGCTGGGTAGAGCACAAATAGAGGCAGAGGTATTTTTAACCGTTTTGAAATGGCTAGGCCAAAGAAGAATTGGAACAGCCAAAAAAAGACTGGTTAAACGTCTACCACGAAGTAACGTCTTATTGTTTACTTAGTACTAGCAGATCTAGCGGCAAAATAAGAGCTAATCTTTAAGGATATTTTTGGCGCAGATCCAGTCGCTTCGAGAAATGGTAGCGTGCAGTAGAAGTATGCTTCTTTGCTGTGATTACAGTTAACTTACCAGTCAGTCAGGGAAGTACACCTAATTAAATGCGTTTGTGTCTTAAACCACCGTTCCTGATCGGACTATAAGATTTGACTGCTTGAATTTTATGGGTACCTTACCTTAGATCCTCATGTGCCTCCAGAAGTGCCAAGGGCGTCCAAGGGGTTTCCAGTCGTCTCTGAAGCTTGCGGATACGATGATGTCTTCCAGCGCCGGATGTATAGAGGCATGAAAGTGCCGCAGGTCATTGTTGTAGTTGTACCAAGTTAATCTAGTCGGGTCCCTGTACGCATGTCAAGTTTCAGCGTCCTAGCCCTCCAAGAAGTACCTTAATTCTGGATCACGAAAGTTCTTGACCTCCCCCCCACCCTCCCACATGGTGCTCAGACCAAGTCTGGTTCTATAAATGATCTATGTAAATGAACTGCTTATTATTCACAGGAAGTTTTTGTCTTAATTCCTCCACTCTAAGTGTATCAAAAGGTTTCCGGTTCCCCCCTCCCCCCCCCCCATTCATCCGGTCTGGTCGGGACTTTAAACAAATCTGAGACACGAGGTCTTATCAAATATCAAGTTTCATTAAGATCTGATCACCCGTTCGAAAGGTATACATGCCCCGAAATTCCGGATTCCGCCTCCCCCATCCCCCGCGATGGTTGGGTCGGGCAAGTGACTATTACCAAGTTAATCTGGTCGGGCCCTGATATGCCTGCCAAGTTTCATCGTCCTAACACATCCGGAAGTACCCTAACTCGCAATCGTGGGACCCGCTGACCGACCGACTGACGTAATTGCAATCGGTATATGTCACTTGGCCGAACGGCAAGTGCCATGAAAAATATGTTGACGTGGTGTTCTGGAATCGTCAGGTAGCTCCATCTACACATTCGTCAGCTAGTGAATTTCTTATACAATATTTTGTTGCCATGCCGTACGTTTTTTTGGGGGGTAATTGCATTATATTCTATTGCCTTGATGCGGGACGACTGGCCTGTGATGTTTCATATGTGCTCGTTCGTCGGGGGCTGCCCCCCCCCCCCTCCCTCCACGAATTTGACAAGTATATATAGATGACCCGACCAAATACTATCCGATCGTTCGTGGGGGATGGGTGAGGAGGAATCTGGGATACTGTGATCAGAATAAATTGCGAAAAAGCAATCCGATTGATGCCTGATAGGATAGGAGCAATTGCCCGGTGAACGGTGAAGGGAATTTGAAGGGGGGGGGGGGGTCACGGAATTTTCGTGACAGACATCATCAAACCAAACGGACAGAACGACGGATATGAAAGTTGGAGCCCTAGAAAGTGCTCCGATTCGACTCATATGTGCCATTCAGTGTCCCCGAGATGTGCCATTTTTCAAGATCTGATAACGGTGGGAGAAGTTTCAGCGAGGTTCCAACAGGGATAACACTTGGTCGACACAAAGGTAATGTGCCTTAGTTATGCAGTCTTGAGACCTGTGCCCAGTATAATCTTCTTCCGGTGGAGTTGTGTAGGAGAGGGACAAATGATGTGAATTTGAAAATTTTTGTCACTGGGCTTAAGAAACGACCGATGTCCTCCTATTCACAACAGCAAAGAGGACAGGCATATATGCATGGGAATGTATGCGGGAAGTATACTATACCCATCCGGATTCTTCTTCTTCTTGGCAAAAAAAATATTTCTACCATACAGTGGTGGGTAATTAGCCCAATGCACATAGATTTTTGCTGTGACGCAAAAATAAACCCATCGGCTTGTCCGTTTTGTGTTTTTCCGTTAAACTGAATTATCAAGACATTTCTACTAGACAATACGTTTTCAAAGTGTTTGTAGCAGATAATACAAGACTAGACTATAGCGTTACCAGCAGACATCACTTCAGTCAAAAACTTTACGAAGATGCGTAAAGACTGAAGTAGGCTGCTTCACAGTGTGCTTAGATCCGAGGCTTGTAAAGAAGATTTGCACCAAGAATATCTCTTCCAGTAGTCGGTTCCCTCCAATGACTTTCTACAGGATCCAGGTCCTCCACGGTGTAGTCTTGCAAAATCATCGCAGTTTAGAGCAGCATCTGATTTGCAGTTCTGTCCAAAAACCATTAATATAATCAACAAAGCTAGAAGGTTTCAGACCCCATCCCGAGCTTCAACTTAAATCTTAAACTTATAGTTAAATTCTTAGAGACTATGTCTATTCTATATTCAAATATTGCATACAATGGATACGTCAGCTACAACCCTGTGATTACAGGTTTGTTTTCCTTCCCCGACTTTGACCCTGAAGATTGACAGCCTGGCAAGGACCCTTGCGAAGAAGGGCCGCAATATCGCTGATGACGCATCGTAACTGACGTATCCGTTGTATACATTATTTGAATATATGTTTCAAAGTCAGCTTGGGCTCAACAAATATTTCTATCTCTTATTTTACGTCTTCGGCTCTCCGACGCCGTTGACTTCCTTGCTCGAAGTTCAGATTCATTGTCATTCACTTTAAAGGAAACCTACAGGTATAGAATAACCCTGACTGGAATGGTTGCATTGACACGCCCTTATGAATCAGAAGCAAATATTGAAAACTTTAAAATACCCACTCCTGTCTAAGCCTATTTCCTGTTAAAACTACAGGCTAGGAAGTCTGCTTGGTGGACACGTTGCTCTTTAGGGTACCTGGAGTCAATTCCAAAGGAGTCATCTCCTTTGACTGAAAGAGCCTGCATCGTGGCAACAGGTAACGAATAAAGAACCCATTTTTGTACACCCTTGTGTGTCGCCAGCGATGGTAAAGAAGCCATGAGTCTTTGGTAACCCTTTCTTTTCGTCAGCTTTGTTTGGCCCAGAGTTGTATTTACTAAACAAGATCTGCTTACCCTCTTGTATTGGGCGATGTAGGACTGGACGGTCTTGATTGCACACGCCGTGTCTTTTGCACATCTCTTAAATACTTCTATAACAAACAGAATATTACGCCAGAATCTTACTTGGTTGGAAAGTCCTCGTCAACCTAAACCTCATTTCTCAAGTTGAAACTACACCAGTGCTGTGCCCCAAATAACTGGCTCTGTGTGTGTTGCACTTTACCTTCAAATATCAAACTCAGGGACTACAGTCAACGCAAAGGCTTGGACGGGAGAAACCTAAACATTAAAGGTTAATCCACCTTTTTGGGATCCCAAAACGTAAGTGGAGGGATACCTATGACATCGCAAAAGTTGTCCGTCTGTCCGTCCGTACGTCCGTCCGTCCGTCCGTCCGTCTGTAAGCACGATAACTCTCGAAGGGAATGAGCTATTTTGATGAAACTTCGTGTGAGGGTTCGTTGGGTCGTCGGAGGGGATTCAAATTAAGGGACAAACAAAATATTTTGAAACAGCTAATGTGATAGTCGATTATGGTATAAGAAGACATGCTGAACACGATGGTGAAAACCATTTTGTCATCGGACAAGTAGTTCGCCCGGAATCCGGCCAAAACCGGAAAGTTTGTTGAAAGTAAAAGTTTTATTTGAAGTTGATTAGATGTTCGATTTAGGGGTAGGAAAACATGCTGAAGGCGATGGTGAAAATTATTTTCTCGACGGACAAGTATTTTGCCCGGAATCCGGCCCAAACCGGAAAGTTTGTTGAAAGTAAAAGTTTTATTTGAAGCTGATTAAATGTTCGATTTAGAGGTAGGGAGACATGCTGAAGACGATGGTGAAAACTATTTTCTCGACGGACAAGTATTTCGACCGGAATCCGGCACAAACCGGAAAGTTTGTCAAAATTAAAGTTTTATTTGGAGTTGATTAGATGTTCGATTTAGGGCAAGAAGACATGCTGAACACTTATGTGAAAACAAGTTTCTACCCGGACATGTAGTTCGTCCGGAATCCGGCCAAAACCGGAAAACTGTTGGAAGTCAAAGTTTTATTTCTATTTGATTAGATAAGCGATTTAGGGGTAAGAAGAGATGCTGAGTCCCTGTGTGACAATCGTATTTTACCCGGACATATAGTTCGACCGGAATCCGGCTGGAATCGGAAATTTGTTATAAGCTAAATTTCTATTTGAAGTTGATTAGATGTTCATTACTGGGGAAAGAAGATACCCTGATTTCGTCTTTGAGCTTTCTTTTTCGCCGGACAAGTAGTTCTGGAGTTCGGCCGGAACCGGAAATTGGCAGAAGTGGCAGGAAGTTTTCGTCAAAACAGATATGACTTATAGGGGTAAACACACATGCTGAATCCAAATCTGAACTTGGTTTTCTCAGGTGATTAGCTATTTGGCCTTAATCTGTTTCTGAATTTTAATTGTAAAATGTTCAAGGAGTGCTG